>OY882871.1:52421369-52713869 GCA_963693515.1 Pipistrellus nathusii
ACAGTGGCCCCTGCTTGTCTGAACCCGCCGTGCCCTTCCCCCTGCCCTCTGAGAGCCAGGCTGGTCGCCTGGGTGCTCAGTGCTCAGGTGGTCAGTCAGTTGGTGCTCCCTCTCAGGAGGGTCAGGAGGTGCAGGCCCCGGCCACACCCCTCCCCAGGCAGCTGCAGGCACAGACCTGAGGACACCCCGCCTCAGGCCACATCTCCGTTAAGGAGCCAGAGGCAGGAGGCATCAGGAATAACTTCCAGCACCCAGAGCAGGCCCTGAGTTCGGGGCTAAGTTAGGACAGGCCATTTGGGGACCCCCCTCCCCAATGCCGTGATTGCCTTAGGAGAGGGCTGAAGGCTGTGGCTTGGCTACGCACAGGCAGGCACCACAGAATGGGGTGGGGTGAGAAACACAGCAACGAGGCCCTGTGGGGGTGTCACCTGCAGACAGGGGGCTCTGCAGGGGGAGCTGGGAGTGGAGCTGCAGGAGGGGGACCTGGTGGCCTTCCTCTGCCTTAGGCTCCCAGATCTGGCACATAGTAGGTGCTCAAGATGTACTTGTATAAATTAATCCTGTATCAGAGCCAAAGGGCCCCAGAGCTGCTTGGGTTCTGTGCCTCCCAGCCTGGCCCAGACTGCAGGGCAGGATAGATGAAAGCTTTCCGGTGCCCACTCCCCTGGCCAGAAAGGCTTGGATGCAGGCTGCCCAGCCCGCTGCCATGACTCAGGCGGAGCTCACAGCACCCACGCCTGCCTCCCCAGCCAGTGCCCAGCCCAAGCACATGCTCAGATCAGGTCCAGCGAGAACAGGGTCAGAGCCAGGCTTCCCAGCTCCCAGCCAGTTCTTCCATCAGACCTCACGGTGCAGGGCTCGCCTGCTGTGCGCAGGGCCTCGTCACCCAGACACTACGCCTAGAAACAGCCGTCAGAACCCCTGCCTGCCTCCCAGGCCGCCTCTCCCTCACCCCCTGGCTGGGAGGGCCCCTCGGTTCCCTCCTGTTCTACTCTCTGACCAAGGAGCCTCCAGCACTGGTCTAGTCTCTCAGGAGGGGCCTCTTGGGATTGGCACCCTGGGTCCGGGTCAGGTGGGCTACAGCAGCAGTAAAGACAGCGACACGGGAGGCAGAGGCGGTGGAGCTGCCTCCTTGCCTGAAGGCTGTGGCCGCCTGCGGTTGGGTCCATGGGGGTGACCACCGAATCCCTCGGGTCCAGGCAGGGAGGAGCCGAGGGGGTGGGGTCTCGCGGGGGTGCCACTTCCAGCACTGACAGATTCCCAAGCGTCCACAGCAGAGGCTGTGCCTGCTGCCTGGGGAGGCGGCGATGGGGAGGGCAATCGGGCGCCCTGTCTGCCGGGACGTGTGGACTGTGCCATGGGCCAGGCCTCGCCTGTAAGCCTGCCCATGCCGAAATCTGTGCCAGGAAGCAGCCAGAGGCCTTTGCTGCGGTCTCCCCAGAATGTGCCCTGGGTCCCCCAGTCCTCCCAGAGCTCCCAGGGCTCCGGGCTGCTGGGAATGTGTCGCTGGGGCTTCTGTCATCGGCCCTTCCCACCACCCGCACGGAGACCAGCCGAGCCTGCAGCCCAGCGGGCCCCCAGGCACCCTGCCTCTCGCTAAGACCGGACTCAGGGGAAGAGATGCGGAGAGAGGACAGTGTCCTGGGACCCTGGGCGGAGCTGTCCTCTGGAGCCCCTCCCGGCACAGCGTCTTGCCACCAAAACACTCCAGAATCTCCGCAAGCTAAGGCCACCCTGGGCGTTTACCCGCTCACACTCCCTGCGGCCTGACTCCTCGTTGGCCCCTCGGGTGGCCTTGGCAGCACTGGCTCCTTCAGGCCCAGCTTCTGGGGTCTAACCACCCCCTTATCGCCCTCTGCCTGAGCGATGGCCAGTGATCGGCGGGTCTACGAGGTCCCCGTGCCCACAGAGGCCGGTGAGCCGCAGAGCATGGCGAGGGAGCGGAGACCGCGGGGCCGGCATGTGCCTTTCCTCCCATGTGCCCGCAGGGACGCCATTTGGGCAAACCCCAAAGACAAGCCTGGCGCTGCAGCCTGTGTGTGGCTGTGAGTGGGCGGGGAGAACACAGAGGCACTGTCCGCGGGCACGTCCCACCGGCCCACACTGCCCACACCAGACAGACGGACGACGACGGCACAGACACTGGGCTACTTACCCCAGCGGCGACGCCCTGCCAAGCAGAGGAGCCCAGCAGGGAGTGTGTCCGGCAGGGGTGGCGGGGCGGGCACAGGGGAGCAGGGGTGGGGTCAGAAATGAGTTATGGGGTGGGACGAATAAAGGAGGAAGAGAGAGACAGAAAGAAAACGTCAGTGAGGAGGGCACGGTGGAGATTCCCACAGGCTGCGCTGGGAGGGGGGAGGCGGGGCAGGGGGCAGCAGGCGCGGGGACAGGCTTCCAGAAGACGAGAGAAGGTCAGAGGTGCCTCGTGTTAGAAAGACCGAACAATAGCGTTCTTTGCCCAGCGCAGAAAACCAAGTTCTTCCGCAGAGCAGTTCTTCATTATCTGACGGGAGCTCCCTCAGGAGCACACCACGGACACGCCTGCCACATGTGGGGCCAACCAGTGTTAGCAGGAAACCCCTGTCATCGCCGTGGTTAGCCAGGCACTTTTGTTTTTCCGGGTACACGTGAGACAAAGGCTGTGTTTTTAAAATTGCATCGCCACGGCATCGAATCAACGCTGTCTAGAGTTCTGCCTGAGCCAGGCCAGTTTGAGACCCACAGCTCCAGCGAGCAGCTCCCGCCCCCTGGTGGCCCCAGGAGGCGCCACCTCCGCGGCCAGGCACTGCTGGCCCCCGCCCTCCCAGCCCTCCCGACCAGCCTGCACTGTCAGCATGGCTGTGTCAGGCAAAGGTCTCACACTATGGGAGTTTTCTGGGACTTTTTAACCCTTTTATCCCTCCCACAACATCTGTTTTTCTTAGATTTAGAAAAAAAGTACATCATTTTAAGATTTTTTTTTTTGCCTTGAGTTGCTGGGGATACTGAGTCAGGGATAAGATGTTGGCCAAAGAGATAATCCGTCGGTTCTGAAAATCAACACTCATGTAATTCCCAAGCAGAAAACTGTCAGAGACGGGGTGTGTGTGTGTGTGTGTGTGTGTGTGTGAGAGAGAGAGAGAGAGAGAGAGAGAGAGAGAGAGAGAGAAAGAGGCAGAGAACAGAGTGAAAGAGGCAGAAGCGCACACAGAAAAAGAGAGAGAAAGAGAAACTAAGGGAGACAGAAAGAAAGACAAAAGGAGGAAGAGGCCCCTGTGGCTCAGTGGTTGAGCCTTGACCTGTGAACCAGGAGGTCACAGTTCAATTCCCAGTCAGGGCACATGGTGGGGTGTGCAGGAGGCAGCTGAACAATGATTCTTTCTCATCATTAATGTCTCTCTCTCTTCCCCTCTCCCTCCCTCTCTGAAATCAATAAAAATATATTGTTTTTAAAAGAGGGAGAGGTCCTCATTAACGTTTGCACCATTAGCAGTGTCCTCCACAAATTATTTTCAGCCAACTCTGCCCCATCGGCCCTCAAGTGGGGAAGGACCCTTTCCGGGACCCGATGCCCTCCGGCCCTCCGCCCGGGGCCCGGCTGCGGGCAGCCAGGAGGAGCAGCAGCCGGAGGCTGCGGCCTGCAGCCCTTCCTCCCCGGAGGCCACCACACATTCGGGTCGCCCTCATCTTTGGGAGAACGCACAGCTGCCCTCCAAAGGGAGCTTGATAGGGGGCACTCCAGTGGCCAACAATTTTCCAGAAGTCTCTTTCTAACCAGCCCACGGGCGGGCAAGGCGGAGGCTGACAGCGCGCGGAGGAGCCATCTCTGCGATTCTCCCCTCCTACAGCGGGCCCGAGGTTGGTTCTGAGGAGGACGCATGTTCTGGGCCTGGCGGCCGGAAGCCAAGGCCCCGGGAGCGCTGTCCCCAGGCCCAAGTCCATGCTGCACGGCAGCCTGCCCCGGCCCGGCGCTGGTGGAGCCGCTGGAGGGGGCGCTTACCCACTGAAGTCACTGCCCTGGGCCTGGGCCTGCCCGGCAATGGCGTCCATGATGGCGTCCTGGGAGTACATGCTGATGGGCGTGTTGTACTGCGCGTGGATGATGGTGGCCTTGCCGCCCAGCCCCTTCACCTCGATGGGCTTGTGGGTGGACAGGGCAGAGTCCTTCAGGGCGTTGGGGTTGAAGCGCTCCTGGTAGTCGGCACTGGGGGGCGGGGCGAGGGGAGAAAGGGGCAGCAGGTGGGTTACCTGGGCCCTCCGGAAGGCGTGGTGTGGAGAGACCCAGAGTCTGGCCAGGTCGGTTTGTGGAAACTCTTGCCTGCCCCAGCCCCCTGCAGGGCTGCTCTGGCCACCCGGGCTCTGTCCCCCCCTGCCCCCGGGCCCACAGCGACAGGCACGGGGCTCTCACACCAGCTGAAGCAGACAATGGGGGGGGGGGGGCAGGCGCTGGGCCGCGGCAGCAGCAGCCCAAGCAGAGTCTCGGACAGACAGACGGCCAAGGCGAAAGCAGCCCGGGGTGGCCCGGGAAGGCGGCCTCGTTCCTCGGGCAGCGCCCCTCGGCCTCGCTCTGCTCCTCCGGCGCCTCGGTGAGCTTCTTCCTCGCGGGGCTGGCTCAGGCCCCGGGTCCCGCCTGCTGGGTGGCCGCCAGTCTCTCATCAGGGCTCTCCCTCCACAGGCGGGGCTCCCCACGCAAAGACAAGGTCAGGGGCAGCCCGCCAGGTCCCGCAGGACAGAGATCTTCAGGCTCACGAAGAACCCAGGCCAGGCGGCGCCCCCTCCCCCGCCCCAGCCCAGCCCCAGAGCCGCCTGCTGGCCTCCAGCAGCTGCACGCAGGGGTGTCAGGCCGAGCCCTAGCACCCCGCCCTGCGCTTCCCTCCACACTCGCGGCGTCACACATGCAGGCGCACTGGGGACAAATGCACCCCCTCTCACACATGCACACACGCGGACACATGCTGGCACAGGCACACCGGGTCCAGACCGACGCATGCTGGGATATGCACGCAAGAGCACACACATGCTTTCCTTTGATACTAACTTGGCCGGAGAGTTGGCCACCACCTGGGGAGGAGAGAGCAGAGAGGAGGGAGTCAGGGGGCGGTGCAGGAGGCCTGGCCAGGCCCGGCCTGCGGCGGGGGTGGCAGGCAGAGTGCTGAGAGGGCCACGAGCTGAGTCCCCCAGCGGCGGCTCCTCGGCGGGTCCCTAAGTGCCAAAGCTTTGCCAGGAAGACTAAGGGCACATGTACATGCATCCCCCCCACAGCCCGGCAGAGATCGGCTCTGGACGTGCCCTTTTCAGCGGGGGCTCCTGGGCAGGAGTGGCATGGGGCTAGGGTGTGTGCAGGGCGGGGTCACCCACAGCACCAGGGACCTCCCTCCCTCTCGGGGGAGGGGCAGCGGCGGTGGCAGGTCCTCCTGGACACAGGGGTAGGAGTCTGTGCGGGCTCCGGTGACGGCTCCTACAGACCCTGGACGGGCAACAAGGCAGAGCGAGGAGCAGGAGGCTCGAAGTCTGGGTCTGAGGCTGAGGGCGGAAAGCCTCAGGCAGGCAGCCCGTCGGTACCACCGAGGCCCCGCGGCCTCTCCTGAGTGAGCTTCCGGAGCACCGGCTCCGGGGAGGCAGCGCCCGCACTATCCCTCTGAGCACAAACTCTGCCCGCAGATCCTGCCGGTACCGGAGGCTGGGGTGAGGCGGGGGAGTGCACGTAGCCCTTGTCCCAAACTCTGCCAGCGTCTCAGATCTGACCTCGGTGGGCTCTGACAGGGGAGCCGGCCCCCGCTGGCCTGGCTCTGCTCATCCTTTGGCCAAGACCCCGGGGATCCAGGCCAGAGCCCGGGCCCCCGAGCAGCCTCGCCAGGGCCCGTGTGTCAGAGCTGATAAAATGTCCTCTGTCCTCCCAGTCCCAAAATAGCTGCCAGGGGAGCTATATCAGGAGAGGCCAGCACAGAGCTCGCCCCTTCTCCATCTTTGGCCAGTGCTGACAGCTGCAGGGTCAGCTCTTGCCCTGGCCAGCCGTGCCCCCTGCAAAGGGCAGCGCTGCCTCTGGGGCTCCCCTGCCTCTGCCCCGCCTGGGCAGGCAGCTCCTTCTTTGGCTTTGATTCCTGCCCCCTGCTCAGCTCTGCCTGCTGGGAGGCCTGCAGCTGGGAGGCCTGGAGCAGCCTAACTCAGAGGCCCGGAGCTGTGAGCCTGCCAGGCCCTCGGTGCAGGGCGGCTGCAGACGCTGCTCCAGCCCAGCCTGAGAGAGCAGGAAGGGGCCGCAGGCATGCTCAGGTCCCCGGTCCCTGTGCCCCCGTCCCTGTGCCCCGGTCCTTATACCCCCATCCGTTCCCCATGCCTCGCAGGAGGCGCTGCCAGGAAACCACACTGCAAACTGCTCAGAGAGAGAGAGAGAGCTGGGGGAGGAACTTCCTTTTAAAGCCATGCTGGACAGAGTCCAAACCTTGACCCTGCCTCTTCCTGGCACTGTGACTGGGCCAGTCGCCTGTCTCAGCCTCCTCATTTGTGAAAGGGGAGGGGGCGGGGCAGCGCCTGCCACACGACGGCTGTGCAGACTGAACAGGTACTGAGAGGAAGCCTCGGCCTCTGTGTCCAGTGGACGGACTTGGAGCATCTGGACACTTGGTGAAGCCCAGCAGAGGCTGCCCAGGCGGGCGCAGCTCGCAGGCTCCGCCCTGCCCGTGGCCCTGCCGTGGCCCTGCGTGGCCCTGCCCGTGGCCTGCCCGGGCCGCAGCACCAGCCTCCCTCTGGAGGAAGCACTCCCTCCCAGAGGGGACTGCCTTCCCTGGGAGGACACGCTGGCCCGGTGCTCTGAGTGTCCGGTTATACTGTAATACTTGTTAGGTTCCGGAAGTCCCTGTGCCCAAAGGGCGCCTTGGAAGCCGTGGGAAGTGGGGGTGGGGCTGGCCTTGACTTCCTGCGACAGGGAGGTAGGTCCCTGTGGCCATGCAGGGAGGAGCCAAGGGGACCCAGTGCCAGTCCTATCTGCCCCTCATTAGCTGTGTGACCTTGGGCGTATTGCTCACTGTCTCTGGGCTTCTCTCTCCCAGCGGGACAATGCGGGGAAGCAATGCCACCGCTCCAGCTGCTGAGAGATGTGCTCGTGAAAGCACAGGCTGGGAGGAGCGCCCAGACCAGACCGGTCAGGAGGGCCTCACACAGGCCAGTCTCCCGGGATCCAGAGGAGCGAGCAGCCGCCCAGGCAGAGGCTGTCTCCATGCTGCCGCTCTGGAGCTTTCCCGCAGACGCTGCTGGGAAAGAGCCGGGTGCTGGCCTGCCACCTCCCCCCGGAAGTGCCGAGGCCAGCTCACTCAGGATCGGGGTGCGCTGGGGCCTGGGAGAGGCTTTCCCCGGAGCAGTGAGCTGTGGGCACCTGTGCCTTCTGTGGCATGGCGAGAGAAGGGCAAGGCTTGGGTCAGACTGATCCGGCTTGCAATTCTGGCTCTTGGTGCCCCAGCTGTGCGCCCGAGGGAGCAGAGGGCAGTGTGTACTGAGCCTCCGAAATGGAGCTCAGTGCTGTGCGGGCTTTTCCCTCAGTCTTCCCAGCTGCTTTCTAACCACTGGACCACACGCCTCCACTCAGCCTGCCCTGCTTCAAGCACACAGTTATTAGGGAGAACTGGACCGACTGCCCGGGGCCATGGAGAATGAGAATGAGATAGCCGGCAGAAAGCACTCAGGGACTACCGCAGGCTCTGCCTGAGACTCCCCCCTCGTCCCCGCCCCCTCTGCCCTCCGCTCACCCCCCAGCTGGCTCTGGGTCTTAACTCCAGTGCTCACAAGGTCCTACCAGCCAGACCCCAGCAGGCACAGTCCCGGCTCCTTGGGGTCCTGCTTCCTTGCGGCCCCACCCAGCAGGATCA
The DNA here is from genome assembly GCA_963693515.1 of Pipistrellus nathusii. Taxonomy (NCBI): domain Eukaryota; kingdom Metazoa; phylum Chordata; class Mammalia; order Chiroptera; family Vespertilionidae; genus Pipistrellus; species Pipistrellus nathusii. The sequence continues at coordinate 52,429,208 of OY882871.1, forward strand.
GCCCTGCAAGCCCACCCCTTCACGCTGCTGCCAAAGCTCAGGACCCCGCTGAGGTACCTCCCCGTGAGGGGCTCCCCAGACCAGTCAGCCTTAGGGAACTGCCCTCCCGCCTCGCTAACTCCTCCTTGCCCTGCCTCCAGGCTCCCGAAAGGTGAGGGCAGCAGGCTGGGTCCTGTCCTGGGGTGGGGTGGGTGAGTTTTGGGTGTCAGAGTCTCTTGCATCCAGGCCCAGCTAGGCCGCTTAGTTGCTGGAAGCTGGACTTCAACCTAACCCTCTCCACGCCTGTTCGCCTGCACATCCAGACTCCCCGGGGGCTGAGCAAAGCATGGGCCTGGCCACGCCAATGCAGCACACGTGCTCGGCTCTCACTGTGGCCCTCCTGCGGACAGGCTGGTGGTGGAGGCCAGCGCCTCACTGACCACCTGACCAGGCTCCCCTGAGCACTGAGGACCCAGGCGGCCCCAGACCACCTGGCAGAGTGGTGCCCGGTACCTACCCGCCTGGGAGTCCGGCCCCCGAGGCCCTTCCTCGGAGGCTCATCTGATACAGCTGAGCCATCTCCCTCAGCGTCTCCGCCGAGTACAGGCCAATGGGGTTGTTATACTGCCGGGGCTGGCGCGCGCCCAGGGCTCTCGGGCTGAGCGAGGCCGTGGCCCCCGGGCTGCCCCTGGGAGGACCAGGGTCAGAGGCCTCCGCGAGGGAGAAGGAGGCGCTAAAGGTCTGCCTGACCGCCGTGCCCGGGCCGGCCGGCCCCTCGGGGCTGGTGTCCAGAGCAGGGTCCTGGCACAGGGCGGCCGCCATGCAGGGAGAGAGAAGAGAGCAGTGAGAGCCACACGCATCCCGTGCTTCTGTGCGGACCTGAAACAGAGGGTTAGTGCGGGCCCGTGGCCCCGCCGGAGCCTGGGCTCAGGGGCAGACAGCGCACCTGGAAGAGGGTTGTCAGGAAGAGCAGGGGGCGCACAGCTCCCGGCCCAGGTTGGCACCTCCCGGACAGAAAGCCAAGCCAAGCCAAGCCTGCTGCCTGCAGCACTCGAGGAGGCTGGAGCCAGGGCCGGGGTGGGTGGGCACCATATCTGTTTCTCCTTCTGAGTGAGGGCCCCGGTGGGCACAGCCCAGCCTCCTGCTCTCTGACCCCGGACTGTGGTGCCCCCACAGGCCCAGAGAAGGGGCCGCGCGCTGGCAGTGGACAGGCAGAGTGGAGGTGCAGGAGAAACTGAGGCAGTAGGGGCTGACATTGGCCTCTTTGGCTCACCTCTGCCTTTCCCCCATTGCCCCCTCTGCGCCCGCCAGCCTCCTCTCCCCATTCTGTCCTCTGCCTCACTGGAGAAACCGGGGTCAGTAATGGTCATGCCGGGAGGGGTGGGGGGTCCCCGGGAGGAAGCTGGGCAGGAGCCTGGGGCACAGGGCAAGGATTGTGGCAGGGCCCCCCCTTCTCTCCTGCCCTGGTCACCACCAGGTGGGGCTGGGCTCTGAGGCGATGTGGTTGGGAGGAGGAATGGAAATCAGAGGGAGACACCCCAGGAGCCAGCAGGCCCCTCCACAGCCACAAGCTCCTCCAGGGTGCCCGTGAAGCTGGGCCTCAGCTCTCCTGCCACAGCCTGACCCTGGCCTCAGGAAAAGGAGGTCAGAGGCCTGGACGCTGTGAGGACACAGCCTACGCTGCTGGCACGTGGGCCCAGCCAGGAGGCCTGGCAGGTGGCACCCAGGCGGGCACTCCTCTCCCAGGATCAGTACAGCGGCAGTGGTGGCAGGACTGAGCCCTCGCCATGGCCTGCACCAGGAGCCGCGTCTGGGAGTGGTGTCGGCCACCAGTCAGCACCTACCTTCTGGTGGGGGATCACTGGCAGAGGCGACTGGAGCGGGGGCGCTGCCGTGGAGATGGGAATGGGCCGCTTCGACCTGGAGAAGCCAGAAAGGAGGCCCGTGAGGTCACGCTGGGCCGAGAGCTCCCGAGAGCCACGCGGCCGCAGCCGGGCAGAGCCCGGGCGGCTCCTCTAAGCGGCTGGGAAGCATGGCCTCGGCGCCGGCAGCCGGGGCCTCTGCGGGCCTCGGGGACTGCCTGCAGGAGAGAAAGCAGGGAGCCTGGCTCCTGGGCCGGCGGCCACCCCTGGCAGCACCAGCCCCACCTCCCGCCTGTCTGTCTGGAGAAGCACAGACGTGGCAGGTGCTTGACGATGACTTGGGCCCGGTCCTCGGCAGCCGGCGAGGCCCTGGGCCCAGGCTGGCCCCTCCCGCCTCCCGCCTCCCGCCTCCCGCCTGGAGGCTCCACCTACTTCTGCAGGGTGAGGCTCAGGTTGTAGCTGGCAGACTTGATCTTGTTCTGGGCCTCCAGGTGGGTCATGGTGTCCGTGTTCACGCCGTCGATGGCGACCACGAGGTCCCCCTGGCTGAGCTGTGACTGGGCTGCCTTGCTGCCCGGGGTGATCTGAGAGGGTGCAGATGGGGGAGCATCAGGAGGGTGGCCCGAGGCTGGGCCACGCTCGGGGGAGTCACCGGGGGCCACGGGTAGAGGCCTGCCACTTTGTCTTTGTGTTGTGGCTGGACCGCGGCTCCCCAGGCCGTCCCTCCCGCTGGCACACAGTCTCCTAGTGCCTGCGTCTGCGTGTGGCTGGCAGCACGCGAGGGAGGCGGTGCACGCCCTCCCAGCCTGTCCCCAGCGGTCGGTCTCGTACCCTGCACCCTGCACTCTCTCTTCATGGAGAGGACCCGGAGGGCAGCTGAGCTCCTAGCAGCAGAGCCCTGCGCCTGGGGCTGTGCCTGGGGGAGCATGCTCGCCGGGCACTGCACTGGATGCTGCCTGAGTGAGAACGGACTCCCACCGGGAGCCAGTGGGCTCCGGGGCTCCGGCTACACCAGGCGCTCCTGCACCTCCTGCGCCTGAGAACCCACACAGCACCCGGCCCGGGGGAGAGGGCAGGCAGGAGCGGAGGCTCAGCACCCGCAGAGGCTGCCGCCACTGGCGAGACCAATGCCCCTCTCAGAGCAGCTTCATGTGAGCGGCCAGGCGCTGTCAGCCCTGCCGAGTGAGCAGGCTGGCACACGGGCAGGGTTCAGCGCTCTGAGGCTGGCTCCATCCTGCCCGCAGGGGAGGTGCGCCTGTGGGGGCCAGTTCCCTAACCCTGCACCCCAATGACACACAGAGCATTAGAGTCTGCATCCCCCCCCCCCCGACCCCCATCACAGAACGCCAGCCTCCGCCACCGGAGCACCCACACAATGCCAGGAAGGCACACCCCAGGAACATTCCGGGGGACTCTGGCTCCCACTGACCCACTGACGGGGCGCAGGACCCGGCTCTGCCCCTGGCTCCGGCCGCCCTGGCTGTGGACCCGCCGCAGGGATGTCACAGGAGGTGCTGGAGGCCTCGGACGTCACCCGAATAGTTTGGTGGCCACTGCTGGGACATTTCGGGGAATGTGATGAAGCCCCCCTCCTAAGACACCAGGTGGCGCTGTGCGACGCTGGAATGACCGTGACGTGTGGCCGGCCGGGCAGGCCCCACCCAGAGACCGGGCTTTGCTTCCCCAGCTGCCACAGGCCAGCCTCCCTGGCTCCTCCAGGCACGCGGCCCACTGTCCTGGCTGGGCCCAGGGCAAGGCCGGCCCCTGATGCCCGCAGACACTCTTCTCCGGCCAACGTCTGGGGACCAGCGTAGAAGGAGCCAGGGGGACCCGGGACCGTCGCCGTCCTTGGGTGTCAAGCCTGACAGGGCTTTGGGCGGATGGGACTCTCCCCTAAGCCAGAGCCCTGGGGCCTCTGCCCGCCAGCCTGCGCCCGGGGTGCTCAGCACGGCGGGCCCGGAACCGAGCAATGACCCCGGGACCACAGAAGCGTGCTGCCTGCTGGCACCCGCACCTCTGCCCGGAGCAGCCTGCCTGGCCTGGTCTGAGACCCGGAGGACGGGAGAGGGACGAATCCCCGATGGGGTCGGCGGGGGCCAGCAGCCCAGCCTGCTCCCAGGGGCTTCCCGCCTCTCACACCGCACACCCCTCCCCTCACACCCCCTCCCCTCACACCCCTCCCCTCACATCCCTCCTCTCACACCCCTCCTCTCACACCCCCTCCCCTCACACCCCTCCCCTCACACCCCTCCTCTCACACCCCTCCTCACACACCCCTCCTCTCACACCCCCTCCTCTCACACCCCCTCCTCTCACACCCCTCCTCTCACACCCCTCCTCTCACACCCCTCCTCTCACACCCCCTCCTCTCACACCCCTCCTCTCACACCCCTCCCCTCACACCCCCTCCCCTCACACCCCTCCCCTCACATCCCTCCTCTCACACCCCTCCTCTCACACCCCCTCCCCTCACACCCCTCCCCTCACACCCCTCCTCTCACACCCCTCCTCACACACCCCTCCTCTCACACCCCCTCCTCTCACACCCCCTCCTTTCACACCCCTCCTCTCACACCCCTCCTCTCACACCCCTCCCCTCACACCCCTCCTCTCACACCCCCTCCTCACACACCCCTCCTCTCACACCCCCTCCTCTCACACCCCTCCTCTCACACCCCTCCTCTCACACCCCTCCTCTCACACCCCTCCTCTCACACCCCTCCTCTCACACCGCACACCCCTCCTCTCACACCCATCCTCTCACACCCCTCCTCTCACACCCCCTCCTCTCACACCCCTCCTCTCACACCCCTCCCCTCACACCCCCTCCTCTCACACCCCTCCTCTCAGTCCCCTCCCCTCACACCCCTCCTCTCACACTGCACACCCTCCCCTCACATCCCTCCTCTCACACCCCCTCCTCTCACACCCCCTCCTCTCACATCCCTCCTCTCACACCCCTCCTCTCACACCCCTCCTCTCACACCCCTCCCCTCACATCCCTCCCCTCACATCCCTCCTCTCACATCCCTCCTCTCACACCCCTCCCCTCACATCCCTCCTCTCACACCCCTCCCCTCACACCCCTCCTCACACACCCCTCCTCTCACACCCCCTCCTCTCACACCCCCTCCTCTCACACCCCTCCTCTCACACCCCTCCCCTCACATCCCTCCTCTCACACCCCCTCCCGTCACACCCCTCCTCACACACCCCTCCTCTCACACCCCCTCCTCTCACACCCCTCCTCTCACACCCCTCCTCTCACACCCCTCCTCTCACACCGCACACCCCTCCTCTCACACCCATCCTCTCACACCCCTCCTCTCACACCCCCTCCTCTCACACCCCTCCTCTCACACCCCTCCCCTCACACCCCCTCCTCTCACACCCCTCCTCTCAGTCCCCTCCCCTCACACCCCTCCTCTCACACTGCACACCCTCCCCTCACATCCCTCCTCTCACACCCCCTCCTCTCACACCCCCTCCTCTCACATCCCTCCTCTCACACCCCTCCTCTCACACCCCTCCTCTCACACCCCTCCCCTCACACCCCTCCTCTCACACCCCCTCCTCTCACACCCCTCCTCTCACACCCCTCCCCTCACACCCCCTCCTCTCACACCCCTCCTCTCACACCCCCTCCCCTCACACCCCCTCCCCTCACACCCCTCCCCTCACATCCCTCCTCTCACACCCCTCCTCTCACACCCCTCCCCTCACACCCCCTCCTCTCACACCCCTCCTCTCACACCCCTCCTCTCACACCCCCTCCCCTCACACCCCTCCCCTCACATCCCTCCTCTCACATCCCTCCTCTCACACCCCTCCTCTCACACCCCTCCCCTCACACCCCCTCCTCTCACACCCCTCCTCTCACACCCCCTCCTCTCATACCCCCTCCTCTCACACCCCTCCCCTCACACCCCCTCCCCTCACACCCCTCCCCTCACACCCCTCCTCTCACACCCCTCCCCTCACATCCCTCCTCTCACACCCCTCCCCTCACACCCCTCCTCTCACACTGCACACCCCTCCTCTCACTCCCCTCCTCTCACTCCCCTCCTCTCACACCCCTCCTCTCACACCCCTCCTCTCACACCGCACACCGCCTCCTCCTGACCCAGCCCAGGGGCCTCCACCGCACAGGCTGAAGCAACTGAAAGCAGCCGCAATGTGGAGCAAACACCCTGGCTGAGCTGGGACTCCTGGGGCCTCTCCTGGCCTCTGCTCCCCCCGCATTTCACACAGACATTGTCTACAAAGCGAACGGGTTTTCCTCTGAGCACTACACCCACCACGGCTCTGCCCGACAGGACATGTCACTCCCCTGCTGTCCACCGCCGCCCGCTCCGCCCAGCGGCTCCCGTCGGGCGGCGTGAGCAGGTGCTGCCTCCGTGGACTGCCACCGGGCCCCCAGCCGACTCCCCACAACCAGGGCTCCCTGATGCTTCTACTGAGCCACAGAGAAGGTCCCTCGCCCTGCTGCGGGAGCTCCACACCCCGGAAGGCAGGGCAGGCTGCTGCCTGCAGAAGTGATGACTGTCAGGCAGCAGGCCGGGCCAGAACACGCGGTGGCCTGTGAGCAAGGACACAGAATGACATCCGGGCGGCTGGGCTGTCCGCGCGGGAAGGGGTGGGGAACTGGGATGTCCTGCGTTTGGAGCCCCAATAGACAGGGACCAGCTCATACCAAACTCCCCTTGCCGGCTGGCCTTGCTCCCTGCACCCTCAGGTACCCGCTGGGTGGTCCTAGGTCAGGGCAGAGCTCGGCGTCCCTGAGGCCTGGTCAGGACCAGACTCCTCTGCCCCTGGCGCCTCTCTCCGTCCACCTGTGTCTGCCCATCCTGGCTCCGCTGCCTGGCTTGTGGCCACCGAGCAGCTCCAGGATCCTGGCTGCCGCCCTCCTGCAGGGAGTGCTCTTCAGTTCTGCCAGCTTTCCACGGAAAGGCGGGGGGCCCCAGGGTCATCAGATTGAGGCCCACGGCCGGAGAGGCGGCCCACAGGAGGGGGGGGGGCTTGCACTCTCACCCAGAGCCCCGCGCTGTGAAGGGTGCAGTCCAGACATAACACATACATGGATCCCTTATCGGACCTCATCCCTCCCTGCTTTCCTCACCCGGGAAGGATCCAAAGCAGCCAAATCCTTGGGTTTTCTTTGGTGTTTCTCCTCTTGAGCGTTTGGAGGGCTCTTTGTAATCGTCGCTTCATCGCACACATTTTCAGCCTCCCCGTCGCCCGCTGGGAAACCAGTGCTGGCTGGCTCACAGGTTCCCTCCGATGGCTCACTCTGCCCCCAGGAGTCCTCCCACCTTGCTGAGCCGGGGCTGAAGGGGCCCAGAGGGGCCCAGGGCTGACGATGCCAGCCAGCAGCAGTGGCCCCGCCACCTGCAGGGGCCGTGGGCAGGGAGTGAAGGCACGAGCGTACTTTGGTCTGAGCCAGACCTGGGGCTGCGGTGCCAGCCATGCCAGCCGTGCCCTGTGCGTGTGGAGAGAAAGGGCACCCTGGAGGATGCCCACAGGATTCCGTTTAACTGCGAGGATGGCGGCCTCGCAGTTAAACCCTGTGGGGAGGGCCCAGCGCGGACGGAGTTTCAAGGAAGCTCCCAACTGAGGATCTGAGGTGCTGCCCCAGCTCCTCCCCCTGGAGGAGCCAGAGGGCCTGGGCTGGGAGGCTGCACCCCTGGCTCAGGGGCCAGAGCCGGCAGAGGGGGTGCACAGGGCTTCCCTGGCTCAGGGGCCAGAGCCGGCAGAGGGGGTGCACAGGGCTTCCCTGGCTCAGGGGCTAGAGCCGGCAGAGGGGGTGCACAGGGCTTCCCTGGCTCAGGGGCCAGAGCCGGCAGAGGGGGTGCACAGGGCTTCCCTGGCTCAGGGGCCAGAGCCGGCAGAGGGGGTGCACAGGGCTTCCCTGGCTCAGGGGCCAGAGCCGGCAGAGGGGGTGCACAGGGCTTCCCTGGCTCAGGGGCCAGAGCCGGCAGAGGGGGTGCACAGGGCTTCCCTGGCTCAGGGGCCAGAGCCGGGGGTCCACAGGGCTTCCCTGGCTCAGGAGCCAGAGCCGGGGGTCCACAGGGCTTCCCTGGCTCAGGGGCACCCATAAGACTGGCTCCTGTCTCCCCAGTTCCCAGGCAGCCGGCAGCCGGAGGGCAGCTGAGCTCCGGAGGACGCCCCAGCCATCTCTTGCTGAGCTCAGAACAGACTGGCCCTGCCTGCCCCCCCTCCAGGTTGGTCCATGTCCGGGTGACAGGGGGAGGGGGAGTGGGGGCAAGGGCAGCTGGTGGATGTGGGGATGGTGTGCCTTCCAGCATCTCCTCCCCACCTTCCCGGGGCCCATCCCGGGGGATCTCCGTGGAGCCCTGGAGCCTAAGTGCCTGTAACATTGTGGGATTAAGTTACTGCCTGCCTGGCTCTCAGAGCCCATCTGGGCTCCCCTGGGGCCTGGCTCCACCCCCCACCCTCCCACTGGAAACTCCTGCCTCCCGGGTCCCACTCCCAGCCCCAGCCAGCCCAGAACCTCGCCTAAGCTTCGCACTGGGTCCAGGCAGGGAGCTCTGCGCTGGAGGCAAAGGCGAGCCCTCTCCATTTGTCCAAACCGGGCCCTACAACCAGAGTGAGCCCCAGTGAGCCCGGGGGCAACGAGGTCATGTGGGCTGATCAGCGGTAACAACGGCAAACCAGAGGGAGAGGGGGAGGGGAGGGGGAAATCTCTGTTCCCTCCCCTCAATGTTGCTGTGAACCTAAAACTGCTCTAAGAAAATAGTCTAAAAATAAAGTCTCTCCCCTGCCGCCCTGCTCCAGCGCCTCGGGCCACCTTCCCTCCCTCCTCACCTCAGGCTGAAAGCAGTGACAGCAGGCCCACCTCTGCCCCCTCCGCCGCCCACACCGCCACTGGCCCTGCCTCACACCACCGGACAGGGGCCTCCCTGTGCCTCTCCAGCTGACCAGCCTCCCCTCCCTGGCCCTCCGAGGCCTCTCGAGAGCCAGGCCCACAGCCCCGCTGTGTCCCGGAGGCCCCTCAGACACTCCGGCACAGCGATGTGGGCGGCCGGAGAGCACGGGACACGGCCAAGCCCCTCCAGCCTCTCAGATGGGCCTGGGGAGGGTGGGGCGTGGTCCTAGGGGCCTTTGCAGTGACAGACGCTGCCCTGGACGGAGGGGACTGTGCAGAGGGACAGACTCCGGGGCTGAGGAGAGCTCGCCAGCCTGGAGGGCCACCATCAGGGCCAGGGCCTCGTCTCGCTCGCTGCCGCCTGGGGGCGGTCCATGAAGCTGGCCCAGCGCTCGGAGGTTCTGGTCTCCAGGAGCCCAGCAGCCTCATGCCCACGTCCTTTCGGGGGCACAGGGCCAGGGCCAGCTCTGATGCTGGGGAGGGAGCCGGCAGGGAGGCCTCGCTGGGACGCTGTGGGCCTGCGGCCCTCCGTCTGCTCCGGGGGGAGGGGCCCTCGGAGCCGCCTGACCTTCGAGCTATAAACAGCTCGGCCTGTCAGCACTCGGCGGCGCTGCCCCAGAAGTAGCTCGCAGCCTGGATTCCAGGAATCACCGGCACAGTTGCCCCAGAATAATCTTGGCCTTCCCCTCCCTGGGGACCCTCTGTCCTCTGGGTCCCCATTGGCAGAGTCTGACAAGTCCTGGAACTGAAAACTGCCAGGGAGCTGGTCCACAGCCGTCCCCGGGCCTGCCCCGCCGGCTGAGGCCCCTCCCGCCGTTCTCACAGCGAGAGCCCGGACACAGGTGCCAAGGCCTGCGCAGTGCGGTCCTTCCACAGCATCTCCCCCGGACGCGTCCTCGCTGTACAGGCGGCCGGCGGGAGGGGCAGAGCGGACGCACACCCCTCTCCCATAAAGTGGGGGACCGAGCACGCACCCAGGGGCCAGGCCCAGAGCAGGCCAGATCCGGCCTAGTGGCCGACAGGGGCTGGCACAGGGCGGGGCGGCCTTTGTTGCTGCCCCCACCCTCCCGCTTCCTGGAGAACTGGCTGGGTGGGAAGGCGGGTCCCCTCTGCCCTCCGAGGCTCCTCTCCGAACCCCCTTCTCCTTGGGGCCTCAGTGGAGACCCACAGGCAGGAGGCTGGACGGGCTGCTGCTGTCCGGGGGAGATGCTGAGGGCCTGTGGGCAGGAGGGGGAGGGGAGCTCCCAGCAGCCCGCGGGCTGCAGGGGCAGCCTTTTTAGAGGGGCGGCTGCAGCTGGCCGGTGCCTGGCCCCTCAGTGCCCCTCTACCGGCCCCACCGGAGCGGGGAGGGGTAGGCATGGGGACAGGGATGCCGCAGGAGCTCCTGTGCAAATTCAAGTCCGCCTGCCTGGCTGTGCCCCTGGCTGTGCGCCCCCTCTGGACTGCAGTGCGGGTGGTCGTGAGGGAGGCCCTCTGAGCAGGGCAGCCCTGCCTCCGGGAGCCCTCCTCAGCGCCTCCAGGCCCGGAGCGCCCACTGGTCCCTGTGGAAGTGGGGTTTCTGGTCCTGCACCCCCGTGGGGGGGAAGTTCCTGGTGCAGGAGGCCTGGAGAAGCCCAGCAGGCAAACCACAGCGCTGGGGGGCGGCAGGGCTGGGGAGGGCAGGCCTGTGACACGGAGCCCGGGGCGCCCCAGTCCAGGGGATCAGTGGCCCCCCAGAACAGTTTACCAAGAGACGCCAAGCCCCGGGGAGGCCCCGTGCCAGCCAGCTGCTCCATGGCTGTGGTGACACGGGGTGTGCTCCTGTAGGACGCAGGGGGGCCATGGTGCGTGCCCTGATGCCTTGTCTGGGCTGCGGGTTCTATTTTTAAAGTCCCCCTAGTTGTGGCTCCAGCCCGTCTCAATATACCCGGTGCCTACAGCGGGACATTCCTCCCCTGCCCAGCGCCAGGCTCGGGCTGCATTAAGCCCCACTGGCCAGGCCAGGTGGCACACAGCCGCTGGGTGAGGTAATGGCCGTCCTGTGTCCCTGAGCCATGAGGCTGATCCCCGCCCCAGGGATGGTGCAGGGAGCACCGGGAGGAGGCCTTGAGGATGGTGGGGCTAGGGCTGGGCTGGGGCTGGGCTGGGGCTGGGCTGGGGCAGGGCTGGGGCAGGGCTGGGGCAGGGCTGGGGCTGGGCTGGGGCTGGGCTGGGGCAGGGCTGGGGCAGGGTTGGAGTGGCCAGGGGACCGTGAGAGTGAGAGTGGAAGGAAGGAGACTGCAGCCTTGGGGTAGCAACGTGCGGGTGTCCTGGGCTCGGAGGCCGTGTCACCACGCCCAGGGCAGGTGTGCCAGCCTTGGCTGTCCTTTCAGTATGACCCCTGCTCCCGGCCCCTCGTCTGAAGGGCGCGGGCTCAGGCTGGAATGAGCCAGCTCTCCAGGACGAGGGAGGCTGAGGCCATTTCCCGGGCCAGCACCCACCCCCGAGAAATGCAGCCTCCCTAGCACCCTGAGGGGCTTTCCTCGGGGTCCCTCGAAGGGCCCACGGCCAGGACTCCTCTTGCAATGGGGCATTGGCTTCCTGCCTCTCTGCCAAGCAGCTTTCCACCTCGGTGCTTCCTTGTCCCGAGACAAAGCTACCTTCCAGGTGGGCAGCAACCACCCACCAGCCTCCAGTGACAGCGGGCCTCCGCCTGCCCCTCTGCCACACCGCACTGCTGGGGGCTGAACGCACACCTCACAGTCGCCCTGGCCCAGGCCTCAGCCCCGGCTCTGCGGACCTGGAGGGTCCCTCTGCCTGACAAACGCTGCCTGAGCATCTGCCGTGCTCGGGCCCCCGGGTGGGCGCCGGGCCCCCGGCGGCAAGGCTCCCTCCTCAGCTCTAGCTGCTCCTCTCACGGGCGTCAGCACCCCAGCCGTCAGCAGTCTGTGACGCGCCCTGGGCGGGGTGTTCCCGATCCGGCAGACCCCAGGCCCGGCAGCACGGGGGCGGGCGGGTGGGTGGGCCTGGGAATAGATGTGGACAGGCCGGTGAGCAGCCTGAGGAAGGGGCAGCCATGCAAGGTACTGGCCAGCCAGGGAGGCGGGAGGGGACTGCAGTCTTGGGTCTGAGACAGAGTGGGTGCTGGAGCTCAGTAACCAGCCCTGAGCCCTGAGCCCTGAGCCCTGAGCCCTGACAGCCGAGGTGGGCAGCAGACCATTCTACCTATCCACCCCCGTTAGCTGCCAGCTCCACCCTGCGGGTGCTCCCTCCCCAGAGCCCACTTCCAGGGAGACGCTCCAGGCCTGGGGCACCCGGAGCCCACCCTGCCGAGAAGGGGCTGTCCTCCCTTCCCTTGCCTGCCAGCCCTTCTCAGCTTGGCCATTACATTCCACGTTTCGCAGGCTGGCCAGTTCGGCAGGAAACAGCTGTGGCAGAGACCGGGGTCTGTGGCCGGCAGCATTCAGCTGGCGCCAATCCCAGCCCCCAGCGGGTGAGGTGTGCTCTGATTTTCAAGAGCCTCGAGGAAGATGGACAGACGACAGACACACCGTTTTCCGAACGTGCCACCCCCGCGGCCAGCCGTGGGCAGCGCACTCACCCGGGAGATGGTGAGCGGCATGTTGAAGTCCTTCCCCCCTTGCAGACGGAAGCCCCAGGGCCCGGGCCCGGCCAGGGTCACGCTGTAAGACATGCTGGTGCGGACGGCGGCAGCCTCTGCGGACAGGAGGAGCGGAGTGAGGCCTCGCACACCCTCCCCGGCCCAGCTCTGCCCCTGTCCCAGCCCCGACCCCGACCCCGGCGTGCCTGCTCTGTCCCTGGCTGTGTGCGCTCCTGAGAGGCTCCTAAGAATAGCTGGGAACAAATGCCATCGACACTGATATCTGCCCTCTGCTGCGCCCATAAATGGACTGTAACCCTACACTGTGCCCGCCCGCCCAGGCCTCCCAAGCCGTCCACCGTGACTCATGCGGCTAATATAGCCCCTGGGGAGGGGTGTCCAGCACCCAGCACCCCGGGCAGGACGGGGACTGGCTCTCCCTCCTGCCCTCCCCTCCTCGCTCCCTCTAACCAGAGGCAGGACGCACGCTCTCCCCCGCTGCACCAGCCCTGGCCCGGAGACCACAGCTGAGCCCCTGGCAGGGCTTTGGGTCCGGTTCTGCTGCCCTGTGCTCTGTGTGGTGGTGCTTGGCCCCGTGAGCCTCAGCCGCCTGCACAGAGCCTCAGCTCCGAGGCCAGCCCCTGCCCGGGAGGTGCAGCCACGGCGGCCACCGTCACGCCCCGGCCTGCGCGCTCCGTGTTTCGGGTGTCAGCCGAGCGCCGGAGGACTGCAGGTTTGACTCCTGGTCAAGGGCACGTGGTTACGGTTCAACCACTGGCCCAGCTGGTCAGGGCAAAGTGGGAGATAGACGATGGATGTTTTTCTCTTTCTCTTCCTCTCCCCTGCTACTCTCTGAAAAACCAGTGGAAACAATCCCCTTGGGTGAGGATTAACAGCTCATCCTAACAGCAGCAGCTGTGGGCACGGCGCTCGCCCCCGGCCCCCGCCCTTCACACGCTCAGCCCCTCAGCCCGGGAGGCGGTGCCTCGGAGCCGGCCCCGGGGTGAAGGGCCTTTCCCAAGGCCACGAGGGGGGCCGCAGGCGGATGGAGCTGGGCTAATTCCCACGGCACTCGTTCCAGAAACGGGCTCCCAGTGGCCACAGATGCCTCCCAATGCCCCGCCTCGGGGGTCCTGCCTGACCCCTCGGCACAGGGCCTGAAAGCAGGCCCCCGCAGGCGCACGCCGCCCAGACCCTCGGGCCAGGGGCTATTCCTGGCTCTCCTGCGCTGGAAACCTGACAGCGGCATGGAAAGCTCCAGTTGCCAGCGGGCACGTCAGGGCCTGTGCCCTTTGCGCCGGAATGGCAGGGGGCAGGGAGGAGGAGAGGAGATGCCATTTGCTCAGCTGCTGGGACACGGGGCCAGGGGGCGGGGAGGGCGGCGTGCTCAGTGTGCTCAGCCCATAAGCCAGAGACAGCGTGTTCTGGGAGGGCCTCGTACCCTTGGACTCCTGCCAGCCTCACGGCCTTTGGCCAGGATGCCTTCAGAAGCCTTACCCAGCAGAGACCTCAGGCCCCGGCTCGTCTGGGCCTGACGCCTGGCTGGGGAAACTGAGGCTCAGGGAAGGCAGCTGGTTTGCTGTGCTCTGGCCTTCCCGCAGGGCTCTGGCCTGGGCTGGGCCCCAAGCACCGGGTGTGAGCGAGTAATTTCCTGGTGCCAGCACCACGCCTCAGGCCTTGGGCCCGGCACAGACAGCGTGCTGGTGCCAGGAGTCCCCGCATCACGGAGCACCGTGTAGCTGGCCCGAGATCACAGCACGGCCGCTTGAAAGAAGCCGAGGAGGGCCTGGCTCCTTCCTCACGTTACCACCTCCTCTGCCTGTGCCATGCAGCCCAGCCGGTCCTCCCTGCTGCGCCTGGCGGGAGGCCAGCAGCTCGGAGCACCCTTCCCTCCCTCATACCAGCCCTGCCCTTCCCCGCCCATCCCTCTGTCCTATCCCAGCCTGTCCCCTCTCCTAGGAGGTCTGGCCTCCCCGGCTGGAGGCCGGGCAGGAGCAGTGTGGGCTGAGGAAGGAGGGAGGAGGCCACGGGCAGGCTGGACCTGGAGATGAGGCTCTTCTCTGGAGCTGGGCACCTGCTGGTGCTGCCATGGGGAAGGCGGGCTGGTAGGAATGACCCCCCCACACAGCCCATCTGCCTCCCCTGAGACCCCGGACAGCCACTGAGCAGCTGGTACCGCAGGCTGGGGAAGCCTGATCTTGTCCCCGCTCCGCTCTGCCCCCTCGCCCCCAGTCTGATAGGAGCTCCGGGAGGAGTCACGGTGGGGAGAAGAGGGGAGGAAGACACTGCTGTGGCCCCCCAGGCCTGCAGCTTCCTCCCTGTGGCATCGACAGACAAGACCGAGTTTGTGGCGACTCTGCTTTATTTCCCTCCCGGCGGAGCAGCTCAGCGGGCGAGGCGCCGCGCGTGGGGGGGGGGGGGGTCACAGGCGGTGCGCCCGAGCGAGTGCGGAGCGTGGCGCGGCAGCTGCGGGGAAGCCGAGGCCAGGAGCAGCTCAGCGCCGCCGAGGGGCCGTGCCGGCCGCCTGGGCCCGAGACACGCCCGCCGGGCAGGCAGCCGCGGTGGCCCCGTGGAGCGTCGCCACGGCCATCACCCAGCAGTGACACCCGGAGCAGTCACACACACACACACACACACACACACACACGGAGCAGTCACACACACACACACACACACACACACCCGGAGCAGTCACACACACACACACACACACACACACACACGGAGCAGTCACACACACACACTCACACACACACACACACACACACACACACACGGAACAGTCACACACACACACACACACACACACCCGGAGCAGTCACACACACACACACACACACACACACACACACAGAGCAGTCACACACACACACACACACACCCGGAGCAGTCACACACACACACACACACACACACACCCGGAGCAGTCACACACACACACACACCCGGAGCAGTCACACACACACACACATACACACTCAGAGCAGTCTCACACACACACACACACACACACACACCCGGAGCAGTCACACACACACACACACACACACACACCCGGAGCAGTCACACACACACACACACACACACACACTCAGCTCACAAGGAGCAGTCACACACACACACACACACACCCGGAGCAGTCACACACACACACACACACACACACACACACACGGAGCAGTCACACACACCCGGAGCAGTCACACACACACACACACACGGAGCAGTCACACACACACACACACACACCCGGAGCAGTCACACACACACACACACACACACACACACGGAGCAGTCACACACACACACACACACACACCCGGAGCAGTCACACACACACACACACCCGGAGCAGTCACACACACACACACACCCGGAGCAGTCACACACACACACACACACACACCCGGAGCAGTCACACACACACACACACACACACACACACCCGGAGCAGTCACACACACACACACACACACACACCCGGAGCAGTCACACACACACACACACACAGAACAGTCACACACACACACACACACACACACACCCGGAGCAGTCACACACACACACACACACACGGAGCAGTCACACACACACACACACCCGGAGCAGTCACACACACACACACACACACACACACGGAGCAGTCACACACACACACACACGGAGCAGTCACACACACACACACACGGAGCAGTCACA
Organism: Pipistrellus nathusii; assembly: GCA_963693515.1. NCBI lineage: Eukaryota > Metazoa > Chordata > Mammalia > Chiroptera > Vespertilionidae > Pipistrellus > Pipistrellus nathusii. The sequence goes on from OY882871.1 coordinate 52,445,193, forward strand.
CACACACACACACACACCCGGAGCAGTCACACACACACACACACACACACGGAGCAGTCACACACACACACACACACACGGAGCAGTCACACACACACACACACACAGAACAGTCACACACACACACACGGAGCAGTCACACACACACACACGGAGCAGTCACACACACACACACAGAACAGTCACACACACACACACACACGGAGCAGTCACACACACACACACGGAGCAGTCACACACACACACAAACACGGAGCAGTCACACACACATACACACACACACAGAGCTCACAAGGAGCAGTCACACACACACACACACACACACGGAGCAGTCACACACACACACAGACACACACACACACACGGAGCTCACGGGGAGCAGTTACACACACACTCACTCACACACACACACGGAGCTCACGGGGAGCAGTCACACACACACACACACACGGAGCTCACAGGGAGCAGTCACACACACACACACACACACACGGAACAGTCACACACACACACACACACACACACACACACACACACACACGGAGCTCATGGGGAGCAGCGCCTGGAAGCAGGTGGCCGGCCCTCCTCAGGCTGAGCCCGGGGAGCAGGCTGCCCAGAGAGATCCTGGGTCTGTGTGAGGGCCTCGGGGGACGTGTTCCAGAAAGAAAGGAGAGCCAGGGCCTACGTCCTGGGGTCCAGGCTAGGGAGCAGCCCCTTGGTCTGAAAAACAAGCAACACCATCTGTCAGCCCAAGACTGTCCCCCATCCCCTCCTCACCCCATCCCCTCCCCCTCCCGAGGGAGCGTCCTCCTGCAGCCTCTGCAGTGGAGGAGAGCACCTGAGCACAGGTGATCCTGTCCGGGTCAGTGGGGCCGACTCTGCCACACCACATGGCCTGAGAGATGGAGCCAGAGGTGTCTGGGCTGCCTGCAGGGCCCCCCCAGGCTCCCGGCTCCCGAGTCTGAACTGAGGTCCCTCCACCCACTGTCCATTCCACCACACCCCTCATTTCTCTCACTGTGCTGCGGCCCTCCTCCCTCTGCACCCCACAACTCCCTCTGCTCCTCCAAACCTCCTCCCTCTGCTCCCCCACACCTCCTCCCTCTGGTCCTCCACACCTCCTCCCTCTGCTCCTCCACACCTCCTCCCTCTGCTCCTCCACACCTCCTCCCTCTGTTCCTCTACACCTCCACCCTCTGCTCCTCCACACCTCTTCTCTCTGCTCCTCCACACCTCCCTCTGCTCCTCCACACCTCCTCCCTCTGCTCCTCCACACCTCCTCTCTCTGCTCCTCCACACCTCCTCCCTCTGTTCCTCTACACCTCCACCCTCTGCTCCTCTACACCTCCACCCTCTGCTCCTCCACACCTCCTTCTGATCCTCCACGCCTCTTCCCTCTGCTCCTCCACACCTCCCTCTGCTCCTCCACACCTCCTCTCTCTGCTCCTCCACACCTCCCTCTGCTCCTCCACACCTCCTTCCTCTGCTAACCCACACCTCCCTCTGATCCTCCACACCTCCCTTTGGTCCCCACACCTCCTCCCTCTGCTCCTACACAACTCCTCCCTCTGCTCCTACACACCTCCTCCCTCTGCTCCCCGACACCTCCCTCTGCTCCTCCACACCTCCCTCTGCTCCTCCACACCTCCTCCCTCTGCTCCTCCACACCTCCTCCGTCTGTTTTTCCTCACCACAACCCCCTGCTCCTCCACACAACTCTCTGCTTCTCCACATCTCTCTCTGCTCCCTCACACTAGCTCCTTCTGCTCCTCCAAACTTCCTCATCTGCTCCTCCACACCTCCCTCTGATCCTCCACTCCTCCCTCTGGACCCACACCTCCTCCCTCTGCTCCTCTACACCTCCTCCCTTTGCTCATCCACACCTCCCTCTGCTCCCGCACACCTTCTCCCCCTGCTCCTTCACACCTCCATCTGCTCCTCCACCTCCCTCTGCTCCCCCACACCTCCTCCCTCTGCTCCTCCACACCTCCTCTCTCTGCTCCTCCACAACTCCCTCTGCTCCTCCACACCTCCTCCTTCTGCTCCTCCACACCTCCTTTCTCTGCTCCTCCACACCTCCTCCCTCTGCTCCCCCACACTTCCCTCTGCTCCCCCACATCTCCCTCTGCTCCTCCACACTTCCTCCCTCTGCTAACCCACACCTCCCTCTGCTCCTCCACACCTCCCTCTGCTCTCCCACACCTCCTCCCTCTGCTCCCCCACACCTCCTCCCTCTGCTCCCCCACAACTCCCTCTGCTCCTCCACACCTCTTCCCTCTGTTCTTCCACACGCCCACCCCCTGCTCCTCCACACCATCCTCTGCTCCTCTACACCTGCCCCTGCTCCCTCACACCAGCTCCTTCTGCTCCTCCAAACTTCCTCATCTGCTCCTCCACACCTCCCTCTTATCCTCCACACCTCCCTCTTGTCCACACCTCCTCCCTCTGCTCCTCCACACCTCCTCCCTCTGCTCCTCCACACCTTCCTCTGCTCCCCCACACCTCCTCCCTCTGCTCCCACACACCTCCTCCCTCTGCTCCCACACACCTCCCTCTGCTCCTCCACACCTCTTCCCTCTGCTCTTCCACACGCCCACCCCCTGCTCCTCCACACCACCCTCTGCTCCTCCACACCTCCCCCTGCTCCTTCACACCAGCTCCTTCTGCTCCTCCAAACTTCCTCATCTGCTCCTCCACACCTCCCTCTGGTCCACACCTCCTCCCTCTGCTCCCCCACACCTCCTCCCTCTGCTCCTCCACACCTTCCTCTGCTCCCCCACACCTTCCTCTGCTCCCCCACACCTCCTCCCTCTGCTCCCACACACCTCCTCCCTCTGCTCCCACACACCTCCCTCTGCTCCTCCACACCTCTTCCCTCTGCTCTTCCACACGCCCACCCCCTGCTCCTCCACACCACCCTCTGCTCCTCCACACCTCCCCCTGCTCCTTCACACCAGCTCCTTCTGCTCCTCCAAACTTCCTCATCTGCTCCTCCACACCTCCCTCTGGTCCACACCTCCTCCCTCTGCTCCCCCACACCTCCTCCCTCTGCTCCTCCACACCTTCCTCTGCTCCCCCACACCTCCTCCCTCTGCTCCCCCACAGCTCCTCCCTCTGCTCCCCACACCTCCTCGCTCTACTTCTCCACACCTCCTCCCTCTGGTCCTCCAAACCTCCTCCCTCTGCTCCTCCACACCTCCTCCCTCTGCTCCCCACACCTCCCTCTGCTCCCCCACACCTCCTCCCTCTGCTCCCCCACACCTCCCTCTGCTCCTTCACACCTCCTCCCTCTGCTCCCCCCACCTCCCTCTGCTCCTCCACACCTCCCTCTGCTCCTCCACACCTCCCTCTGCTCCTCCACACCTCCCTCTGCTCCTCCACACCTCCTCCCTCTACTCTTCCACACTCCCACCTCCTGCTCCTCCACACAACTCTCTGCTCCTCCACACCTCCTCCCTCTGCTCCCCCACACCTCCCTCTGCTCCTCCACACCTCCCTCTGCTCCCCCACACCTCCCTCTGCTCCTCCACACCTCTGTCCTGTGGCCGAAACACTGTGTCCTCGGGCTCTGCTGCAGCTCACTCAGCCTGTCCTTGTGGACCACACAGAGGGCTGGCGTGGCAGCAGGCCCCTCCCCCGGGGCTCCTCCCGCAGCCCTGCCTGGAGAGCCCTCTGGCCAGCACTTGAGAGGCTTCCCAAGGCTCCTATCCTCTGCTGCCCTCTTCCACACACCCCCCCCTCCCCAGCTCCCAGGCCCTTGGCTGCTTGAGGTCACAGGGCAACATTGTGTCCCAGGACCCTGAGTGACCCTGGGCCCCTCGTTCACACCAGCTGTTCCCTCAGCCTGGACCCTGGCTCCCCACTCTGCCTGGCAATCCCCCTGCGGGGACTGGCCGCTGCTTCCACACCTGTGTGCTGGTCCTCAGTGGCTGTGCTTGGCACCTGCTGGGAGCCTGCCGAGGAGCCCCCCCCCCCCCCCGGGACAGGCTGCCCTGGGAGAAGGGCAGAAAAGTGCCTGTGGGCCTGGCCTTGCTGGGGAAGCCCGAGCTGGGGTGCTGTGTGGGGGAGTGAGGGCGGTGGAGCAGGGCAGCCTGGGGCCTGTGCGTGTGGCATTTCCATGTTCCAGAATGCGGCTTCTCTAATCGCCGCCACATGCCGTTCCATAGGCCCTGGCTGACAGCTGGCTTTCCTTTAATAGCCGCTGTTCTGGCGACACCCTGGCCCAGGGCCTGACAGCGAGCACACACGCCTGCAGCACCCACCCAGGTAAGCCTGCCTCCAGCTGCAGAGCCCGCACCCCCGTACCTGGTGACACGCAGAGCTCAGAGAGACCAGCAGGGGGCGCTCCGCCCCTGTGTGTGGCAGGGACAGCGTGTGCGGGTGCAGGTCACACACCAGCACTCATGTGAGCGTCTGTCCCAGCACAGGCCCCACCACGACTGCCTCGTGTGCCAGCCACAGTCACAGACACTCCCAGGCCTGCTCAGAGCATCTGGCAGCCTTAGACTCCCAGGCCCACCAGGCGGGAAGGGGAAGCTGGGGGACAGGACAGCCCCGCTCTCCCGGCCACCCCCTGGGCTCCTTGCCCGTGTCTCCATCACCTTCCGGGGATCCTCTGCTGCGTGTCCGAGGGACGTGGCTGGGGACTGGGCAGGGGCCTGGGTTTCCATGTCCTCTAGGCCCTGACCGCAGGGGGCCAGGCCGCTCCCTTGCTGGGCAGCCCCCCATATGGCCGCCGCCTCTGTGTCCGTCCAGCCCTGGGAGGGGAGAGGGAGGCAGTTTGCTCCTGCCCCTCCCCCAGGCCTGCTCCATCCTCCCACCATATGGACTTGGGTACCGTATACTGGTCACCAAATCCCTACAGTGCGCGCCTTCTAACCAAGTGGGAAGGGGTGTCTTCAGGGAGCTCTGGACCTCTGTTGACAAATGAGCTTCCCTCCTCCATGTCTCCGGCTGCAGTGGTTCAGGGAAGAGACCCCGGGGGGGGGGGGCAGTGGGAGGAGGAGGAGGACCTGCAGGCACCGTGCGGAGGAGCAGGGGACTCAGACAGCATCACAGCTCCAGACCCCGCGGCGGGCAGCAGGCTCTGGGGCTATATCCACAGTGTCACCCCAGCCAGTTGTGGACATGGAGGTGACTGTTTCGGGGAAGGACAGGGGTCAGAGGGTGAGCCAGGCTCCCGGTAGCGCGTGATGGAGCTGAAGGCTTGCACCAGGCTGAGCTCCTTGCTCTGCAGGGCTCCCGGAGGACGGGCTCGCGCTGAGAACAGGGCCCTGAGCCAGCCCCTATCTGTCTCTGGAGGCTCATCTGGGCCCAGAGATGCTAGTCTTTTCCATCTGTGGCTCTAAGCGGTGGTTCTCAACCTTCCTAATGCCGTGGCCCTTTAACACAGCTCCTCATGTGGCGGTGACCCCAACCATAAAGTTATTTTCCTTACTACTTCACAAGTGTAATTTTGTCCCTTTATGAATCATAATGTAAATATCTGTTTTCTGATGGTCTCAGTTCTCAGCCTGTGGTCGCGGCATCAGGAAGGTTGAGAACCCTGCTCTGAGGGGTAGTGCCAGCTGGAGCAGACACCGGAGTGGGAGAGCCCTGCTCAGCTCTGGCCTTGCTGCTGGGTGGCCTCGGGCCCACCTGCCGCTTCTCTGGCCTCAGTGCCCTCCCCATCAGGGAGGATGATGCCTGAGAAAGCTGGAATGGAGCGGGGCTGGGGGCGCTTCCACCGTGTCCCAGTGTCCTGCAGCAGCTCCGGCCAGAGGCCCGAGGCTGGCCTGGCTGAGGAAGGGGTGGCCCGGCGTTCTTACCATCTCACTCTCAGAGCCCACGGACTCCTGGCGTCTCCGTCGGGACACCCAGCTGAGGTCTGAGGCCTGGCTGCTCAGCGTGGAGCGGTGGGTGGAGCGGTAGCTGGCGTAAGAGCCGGCGCGCTGCCCCGACACCCGCAGCAGCAGGCCTAGGCAGGGCAGGTGCTGGGCGATGGCCATTCTGCAGGAGGCACAGCGGTTAGGCAGAGGTGTGGACAGAGGACAGAAAGGAGACGGGGATGAGTAGACGGGCTGGTACAGGCTGAGGGGGTGGGAAGAGAACCACAGGAAATGGGGAGTTCAGACATTGGGGTCATGGGCACAACTGATGGGGTCTTGGGAACGGACAGAAAGACACTGGGAGTCATGAGAAGTGATGACAAAGGACAGGCAGATGCTGAGGTGAAGGATATGGACAGACTCACAGGACTGGGGACAGACAGACAGATGCTGGGCCATGGGCATGGAGGGAGAGCCTTAGAGCAGCAGGTTCAGCGGGTGCTCGGCTCCAGCCCTCGGCTCCAGCACGTCTCTGGCTGAGGCTGCGGCTGGCCCACAGGGTGGGTCACTGACTCCACCAGCAAAAGGGAGCAGCGAGGCCTCTGGCGGGAGAGGCCAGAGCGCCGGACTGCTCGGCGGGAGCACTCTGGCAGCACCATGCCCGCCTGCCAGTGCCCTCCAAGGGGAGCTCCCCTGCTGGCTCTGTCCAGGGGTCGCTGTCGGGGTTTTCCCTGAAGGGGCAGCGCTGCTCATCAGCCACGCCAGCTGCCTTCTGGCCTCGGCTCCAGACACCCCCAGGATTAGCCGTGCCCAGGAGCCCTGATTCCCCCAGGCTGAGTCCCAGGAGGTGGAGCGGCAGCAGGTCACTGTGGCCCCAGGTCCCAGGCCCACACTCTGTCACCGGCTGGTCCCAGCCGCCCCCCCCCCCCCTCATGCACACACAAGAAACAGGGAAGACACTCCATTCGCAGGCCCTCCATGCCCATGAGGGCGGCCTGGGGCCTGGGGCTGCACCTGTACTTGGGGTGGGTGATGGCGTAGATGATAGGGTTGTGGATGGCAGAGGCCTTGGCGATGATGGCTGGCACTGAGTTCATGTAGGGCGTCAGGACGTGAGCGTACCTAGGACAGAGAAGCTGGGGTCTCCTTGCCGCCACTCCTCCCCAGAGATCCCGCCCACCGCCCCTCGGGCATCTTCCTCTAGGCCAGGCCTGCCACGGCACAGCCCAGCCCGGCCCCAACCAGCGGGCCGTCAGCCCCAGCGGTGGGACTGCAGTGCCACAGGGCCCGGGAGAGCAGTGAAAGGGGGTCTAGGAGGGAGATGTGCCAGGCAGGCTTTCACTGTCCCTTGGAGCCCGTGCTGCCAGCAATAAGCTCTCGCCACCCCCTGATGCTGGTCCTCTGCTCAGCTCCTCCCACGCCGCACCCAGCCCTGATGCCGCAGCTGCTGGCTCTGAGAGTGACTTCACAGGCGGCCGTGTGCAAGGCGGTCGCACGCCCACCACTGCCCAGGGTTCAGAGCTCTCCCTGCCTCGCCAGGGCTTCTGATCTCTGGTCTGCGTCCACGCTGCAAACATCAGAGTCCCCAGCTCTCGCCATAAGGGCCGGAGCCCCAGCTGGAGAGGGATCAGAGCCCCCGGAGAGCCATGGATGCCAGGCCCCGGCAGGACCCGCAGCCCTCACAGGCACTCAGGCCCATCCAGCTGCGGGAGCGTCCCCCCGCCCTCATGCATACACAAGAGATGACACCCCATTCACAGGCCCTCCATGCCCATGAGGGTGGCCTGGGGACCGGGTGGGCCCCGCAGGGGAACATCTCACAGCAGGGGGAGAATCTGGAGGCCAGCCTTCCCGTGTAAGCACAGCTGGCTTGTGCTGGGGCTAGGGAGGGAGAGTCTGCCCGGAGTCCCTCCGTCCCTCCCCCTTCACACCCCGCAGCCCTTCACTGTTGCTCACCCAGCAAAGGCCATCAGGGCCACGGTGGAGTAGGGGGCCCAGGAGAGCACAAAGAGAAGAATGACCAGCAGCACAATCTTGGCCATTTTCCACTCACTCTGCAGCCCCTGCCGCTGTCGGGGCGGTTCACTGCGGCCCTCGCAGGCTCCGAACGTCTGGAGAGCCCTGGGGAGGGGGCAGAGTCCGGGTCTGACCCCCCTTGGGTCGCAGTGGGTGCCAGGGTCCTGGCCTGAGCCGGCAGCCCTGACACCCCGAAAGTTCTCCTTTGCATCCTGCTAAGCTGCCACGCTGGGTTCCACCTGCCATGTCTTCTCTGCCCCACGCCCCCGACCTCCTGACGTGCCTAAAAGCCCCCTCAGAAGACCCCTCTCCTGAAACCTCTCCGGACACCTGCCCCACCAGCACCGGGCTCAGTGTGCTTCGCCCATCTGGAGCTCGGTGCCCGTGGGGGGCGCAGATGGGAGCCTCTAGAGAAGGAGCACGGCCCCTCCCCCACCCTCCTCCAAGCCCAGCTCTTACTGGCCTGTCTCCCGAATGGCCCTGAAGATGAAGACGTAGCAGTAGATGATGACCAGCAGGGGGAGGAAGAACACGAAGCAGAAGAGCAGCATGGTGTAGGAGCGGACAGAGGGCGTGAAGCTCATGTAGTCCCAGGAGCAGGAGGTCAGCAGGCCCTCGGGCACGTAGGCACCTGGGAGGCAGGCAGGCGGCTCTCAGCGTCTGGGCAGTGCCCACACAGGCTCCCCACCGAGCAGGGGCTTTGGGTGTGGGGCCTGGGGGCCCGGAGCACTGGCCGCAGCCCAGCCGGCAAAGCCCACGCTGCCCATCCTTGCCAGGGGCCTCACCAGAGCCCCAGGGTCCTACTCCTCCCGCTTCAGCCCACTTTCTGGTCCTGCCCCACAGAGGCCACTGCCTTTGCTGCCAACCCTCCTGCTGCTGACCCTCAGCCTGTCTGACTCCCTGCGAACTCCACCTCCCTTCCCGCACCCAGGACCACATGGGCTTCCCTATACTGAGGGATGGGAGCCCGGTCATCTTTGGAGAGCTGATGCTGCTGCCTCAGTTTCCCCTGCTGTGAGTCAGGCCCCTGAGGGTCATCTGCCTTGAGGCTCAGGCAGCCGCCTGGACCCTTTCTGCCAGCGGGCCAACCCACCTCTACCGCCCTGCCCTTGGTATGTCCCCCAGACCACCACCCCTGCACCCCGGCCCCCACAGCCACTCACTCCAGCCAAAGAAAGGCGGCAGGCTCCAGGCCAGGGCGTAGAGCCAGACGCCCAGCAGGACCAGCGCCGCCCGCCTCTTGGACACCACGCCGATGGCCAGTGGGCGCGTGATCACCAGGTAGCGGTCCAGGGCAATGGCCGTGAGGGTGATCATGGAGGTGATGCCAAAGAGAGCCCCACAGAAGGCATAGAACTCACAGCCTGCGGACACGGCTCCGACTCAGCCTGGGCAGGAGCCCAGCAGAACCAGGGAGTGAGGCCTGGGAAGGCGCTGCCCCGGCCGCCCCTGCCCAGCGTGTGCTGAGCCTCTCCCCGCCTCCCCGCAGCTCTGGCAGAGGTGGCGGGCCTCGCACGGAGCCTGAGCTCCCCTGGGCTCACTCCGCCACCTCCTCCCGGCACCGGCACACGGGAGCCCGGCCACGCCTTCGCCTCCGCAGCGGCCGGGGCCTACCTGCCTCCCCGAAGAGCCAGCGCTTGTGCAGGCTGCTGGCGAAGACCACGGGCGCCTGCGTAAAGCACATGAGGAAGTCGCTGACCGCCAGGTTGATGATGAACATGTTGGCTGGCGTCCTCAGGCCTCTGCTCCTGTGGGGGCGGCACTGTCAGGGCGTTTCTGCCAGGAGCCCCCTCCACGACGGGCACACACACACACACACACACACACATGCACAAACGCACACACATGCACACACATGCACTCGTGCGCACTATACAGACATGCAGCTGAGTCTCTGGCTGCCTCGCAAGCAGCTGTGGAGCCCGGGGTGCAGCTGAGCAGCGAGAGCCTGTCTCCGAGGGCGGCTCAGGCAGAGGGAAGGGAGAGCAGGCCTGAGCCTCCGCTCAGCCTCGGGAGCGGCTGTGGTGTCCACTCTCACCCTCCGTTCGCCCTGTGCCTGGCCACACCCTCCTCGGACACTCACTTCCCCGGCCCCTGCAGGCCAAGTTCCCTCTTCCCGCGTGCCCATGCGGACGGTGCCCCTTCTTCCTCAGGCACCTCCTCCCCTCCGTCCGCTCTCAGGCTGGGCCTGCTCAGCGCAGCTGTGCCCTCACTCCTCCCCTCTGGGGCCGGGGGCCGGGGGCCGGGGGCCGGGGGCTGGGCACGGAGCTGCGCTGGCTCCACAGGAGGCCCTCATCTCCCACCCATTTTCCAGATGAGAACACCAAGGCCCCGCCGGTGTATGGCCCCGGATCACCACGCCCAGCAAGCGGCACAGCAGGCTCCACACAGCCCCACTGCGCAGCCATCCCTCACCCTGGCATGGGCTCCGTGCGGGAGAGCCAGCCCCACTCTGCAGGCAGGACGTGCTCACGGGAGGCCTGGCACGCCGCCACCTCCCTCAGAGCCGAAGCGAGGGCCCCCTTCCCTGCCTGTCTGTCTCCACCATTCGGCCTGTGAGCAGGCGGGAGAGGGAGGGAGGGAGGGAGGGAGGGGGGGAGTGGGGAGGGAGGGAGTGGGGAGGGAGGGAGGGGGGAGGGAGGGAGTGGGGAGGGAGGGAGGGGGGGAGGGAGGGGGGGAGGGAGGGGGGGAGGGAGGGGGGAGGGAGGGAGGGGGGAGGGAGGGAGGGAAGGAGGAAGGGAGGGAGGGAGGGAGGGAAGGAGGGTGGGCGGGCGGGCGTTAAGAGGGGCTTGAGGGCTCCGGGCGGGTGCACGGGCTGCTCTCTGAGGCAGAAGGAGGATGCCCATGGGCATGTGATTGCGGAGGTGAGCTGACAGCAGGCAGGACGGGCAGGAACTGAGGTCCTGGGGAGGGGCGCCCTGTGCAGAGGGCGTGCCCGGGCCCAATGGGCACTGCCACCTGAGCTGCCTGGACTGCTTTTGGGCCCCCTTCCTGGCCTAAAGATGGAGGGTCCGGCCTTGGCCTCGCTGCGCGAGCTCAGCAGTGCTGCGTGTGCCCTGTGCGTGGCTGGCTGCCTCGCGGCCAGGCCCCACCTCACCCCAGGCACCTGCAGAAGGTGTAGATGACGGTCAGATTGCCCAGCATCCCGGTGAGGCCCACCAGCAGGATCACCGCGCCCAGGGTGTAGTGGGCGTGGTCCGGCACGTCCACGGTGGGGAAGGCCCAGGCCGCGGCCTGCGCCCCGGCCGCCTGCGGGAGTCAGAGAACGGAGCCCGTTACCCTGTCCTCTCCAGACTGCCCTGCAGAGAGGGCAGGCTCCGAGGGCGCCTCTCGCTCAGCTGGCGGGGCTGGCGAAACGGGAAGGCAGGTCTCCCTAAAGCCGAGCCCAAACGCTCACGCCGGCCCAGGGCTAAGGCTTCTGGGAGAGCTCCCATCTCCTGTGGGGCTGAAGGACAGACTGCACCCGCCTGGCAGCAGGACATGGCTGGATGCCTCGACCTCCTGTGAGGAGAAGGCAGAGCCAGCGCTGAGCTGGTCCCTCTGCTACATAGGCTGCTCCGAACCCCAGGGCAGCTGGCAATGGCGTTCCAGGCTCTCGACTGGGGGGGGGGGGGGGGAGCGGGTGGAGCCCCTTTCCAGTGCCCCCGGGAAGAGGCATTGCCCCCCAGGATAACTGGGTAAGATGGCACCGAAGGACGTGCAGGTCTCTGCAGGGGGCCGGCACAGAGATCTGAAGACGCCTCCCCACCTCCTTTCGAGAGCTGGCCCAGCCTCCGCCCTGCCCTGGCCTCTGTAGCTACAGGAGCCCCCCCTTCTGTCCAGGCTCGAGGCTCTGTCCCAGATCCGGAGGGTCCTCTCGCCCTCCCCAGGTGTGGGCGTGGGCGTGGCCGGACTCTGGCAGGAATGAGGGGGAGGTCCCCCTCGGCTGGACAGACCCAGCCCCGCAGCCAGCCTCCGCAGGAAGCGGGGCGCCAGGGGCAGGTGGCTCCCAGCCCCTTCCTCCCGGCGCCCACTCTCCTCCAGAGGCCCCTCTGCAGGGCAGCTCAGCGGTGCCAGTGGCACGTCCATGCTCAGAGCAAGGCCTCTCCGACCTCCTACCCACCCCTCTGCGTCCCAGGAGGGGCCAGACGGAGGGCGGAGGCGTGTGCCCACAGGCGCTCGCCCGGCTTACCGTGGGGCTGGTGGGCGGAGGGGGGTCCACGCTGGAGGTGCTGCTGGGTGAGACCGGGGTGGCCGTGCAGCCAGGCTCCCGGGCTGGGTCCAGGGGGGCTCTTGGTCCTGAAGGGGGGTTCATCCTGAGGTGGGTGGTCTGCCTGGAGCCCACAGAAAAGTCAAAAGCAGGTGCCCAGGGGGTTAGCTGTGCCCAGGCTCTGACTGTTCCCAGCTCCTTCCTGCCAGTCTGCAGGTGCCCGCTCTGCAGCCAGTGGCTGGCAGCGCTGCGCGTGCAGTGAAGCACACGGGAGGAGCTCACCGACTGGAGACCCAGCTCAGGTCTGTCCCCACCTTTAAGCAGCAGGACTGGGAGCGCACATGCGCACTAGCCTGTGAGACCGCCTCCACACAGGTCCCTGCTGAGGCAGCAAGTGTGAGTGCGTGCGTGCGTGTCAGTGTGACTGGTGCATGCATGAAGGGGCATGTCAGTGTGACTGTGTGCATGTATGTGGGTGTGGATATGCATGTATGAAGGCGTGTGTCAGTGTGTCTTTGTGCATGCATGTGGGCATGTGTCAGTGTGTGAATGGTTGTGTGTATCAGTGTGAATGTGTATGTATGATTGCATGTCAGTGTGTATGTGTGTGATTGTGTGTTTATGATTATGTATGTCAGTGTGATTGTGTGTCAGTGTGAATGTGTGTATGATTGTGTGTGTCGGTGTGAATGTGTGTATGATTGTGTGTGTCAGTGTGAATGTGTGTATGATTGTGTGTGTCAGTGTGAATGTGTGTATGAGGCTGTGTGTCAGTGTGAATGTGTGTGTGTGTGATTGTGTGTGTACGTGTGAATGTGTGAGTGTATATGATTCTGTTGTGTCGGTGAATGTGTGAGTGTATATGATTGTGTGTGTCTGTGTGAATGTGTGTATGATTGTGTGTGTCAGTGTGACTGTGTGTGTGATTATGTGTGTCGGTGTGAATGTGTGTATGATTGTGTGTGTCAGTGTGAATGTGTGTATGATTGTGTGTGTCAGTGTGAATGTGTGTGATTGTGTCTGTCAGTGTGAATGTGTGTGTGATTGTGTGTGTCAGTGTGAATGTGTGGGTACGATTGTGTGTGTCGGTGTGAATGTGTGTGTGATTGTGTGTATGATTGTGTGTGTCGTTGTGAATGTGTGTGTGATTGTGTGTGTCGGTGTGCATGTGTGTGTGGTTGTGTGTATCGGAGTGAATGTGTGGGTATGATTGTGTGTGTCGGTGTGAATGTGTGTGTGTGTCGGTGTGAATGTGTGTGTGGTTGTGTGTGTCTGTGTGAATATGTGTGTGGTTGTGTGTCGGTGTGAATGTGTGTATGATAGTGTGTGTTGGTGTGAATGTGTGTGGTTGTGTGTGTCAGTGTGAATGTGGGTGTGGTTATGTGTGTCGGTGTGAATGTGTGTGGCTGTGTGTGTCGGTGTGAATGTGTGTGGCTGTGTGTGTCGGTGTGAATGTGTGTGGTTGTGTGTCATTGTGAATGTGTGTGATAGTGTGTGTCGGTGTGAATGTGTGTGGTTGTGTGTGTCGGTGTGAATGTGTGTGGTTGTGTGTGTCGGTGTGAATGTGTGTGTGTCGGTGTGAATGTGTGGTTGTGTGTGTCGGTGTGAATGTGTGGGTATGATTGTGTGTGTCGGTGTGAATGTGGGTGTGGTTGTGTGTGTCGTGTGAATGTGGGTGTGATTTTGTGTGTCGGTGTGAATGTGTGTGGCTGTGCGTGTCGGTGTGAATGTGGGTGTGGCTGTGTGTGTCGGTGTGAATGTGTGTGGCTGTGTGTGTCGGTGTGAATGTGTGTGGCTGTGTGTGTCGGTGTGAATGTGTGTGGCTGTGTGTGTCGGTGTGATTGTGTGTGTGTCGGTGTGAATGTGTGTGGCTGTGTGTGTCGGTGTGAATGTGTGTGCCTGGGTGTCGGTGTGAATGTGTGTGTCTGTGTGTGTCGGTGTGAATGTGTGTGTGTCGGTGTGAATGTGTGGCTGTGTGTGTCGGTGTGAATGTGTGGCTGTGTGTGTCGGTGTGAATGTGTGTGTGGCTGTGTGTCGGTGTGAATGTGTGTGGCTGTGTGTGTCGGTGTGAATGTGTGGCTGTGTGTGTCGGTGTGAATGTGTGGCTGTGTGTGTCGGTGTGAATGTGTGGCTGTGTGTGTCGGTGTGAATGTGTGTGGCTGTGTGTGTCGGTGTGAATGTGTGTCTGTGTGTGTCGGTGTGAATGTGTGTGTGTCGGTGTGAATGTGTGTGGCTGTGTGTCGGTGTGAATGTGTGTGTCGGTGTGAATGTGTGGCTGTGTGTGTCGGTGTGAATGTGTGTGGCTGTGTGTCGGTGTGAATGTGTGTGGCTGTGTGTCGGTGTGAATGTGTGTGGCTGTGCGTGTCGGTGTGAATGTGTGTGCCTGGGTGTCGGTGTGAATGTGTGTGGCTGTGTGTCGGTGTGAATGTGTGTCTGTGTGTGTCGGTGTGAATGTGGGTGTGGCTGTGTGTCGGTGTGAATGTGTGTGGCTGTGCGTGTCGGTGTGAATGTGTGTGGCTGTGTGTCGGTGTGAATGTGTGGCTGTGTGTGTCGGTGTGAATGTGTGTGGCTGTGTGTCGGTGTGAATGTGTGTGGCTGTGCGTGTCGGTGTGAATGTGTGTGGCTGGGTGTCGGTGTGAATGTGTGTGGCTGTGTGTGTCGGTGTGAATGTGTGTGCCTGGGTGTCGGTGTGAATGTGTGTGGCTGGGTGTCGGTGTGAATGTGTGTGTGTCGGTGTGAATGTTTGTGGCTGTGTGTGTCGGTGTGAATGTGTGTGCCTGGGTGTCGGTGTGAATGTGTGTGGCTGTGTGTCGGTGTGAATGTGTGTCTGTGTGTGTCGGTGTGAATGTGGGTGTGGCTGTGTGTCGGTGTGAATGTGTGTGGCTGTGCGTGTCGGTGTGAATGTGTGTGGCTGTGTGTCGGTGTGAATGTGTGGCTGTGTGTGTCGGTGTGAATGTGTGTGGCTGTGTGTCGGTGTGAATGTGTGTGGCTGTGCGTGTCGGTGTGAATGTGTGTGGCTGGGTGTCGGTGTGAATGTGTGTGGCTGTGTGTGTCGGTGTGAATGTGTGTGCCTGGGTGTCGGTGTGAATGTGTGTGGCTGGGTGTCGGTGTGAATGTGTGTGCCAGGGATCGCAGGCTGAGGCTGGGGACAGGCGGCAGGGGCTGTCCTCCGCGGACATTGCCTTCCTGCCCGGCGCTCCTCACCAGCCCCCCAGCCCCGGCTGTGCAGGGCAGTGCCGCAGCCTCCCCTGGCCCAGGCCCAGGCCCCCTCGCACCCGCCGCAGGGGCGCCCAGGCCCTCTCCTGCGGGACGGGCTGGCGGCCGGCAGGGAGGAGGCGGCCGCGGAGCGCGCTTGCCGTGTCCGTCAGTGACGGAAAGGGGAGGGAAGGCTTTGGGGCTGCGCCTCGGTCCTGCCCGAGGCCGCGGGTGCCCAGCGCGGAGGAGCCACAGGCTGGGCCCGAGCGGAGCGGTGAGCACCCTCCGGCCCGCTCCCCAGGAACGGCCGCGGCCCCGGCTCCCGGCGGTGTGCTCAGGGCCCTCCGGCTCAGACGGTCCCCTCGGCGGCGGCGGTGTGCTCAGGGCCCTCCGGCTCAGACGGTCCCCTCGGCGGCGGCGGTGTGCTCAGGGCCCTCCGGCTCAGACGGTCCCCTTGGGGGCGGTTGGCTGTGCATGGCTGCCCTCCTTCAGCGCCGCGCGGGCGGCCAGCCCCGGGTTGGGCTGCGGGCACTTCACCACCAGGGTCCGCTGGAGCAGTCCCTGCAGCGCCGGCCGCTCTCCAGCCCGACCCCGGGGCGAGTGCAGGGGCGGCGGCCGCCAGCTGTTCCTCCATGGTCAGAGCGCCCTCCGCAGGCCGCCAGCCCGCTAACGGCTCAGAGAACCCCAGCCTTGCCGGCGCCGTCTGGCACGGCGTCCTGGGCGCTGCCCTCGCAGAGGATGCTGGCTTTCCTCCGCCTCCTTCAGCTTCTCCTGGGGCTGCAGACCGGCCCCCACACCCCACCCAACCTCACCCCTCCGCCCCTCTGTCCCTCCGCCCCTCTGTCCCTCCGCCCCTCTGTCCCTCCGCCCCTCTGTCCCTCCGCCCCTCTGTCCCTCCGCCCCCTGGAGATGAACCCTGTCCTCAATAATGTCAGTTTGGCGCAAATAAACCCCATAAACCAATGATACTGCAGTTCCCTGGTGTATGGGGTTAGGGAGGGGTACTGCGGTTCCCTGGTGTATGGGGTTAGGGAGGGATACTGCAGTGTCCCCGGTGTATGGGGTTAGGGAGGGGTACTGCAGTTCCCTGGTGTATGGGGCTGGGGAGGGGTACTGCAGTTCCCTGGTGTATGGGGCTGGGGAGGGGTACTGCAGTGTCTCTGGTGTATGGGGCTGGGAAGGGGGTACTGCAGTTCCCTGGTGTATGGGGCTGGGAAGGGGGTACTGCGGTGTCCCTGGTGTATGGGCCTGGGAAGGGGGTACTGCAGTTCCCTGGTGTATGGGGCTGGGAAGGGGGTTTGCTGGGGAAACTGAAACACCACAGGGAGCAGCAGAGCCTGCAGCTCCATGTCTGTGTGCCTGGCCCCTGCCGCCCTGCAGGGCTGCCCCTGCTCCCGCCTCTCCATGAGGCCTCCGGGCCAGGCCTCCGGCAGTGGCTGTTGCAGGCAGAGGTGTCTGCGGCTCCCGCCCCGGGCCCGGGGAGCTGACTGGACGCCCGATCCCTGGTGCAGGCCTCTCGCTGGAGTGCCGAGTCAGCTGGGAGCCTGGGACCTGAGCTTGGCAGAAGCCCAATCCCAGGAGTCCTCCCTGTGCTCTGGCCCGGCTGGCCTCCTCTCGGACCAGAGTCCACACTGTCCTGTGTCCCCGCCCTTCTCTGGGCCTCAGTTCAAATGCCACCCGACAAGCTGCGAGGAAGCTGTCCCGGAGCCAGCTGCCACGGCCCCCGGCATCCTCTGGCCTCACCAGCGGGGCTTACAGAGGCTGTCTCTGGGTCTGACCTCTGCGACCCATCGTCTCCGGGAAACAACCCCCTGGTCCCTGCTCCCCAGCGTGTGGCCGCAGAAAGCCGCCTTGGCCCCAGGAGCTTGTTACAGGTGCCCCACCGGCCGCCCCGGGCAACCCTCCCACACGCAGTGGCAGGTGCCGGCTGAGCCTGCAGGGACTTGGGGGCAGGCAGTGGGGAACAGGCCGTGTCCTCCAGCACAGGGGACACAGGCCACCAGGGATGGGCCTCCGAGGACGCACTGCCATGCCCAGGGGGGCAGACAGGAGGGCTGCGGGTGCGAGGCTGGGCTGCCAGCAGGTGCCAGAGGGAGGCGCTGCAGTGGGAGCTAGAGCCTCGTGGGGGCATGACTGCAGCAGGTGCATGGGAGCAAACGTGGGTGCGTCCCGCTTCCCTCCGGACACCTGTCTCCTGCAGGTGCTCCCGATGGCCACCCAAGCTGGGCGCCAGAGGCGGGCCTCGAGATGGGGTTCCTGGGACGGGAGCAGGGGTGGGCGGGGGGGGGCACTCGCCCCACCTGCCACTGTAGCCACGGGCCCCCTCCTGGGCCACAGGGTGCCCTCCCAGTTCCCCCGGTTTCCTTCTGCAGGGGCTGCTGGGGGACAGCTGAGCCCTGGCCGCAGCGGCCGGCTTCTAGGTCCCATGGCCTGAGCCGTCCTCTGCGCAACCTGCGGGCCGGGAGTCACACTCCGCTCCGCCACCGGCCCCGAGGGCAGCCCAGGGTGCTCTGTGGCCCGCCCGTGCTCTCCTCACGCCTCGGGCTCGGCTGGAGGTGGGAAAAGCCTTCAGCCTCCCCTCGGAGCCAGGGCTGAGCTCCCTGCGGGGCGCCCAGGGCCGGTGTCTGGCCGCTGGCGGGGAGGGGCGTTTGTGTTAGGTGAAGCCGAGTTGCGCGCAGTGAGCATGGCCTCGGCAACGGGCTGCTGCGGGCCTGGAACCAGACGCGTCTGAGCACGGTCCCAGCCCCGCTGATGGCCAGCGTCTGAGCCCAGGGCCTGTCCTGGGGGAGGCCTGAGAGCCAGGAGAAACGCGCACAGGCCGAGGCCCTGGCCCTCGGCTCTGCGTCCGGCCTGGAGCCCGGGCTGGGCAGACTCTGCGCTCCAGCAGCCCCCAGGGGATCAGCTCCCTCCCCGGCTGGCGAGGGCTCTCTGGTTACCCAGAGATCCTGGGAAACTCCTGGGAGCTCTAAGTGTCCCACAAGCACCTTTCGGGAGCTCCCGGGCCACCCTCACCGGCACCTGCTGGCTTTCCGGAAGACCTGCCAGGACCGGCGCCTTCCAGGGCTGAGCGCAGACTCAGAAACCCTGGCTTTCCCGCTGCCTCACGTCAGAGAGCAGCCTTCCCACCCGCCGGGTGGCCTGCGGTGTCACCGTGCCCCCAGTGCCCACCGCCAGGTGCCCAGCGGTGTCACCGTGCCCCCAGTGCCCGCCGCCAGGTGCCCAGCGGTGTCACCGTGCCACCAGTGCCCGCCAGGTGCCCAGCGGTGTCACCGTGCCCCCAGTGCCCGCCGCCAGGTGCCCAGCGGTGTCACCGTGCCCCCAGTGCCCGCCGCCAGGTGCCCAGCGGTGTCACCGTGCCCCCAGTGCCCGCCGCCAGGTGCCCAGCGGTGTCACCGTGCCCCCAGTGCCCATGGCCAGTGCCCAGCGGTGTCACCGTGCCCCCAGTGCCCGCCGCCAGGTGCCCAGCGGTGTCACCGTGCCCCCAGTGCCCGCCGCCAGGTGCCCAGCGGTGTCACCGTGCCCCCAGTGCCCATGGCCAGTGCCCAGCGGTGTCACCGTGCCCCCAGTGCCCGCCGCCAGGTGCCCAGCGGTGTCACCGTGCCCCCAGTGCCCGCCGCCAGGTGCCCAGCGGTGTCACCGTGCCCCCAGTGCCTGCCGCCAGGTGCCCAGCGGTGTCACCGTGCCCCCAGTGCCCGCCGCCAGGTGCCCAGCGGTGTCACCGTGCCCCCAGTGCCCATGGCCAGTGCCCAGCGGTGTCACCGTGCCCCCAGTGCCCGCCGCCAGGTGCCCAGCGGTGTCACCGTGCCCCCAGTGCCCGCTCCCAGGTGCCCAGCGGTGTCACCGTGCCCCCAGTGCCCGCCGCCAGGTGCCCAGCGGTGTCACCGTGCCCCCAGTGCCCGCCGCCAGGTGCCCAGCGGTGTCACCGTGCCCCCAGTGCCCGCCGCCAGGTGCCCAGCGGTGTCACCGTGCCCCCAGTGCCCACCGGCCAGTGCCCAGCGGTGTCACCGTGCCCCCAGTGCCCGCCGCCAGGTGCCCAGCGGTGTCACCGTGCCCCCAGTGCCCGCCGCCAGGTGCCCAGCGGTGTCACCGTGCCCCCAGTGCCCGCCGCCACGGGCCCAGCGGTGTCACCGTGCCCCCAGTGCCCGCCGCCAGGTGCCCAGCGGTGTCACCGTGCCCCCAATGCCCATGGCCAGTGCCCAGCGGTGTCACCGTGCCCCCAGTGCCCGCCGCCAGGTGCCCAGCGGTGTCACCGTGCCCGCAGTGCCCGCCGCCAGGTGCCCAGCGGTGTCACCATGCCCCCAGTGCCCACTGGCCAGTGCCCAGCGGTGTCACCGTGCCCCCAGTGCCCACTGGCCAGTGCCCAGCAGTGTCACCGTGCCCCCAGTGCCCGCCGCCAGGTGCCCAGCGGTGTCACCGTGCCCCCAGTGCCCACGGCCAGTGCCCAGCAGTGTCACCGTGCCCCCAGTGCCCGCCGCCAGGTGCCCAGCGGTGTCACCGTGCCCCCAGTGCCCACTGGCCAGTGCCCAGCAGTGTCACCGTGCCCCCAGTGCCCGCCGCCAGGTGCCCAGCGGTGTCACCGTGCCCCCAGTGCCCATGGCCAGTGCCCAGCGGTGTCACCGTGCCCCCAGTGCCTGCCGCCAGGTGCCCAGCGGTGTCACCGTGCCCCCAGTGCCCGCCGCCAGGTGCCCAGCGGTGTCACCGTGCCCCCAATGCCCATGGCCAGTGCCCAGCGGTGTCACCGTGCCCCCAGTGCCCGCCGCCAGGTGCCCAACGGTGTCACCGTGCCCCCAGTGCCCACGGCCAGTGCCCAGCGGTGTCACCGTGCCCCCAGTGCCCACTGGCCAGTGCCCAGCAGTGTCACCGTGCCCCCAGTGCCCGCTGCCAGGTGCCCAGCAGTGTCACCGTGCCCCCAGTGCCCGCCGCCAGGTGCCCAGCGGTGTCACCGTGCCCCCAGTGCCCGCCGCCAGGTGCCCAGCGGTGTCACCGTGCCCCCAGTGCCCGCCACCAGGTGCCCAGCGGTGTCACCGTGCCCCCAGTGCCCGCCGCCAGGTGCCCAGCGGTGTCACCGTGCCCCCAGTGCCCACGGCCAGTGCCCAGCGGTGTCACCATGCCCCCAGTGCCCGCCGCCAGGTGCCCAACGGTGTCACCGTGCCCCCAGTGCCCACGGCCAGTGCCCAGCGGTGTCACCGTGCCCCCAGTGCCCACGGCCAGTGCCCAGCGGTGTCACCGTGCCCCCAGTGCCCACGGCCAGTGCCCAGCGGTGTCACCGTGCCCCCAGTGCCCGCCGCCAGGTGCCCTGCGGCCCAGCTAACGTCCTCAGAGGCGTCCGAGGCCCTTTGGTCCCGGGGCCCACCCCTCCTATGGCTTCTCCTATCCCGACTCCCCACTCCACAGTGCTCCCTCTGAACTCCCCCGGGACTGCCCGCACTAGCGAAGGGGCAGGCAGTGGGGAACAGGCCGTGTCCCCCAGCACGGAGGCTGCTTCTGGTGCCGCAGGAGCCCCACATTGGGGCCCGGGGCCTGGCCGGGGCTGTGTGTCATTGGGGCCCGGGGCCTGGCCGGGGCTGAGTGTCATTGGGGCCCGGGGCCTGGCCGGGGCTGAGTGTCATTGGGCCCGGGGCCTGGCCGGGGCTGTGTGTCATTGGGTCCGGGGCCTGGCCGGGGCTGAGTGTCATTGGGGCCCGGGGCCTGGACGGGGCTGAGTGTCATTGGGTCCGGGGCCTGGCCGGGGCTGAGTGTCATTGGGGCCCGGGGCCTGGCCGGGATACCGCCGGGTCCGTGTGTGTTCTGTGAGCCCAGGCGGGGTCCCAGCTGCTCACCCACCCAGTGCCATGCACCCGCACCCTTTGGAGCACCCACGCCTGGCCTGGCCTCAGGCGCAGCAGCTGCAGGGCGAACTTGCTTTGTCACCGGGAGGAAGACGAGTGACCCCAGAATGTGGGCTCTCCCCCCTCGCCGGAGGCTTTTGCTGAGGGGTCAGGCAGGTTACTAGGTGTGGGAGAATAATTAGGAAACAGAAAGTCAAGGAAAACATGAATGAGGCCAAAAGAGCAAACTTTTCACTTGAAAATGATTATATACCCTAGAGCCATGGTTGGCAAACTGCAGCTCACGAACCACCTGCGGCTCTTTGGCCCCTTGAGTGTGGCTCTTCCACAAAATACTACGGCCTGGGCGAGTCTATTTTGAAGAAGTGGCATTAGAAGAAGTTTAATTTTAAAAAATTTTCTCTCAAAAGAAATTTCAGTTGTTGTGCTGTTGATAGTTGGCTCTGCTGACGAATGACTTTGCCGATCACTGGTATATGTTCCCCCTAGAGGGACACCTGTGTATAAAAACAACCATCAGCCCTGACTGGTTTAGCTCAGTGGATAGGGCGTTGGCCTGTGGACTCAAGGGTCCCAGGTTCGATTCCGGTCAAGGGCATGTACCTTGGTGGCAGGCACCTCCCCCATAGGGAGTGTGCAAGAGGCAGCTGATCTGTTTCTAACTCTCTATCCTTCTCTCTTCCTCTCTGTAAATAATAATAATAATAATAATTAATAATAATATTTAAAAAGAAAAAGGACACATATACCCACAAGTTGACATTTTAAAAAATCCATCAAATGGGCAGCCTGTATTTCACAAATGGGCACACCCAGCAGCCCCTTAAAAACCATGACTTACCAGTGGATTTAAAAATAGAATTTAGGGTGGGCAAAATGGGTGATGGGTGATTATATCTTAATTTTAATTTAATTTTAGAGAAAGAGGAAGGAAGAGAAAAAGAGAAACATCCATTCTTTGTTCCACTTATTTGTGCATTCACATTGATCATCTGCCTTCCACATGTGCCCTAATAGGGATCGAACCCACAACCTGGGTATGTGTCCTGACCAGGAATCGAACTCACCACTTCTCGGTGTACAGGACGATGCTTCAACCAACTGAGCTACCCAGCCAGGGCCATTGGTTGATTCTCATCTTGAGATGTGAGGCTTTCCAGTCCCTCCACTGGGGCAGCCGCACTGCAAGGCAGGGCCAGGCCCAGGGCTGCGGCTTTCCGGGAGAGCTGGGCAGACCAGGCCGTGGGAGCCAGGCCCCGGGCTGGCAGCTCCTGGGCTCCCGCCACTGCCCCTGCCCGCGAAGGGCATGGGGACCCACTGGTGCCCGCACACAGCCTCCCCCACCTGGCCCTGTGCTCAGAGCTGGCTGACCAGGCTCTCAGTGGCGCTGCCTGGGGGGCTGGCCTCCTCGGGGGAGGGCCCAGGGCTGGTGCTGCACAGGCCTCACCCCTGCCAACCACAGGTCCTGCCTCCGCCCTCCTGCAGAGCACGGGGGGTGGGGGGGGGGGCACTCTCCGGGATAGCATTCCTGCCACTTTGGATTCAGAATTCCTGGGACTTCAATTTTAAGAACTCTGAAGGGTCAGGGCGGGAAGAGCCAGCCAGACCCGGGAGGGGAGAGCAGAGCAGAAGGAGGAAGGCAGCCAAAGGCACATCGAGGGCCTGACAGTAAGAAGCTGGGGCGTCCTTGCCAAGTGGAATAAGGGAAACAGACAAAATAACTATACGAGGCCAAATGCTTTGAGCAACTTACAATCAGCTAATGGATTACGTGTTTGACCTTCCCTGAGCAGGACACGCAGGAGCAAATGGCTCACACGTTCCAGACGGTCCGGCCTCTTCAGGGACTGCTTGGTGGTGTTCTTTAAAAATGAAGCTGCTCGGAAAACGCCCGGCCCCTCTGTGAGCACATTTTGATGAGTCAGCACACTGAAGGACCCCTGAAGACCCTCCCGTAGGTCCTCCCCTCGGTTGCTCCCACCAAAGAGATGAGGACGGAGGAGGCTCCACATGTCCTCGCAAGAGCCTTGCATCTTCGCTGTTTTTCTCCCAAACTCCAAGGGACCCACGAGACTTGCAACCAGGGGAGCAGTGGGCAGTGGCAGCTCGACCCAGGCTCACCCTGACCTGTCTCCACGGCCCCCTTTCCCCTGACTTTCTCCTGCTCTGCTTCAGCCTTAAACCTTCCTTGTTTCACTGCCCATAATACCCTCTCAAGGCCTCCCGGACTTGTGTTGTGAGATCTTTCCTGCACGAGGTCAAAACCCACCCTGCTGGAGCCGAGGCAGACCACTCCGCCACACTGTCCCCGGCTCTGCGGGAACACCGAGTGTGAATTACCCTCCTCTGCGGGGGCTGAGCTTCCTCCCGGCAATGGGGCAGTCACGGAGCCGGTGAGAGCTCTGGGTACAGCCCTGAGGGGCAGGGTGCGCAGGCCTGACCAGCGGGTGCTACAGGACTGGGCCGAGCACCAAATGCCAGTGCATTTAGCAAGTAATTGGGATGAAATTCCCCCAGAGACGAGTGGCGCTCGGTGAGGCGCAGGGCTGCCGAATGGGAAGCAAGGTCAGCAGTCTCCACAGGCAGACTCCCAGCTCCTCCCCCCTGCCCCCGTGGATAAGGAGCTCCCCACTCGGCAAAGGTGTAACAGCCAACCTAGCCACCCTGCCCCAGGGTCCTGTCTGACCCACCAGCCGCCCCGCAAGCTGCTAGAGAGCCTCCCATTTCTGCTGTGACCCAGGTCTCAGCTTGCCAGCCGCGCCCCCCCCCTCACTCCAGGAGATTTTCAGGAAAGAGATGAATTTCTGGTGACTCCAACCTCTGCCCTTCTCCCGTGCTCACAGGTTTAGAACTGACCAGTGCAGGGGTTCAGAACGAGCCACCCAAGGTGTGCCTGCAATATGCAGGGAGTGAAAGCAACCAGGACCCTGTGGGCTCAAGTACATTTCTGCCACCCTCCACCCAACCGTCGAGAAGAATTTAAATTAAGGGCCTGGCACATGACAAGCACCACCCCCGGGGATGACTGCACCCAGCCCCATGCGGGAGAGATGCTCTCCCTGCCATGGCTGCAGCCTCAGGTGCCTCACCTCAGCCCACGGCCCCGCTGGCTCATCCCCCCTCGGCCTCCCTTCCTGCCTCTGAGCTGCTGGTGCATGTGGGGTCCAGTGCCTGTGTGTGGGTGTGAGCACATGTGGTCACTTCTTCCTCACAACCTGCCTCCTGTCTACTTGATTACCAGAGCAGCTGAGAGAACCTGGAATAAACGTTTATCCCTCAGCCCCACGCCAGCGCTGGTGTGAGGTCCCGAGGCTGCTAGAATTTCCTTCCCGTTTCTGTATCTGGTTATCTGTCCTCCCTCGTTGCCCCCTGAGCCTGCGGGCCCCGTCACTGCGGCCCCCCGAGCCTCCCGGTGGGTGCCGGTGGGAGAGAAGGAGCGAACTGATGTCACAGGCGACGCTGGGACTCAGAGTGGGAAGACGGAGCTTTGTCTTCCCTGGGTCCCTGGAAGACTGCATCTGATGCAAACGCTTAGAGGCTAACACTTTGGGGAGAAGAGGGCCCAGGGAACTGGGGTGAGGTGGGCGGGGAGACAGGGAGGCCCAGGAGGCCTGGCCTGTAGTAGCCATGTGAGATGGCTGTGACCCTCCGAGGACACATCACATGGCTACTACAGCGCCAGGCCTCCCGGGCCTCCCAGGCCAACAGGGCCTCACACTGGTAACCGAGGTCTGTGCCCTGACCAGGAATCGAACCCATAACCTTTCGATGTATGGAACTATGCTCCAACGAGTGGGTGGAGAGGTGGTACAAGAAGCAACTGATCCATGACTCTCCTTCACATCAATGTCACTCCCTCTCCCTCTCTCTCTCTAAAAATCAATAAAAACATATCCTTGAGTGAGGTGTTTTTTTTTTTTTAATATAGTAGGATAAAATAATTAAATTCAGCCATATAAAATTATACTAAATGAAAAATACTAAAGTAAATTAAAAAGCAGAGGATGGGCCCTAGCCATTTGGCTCAGTGAATAGAGCGCTGACCTGCAGACTGAGGGGTCCCAGGTTCGATTCCGGTCAAGGGCACATGCCCATATTTCAGGCTCGATCCCGGTGGGGCATGCTGGAGGCTGCTGATCAGGTTTCAATCTCTCTTTCCCTCTCCCTTTCTCTCTGAACTCAATAAAAAATATATTTTTTTTAAAAAGCAGAGGATGCAAATGAAATAAAATAAAATAAAATGCAGAGGATGGGAAGTGGCAAAAATGAGTAAAGGTGGTCAAAAGGTACAAACTTGCCCAGCAGCCTTGGCTCAGTGGTTGAGCATCGACCTATTAACCAGAAGGTCGATTCCCAGTCAGGGCACATGCCTAGGTTTGGGGCTCAGTCCCCAGTATAAGATGTGCAGGAGGCAGTTGATTAATAACTCTCATCATTGATGTTTCTAGCTCTCCTTCTCCATTCCTCTCTGCAATCAATAAAAAATGTATACATATTTTTAAAAGGTACAATCTTCCAGTTATATGCTTAGTAAGTTCTGGAAGTCATGACTATAAGTAACAATATTGTATTGTGTATTTGAAAGTTGCTAAGAGATCTTAAAGATTGTCATTGCAAAAAATATTTATAACTATATGAGGTGATAGATGTTAACTAAACTTGTGGTAATCATTTCATAACATACACATATACCACCAAAACTGGTTTGGCTCAGTGGAGAGAGCCTGGGGACTGAAAGGTCCCGGGTTCGATTCCGGTCAAGGGCATGTACCTTGGTTGTGGGCACATCCCCAGTGGGGGGTGTGCAAGAGGCAGCTGATCAATGATTTTTCTCTCATTGATGTTTCTAACTCTCTATCCCTCTCTCTTCCTCTCTGTTAAAAATCAATAAAATATATTTTAAAAAAACATACACATATATGCTGTACACCTTAAACTAACACAATGTTTTATATTAATTATGTCTTAGTAAAACTGGGGAAAACATTAAAAGGTAGAGATGATCAGGTTGTGTAATAAAGCAACAAGTATCTGTTGCTTGCACATAAGTTGAAAACAAAATGTTAAAGCCATACTTTAAAAACTGATGATGGATAAGCTAGAACCAGCACAAAGTCGTGCTAAATGTAAAGTGTAATTTTAAAAAGAGCCTGCACTGCAGCTGGGATCCCGGAATCACACGCACAAGTCAACAAAAGCTGGCATGGCTATACTATTATCCAACAAATTGCACTTCAAAGGAAAAGAAGGATATTTCTTTAGCATTTTACCATTTTATTTCAATAAACTTTTTTTTTTTTTTTTTTTTTGCAAAAGTGTGCCCAGTTCTTTCTCCTCATCTCCTCTGTCCAGTGGTAGACTCTGGCTACCTAATCCTAGGTACCTCGAGCCCCTCCACTTGGTGGGAGAGTGTCATGAGCTGAATCGCATCCTTCCACCAAATCCATATGTTCAAGTTCTAATCCCCAGGACCTCAGAAGGGGACAGTGTCTGGAGACAGGGTCTTTAAAGAGGGATTCCCGTTAAATGGGTCATCGGGGTGGACTGTAATCAGTATGGCTGGAGTCCTTATAAGAACAGGAAAGACCACGTGAAGACACAGGGGGGCGACAGTCCATCCAGACGCCAAGAAGAGAGGCCTCAGAATGAAACCAACACCACCAAACCTGGCCTCTAGGACGTGAGAAAATTAATTTTTACTGTTTAAACCACCCAGTCTGTGGTCCTTTGTCATGGTAGTCCTAGAAAACGAGTACAGAGAACAACCCCTTTATTCTCTTGTTTCTGAGCAATTCCATCCAATTGGAAGGATTTTCGAGGGATGTGGCAGGAAACCCTTGATTGTCCCTTGCCTACAGGCTTCATTCTGCCTGCATTTCTTTGCTTAGCGGGCTGTCAGCTTGATGGCCTACCTGTTGAGGATGAGAAGTGTTTGCCACTTCCAACCCGGCAATGTCCTGAATTTCTGTACGTTCTATTCCCTCCACTCCTGCTTCCAATAAGTCAGTCCATTACTCCCTGAGCACTTCTGTTACCTGGAGTATCTTGTCTTATGCAGCTGACCATGACCAACCCGTGCTATTAGCATTTTGTGTTCTAGTCTCTTCCGCGGGAGCTACCAGCATCCTAGGTTTAAGATCTACTTCTAAGTGACTATAGGTGACAATTTTGACAAACGTACCAACATAATGTTAGTACAAATGTAACAACATGAATCGTTCTTGCCCTGGGATCCTGAAGTCAATGTCACAGAACTCAGGGTTTTGTTAAGACACACTCCATCTCTCAGCTTCGATTTCTGTATCAACCAAGGCATGCTAGATTACGTCAAAATCTAGTGGCACAGAATGTCAGGTTTATTTCTGGCTTGTGCTGTATGTCTGTGGCCAGTTGCTGGGCCCCTGCACGTCACGCCTTCTCACTCCGGGGCCAGGCTGGCGAAGCAGCATGCGGACTGAGAGCAGAGATGGTGCTGTGGAGAGTGACATATTGGCAATGATGTCACTCTCATTGATGTCTGGCCCTGAGGTGACACATCAAAACGGATTGCTGGAACTAGTCGTGCACTGTCTGCCTAACCGCTCGGGGCCTGCAGGTGGGCAGCAGGAAGTCCTCGGTCCAGAGCATGAGCCAACGGCATGCGCGCTAGGTAACCCGACAGTCACATGTATTCTAGGTCTGGTTAACGGAGCCTCGACCTGGCTAGAGCCACAGCTCCTCTAAGCCCCTCTCCAGACCAGCACAGGCCCGCACTGCCCATTTCTCCTGGTCTCCACCAAGGCCCCTGCCGCGGCCTTGCCCAGTACCTGCAGGTAAAGAGGGAACTCCCAGTGGTTACAATGGGCCCGGCTCTGAGATAAACCATCTCTAAAGCTCAGGCCACCACCTGGTCCGCCACCAGGCGCCGGGGGAGAGCTCGGTGCTGAAGCTGTATCCAAAGCGAACAGCAGCCCCTGAGCCTGTCCCAGGGCTCCGGCCTCCGTGCGCCCGGCCGAGGGCTTCCAGGGCGGAGGGGCGGCGGACACCGGGGAGGCGCGGGGAGGGCGGAGGGGCGGCGGAGCGGTCCCGCAGGCCGCACCGGCCAGGGCTCCGCCGCAGGAAGGCGCGCCGGGCGGGGCAGCGGCGAGGCCGGCCCGGGCCGGAGGGGGGCGCGCTGGGACGCGGTCACAGCTCCACCCGGAGCCAGAGCGGCGCGGAGGGGCCTCTCCGGCAAAGGCAGCGCCTCCAGGGGCGCCGGCCGGCCCGGGCCCGAGAGGGCGAGGGGGCTGTGGCCGGACAGCGGACAGCCCCCCCTCCCCCCGCTGCGCACAGACCGGCCTGTGGCCGGAAGGGGGCGCTGTTCGCCCTCTGGGCCCAGGCCCCGCAGCGCCGCCCTGTGCCCGCTCCCAGGCCAGAGGCTGGGCCTGAGCTCCCGCAGGCTGTGCCCGCCGCCCTCGGGCGGGAGGCTGGGGCAGTGCTGTCCGTCCCTGAGCCCCTCAGCCCTGCCTGGAGCATCAGGCAGCCCCACACCTGCCAGACGAGGGCTGCGGAGACCCCGATGGGGGGGGCAGTCCCTTCACTCAGCTGTCAAAGACCCCACCCCTGCCTCCTTCTCCCCCTCCCGGGCCGTCCTGGCCTTCCCAGACCGCTTCTGGCCTCTGGTTCCTCTTGGGTTGAAACAGTCCAAGTCCCCCCACCCCAGGCACCCCCGTTTTGGAGAGGGCCTATATTATTATTATTTTTTTAATATATTTTATTGATTTTTCACAGAGAGGAAGGGAGAGGGATAGAGAGCTAGAACCATCAATGAGAGAGAAACATCGATCAGCTGCCTCTTGCACACGCCCTACCGGGGATGTGCCCGCAACCAATGTACATGCCCCTGACCGGAATCGAACCTGGGACCTTTCAGTCCCCAGACCGACGCTCTTCCACTGAGCCAAACCGGCTTCGGCTGAATTATTTTTTTCTTTAAGTGACACGCCTACATCAACCTGTTCCTCCTCTGCCCCACGCCGGAACTCTCACCGCGATAGGCCTGTGCTGTCTGTGCTGTCTGTGCGGTCTGATGCTGTGAAGATAACCTCCCCTTCCCACCCAGTCAGGCCACTCTGGAAGCAGGACCAAGGGGCTCAATTAAAAAAAAAGAAAGGAAAAGAAGAAAATCATCAATAAAAAGCCTCTCTTGACTAAAAATAAATCTAGATGAGGAAACCAAGATGGCAGCATAGGTAAACACCTAACTGCAGCCTCACACAACAATTTCAAAAAATACAACTTAAATATAAAGTGGACATCATCCAGAACTACAGGAAAGTTGACTGACTGGAAATTCTACAACGAGAAGGAAAGAGAAAACCAGAAGGAAAATCAGAGGAGCTGTAAAAGCCTAAGATACATGGTGCACGTGTGGGGAGAGAACTGAGCTGGAGAGGAGGGCTGGCCGAGTGCCTGGTTGGCGTTCCCTAGTGGGAAGGAGATAAAAGCTCTGGACTGTGCTGAGCCCCAGTTTCGACTGCACTGAATCCCAGTTCTGGGTGAGACCCTGGGGATCCAGGCTCATATAGAGGGATTCTAAGCTGTAAGGCGGAAACTCAGGGGAGCGGCAAAAAGCAGAGCCCCAGAGTCGCGCACATTACTTGCAGAGGATGGACTGTTGACTGTGCCACTGGATTGCCCTAGCGGGAAGGAGACAAAAGCTCCGGACTGTGCTGAGCCCCAGTTCTGACAGCACTGAACCCCAGTTCTAGACCAGACCCTGGGACTCAAACTTATACAGAGGGAATCTAGGCTTCAAGGCGGAAACTCAGGGGAGCGATGAAAGACAGAGCCCCAGAGTCACTCACATTGTACACAGAGGACAGACTGTTGATTGTGCCACTGGATTGCCCTAGTGGGAAAAAGACAAAAGCTCCGGACTGCACTGAACCCCCTTCCAACTGCACTGAACCCCAGTTCTGGGCTCATTGGGAGAGAGACTAGACTGTCTGATAGTGGGCGAAACTCAAGGGTACCTTTCTCTCAGAGGTGCTTGCAGCAAGTACCAAAGCATGAGTACCAAAGGACACCGAGGAACACTGAGACTCAGGAACCTCATAGGGCGGGGCTGACAGGAAGCCAAGGCTGTAGGTTCCACCCTGAAACTCCACCCCATCCAAGCTGAGCACAGAGGCTTTTGAATAAGGCTGTCTCCCAGCATAGACACAGCTGATCCCCACAGCCAATTGGCCTGGAGGTCAGTTCCTCCCAGTGACACCAACAACAATCAAGACTTAACTACAAAAGGCTGTACACACAGTCCACAAAGGGATGCACCAAGAGTGTCCACCTCAGGTAACTGGGAGGCTGACCCACTGAACCATATAGGACACCTTAGCACACAAAGCCACCCTACCAACTCAGGGAAGCTGTGAAAATGCCAAGACAAGTAAACAGATCACAAACAAAAGAAATGGAAGACTAAAAGCAACTGGATATAAAGTTCAAAACCACGCTTATAAGGTTTTTTAAGAATTTCCTAGAAAAGGCCGATAAAATAAACAAGACCTATGATGATATGATAAGGGATCAACTAGAAATAAAGAATACATTGTCTGAAATAAAAAATATTAAACAGAGTCCTGAAAACAGAATGGAAGATCGCAAGAATCAAGTCAAAGATTTGAAACACAAAGAGGCAGAGGACACTCCTCCACAGAAGCAAGAAGACAAGAGAATCCATAAAGTTGAAGATAATGTAAGAAACCTCTGGGACAACTTCAAGCGAACCAAAATCAGAATTTTGAGGGTCCCAGAAGATGAGAGAGAGCAAGATATTGAAAACATACTGAAAGAAATAGTGACAGAAAACTTCCCCCACCTGGGGAAAGAAATAGACTTACAAGTCCAGGAAGTGCACAGAACCCCAAACAAAAGGAATCCAAAGAGGACCATACCAAGACACATCATAATTAAAATGCCAAGAGCAAAAGACAAAGAGAGAATCTTAAAAGCAGCAAGAGAAAAGCAGCTAGTTACCTATAAAGGAGCACTGATACGATTGTCAGCTGATTTCTCAACAGAAACTATGCAGGCCAGATGGGAATGGCAAGAAATATTCAAGGTGATGAATAACAAGAACCTACAGCCAAAAATACTCTTCTCAGCAAAGCTATCACTCAGAATTGAAGGCAGATAAAGAGCTTCACAAATTAAAAAAAACAACAAAAAACAAACAAACAAACAAAAACACCTAAAGGAGTTCATCACCACCAAACCAGAATTATATGAATTGCTGAAGGGGGTTCTTTATGAAGAGGAAGAAGATAAAGATAAAAATTATGAACAACAAATATGTAACTATCAACAAGTGAATCTAAAAACCAAGGGAATTTTAAAAAATCTGATGAACAATATTAACTGTTGAATATAATAGAATCAGAGGTATGGAAGGGGAGTGGACTGACGATTCTCGGGAAAAGGGGAAATGGGGGTGTGGAAGAGACTGAACATAAACTGTGCACCTATGGATGAGGACAATGGGGATGGGGAAAAGGCAGAGGGTGGGGTGGGAACCTGGTGGAGGGGGGAAAATGAGGAACTTTTGTAATAATATGAACAATAAAGATTTATTTTAAAAATAAATAATAAAATAAAAATAAAAATAAATAAAAATAAATCTAGAAGGACAAGGGGAGGCAGAGTCTTCTCGGGAAATGAGTCCGGCCTCCTGTAGATAGAAAAGCTCTTTATTTAACCCGATGGAGGACAACACCTTATCAAACTGTCCCTTTTGTCCTACTTGTGTTCATTGTGAACATATAAGACTTTTAGATGTAAAATAAACAGTTATGTCTGGGCTCATCTACTTTATTTAGTTAGGTGACGGATTTTATAAAGCAATATTTCAACCTACAAATGTTTCTTTTTCCATTCCACGTTTTCTGAAACAACCTCATGTTCATCACCCCGAGGCTTCCTGCTGAGTCATCCAACAGTTTTTCTTAATCTCATTTTTTTAGAACAATAACAACAACAAAAACTAAAAGCCTTGAGAATTTCAGTTCCCTGCTTACCATTAAAAAGGTTGCAAGGAAATGAGTTTTCAGATGGCACACTCATCGGAGGTGGAAATGGACCCGCTTGGCCACTCTGGAGGTGTGAGGCTGGTGTAACACCCCGGGAATACCCAGTACACCCACCACAGGGTGGGAAAAGCAAATGACGCTGACCGACTGGTGACATTGTCACAACGGATTAGGTTACAGACAGAGAATCTAAAAGCACTCAGGTTAAAAAAAAAAAAAAAAGGATTTGATAAATTAAAGAGAAATGTCAACAGAATGCAATGTGTGACTCAAATCAACATTTGGAAACAATCAAGGAAATCTAATCCCTTACTGGATATTAGGTGTTTTGTGTTTTTAAAAAAAGATAGTTCTTTGAAAAGATAAACAAAATTGATGAACCATTAACCAGACTCATTAAGAAACAAAGAGAGCTTAAACCAGTTTGGTTCAGTGGATGGAGCATCAGCCTGTGGAGTGAAAGGTTCCAGGTTCGATTCCAGTCAAGGGCACATACCTTGGTTGCAGGCACATCCCCAGTGGGAAGTGTGCAGGAGGCAGCTGATAAACGTTTCTCTGTCATTGATGTTTCTAACTCTCTATCCCTCTCAATTCCTCTCTGTAAAAAAATCAATAAAATATTTTAAAGGAAAAAAAGAAAAAGAAACAGAGAGAGCCCAAATTAATAAAATAAAATTTAAAAAAAGTGGAGAAGCAACCATTGACAACACAGAAATATAAAGGATTATAAGAAAACTAGGGATATCCAAGATGGCTGCTCGGGTAGACATCTGGCTGCGGCAGCACACAACAATTTCAATGGAATACAACTAAGATGTAGAGTGGACATTGCCCAGAGCTACAGGTAGTCGACTGACTGAAAATTCTACAACAAGAAGGAAAGAGAAAACCAGAAGGAAAATCAGAGGAGCTGAAAAAAAGCCTAAGGTACGGAGACATGCTGCGCGCCCGCCTGCACACGCACGCGGAGAGGTCGCAGCCAGAGAGGAGGAGAGGGCGGGGTGCTGCCTTTCCTTCCCTAGCAGGAAGGAAATAAAACCCCCAGCCTGGACTGAACCCCCGAACCAGCAGCGCTGAGCCCCCCGAAACGGCAGCGCTGAGCCCCAGTTATGGGCCAGACCCTGGGGACCCAGGCTCCGGCAGGGGGAGACGGGGCTGTGAGGCGGAAAAGCAGCAAAAAGCAGGGCCCCCGGAGTCGCGCGCAATGCGCGCGCAGAGGACTGAATGTTGACTCTGATGCTGGGTTACCCTAGCCTGAAGAAACAAGGCCTCCGGCAGCGCTGGGCCTCAGTCCGGACTGCTCCGAACCCCAGTTCTGGGCCAATCCCTGGGGACCCAGACTCAGGCAGAGGGAGACGGGGCTGTGAGGTGGAGTCCGTGGAGAGCGGTGAAAGGCCGGGCTCCCGGACTTGGGCACACTGCGCGCAGAGGACAGTCTGTTGACTCTGATGCTGGACTCCCCTAGCAGGAAGGAGAAAAAAAGCTCTGGGCTGGGGGAACGCGGTGGGGAGCAGGAGCCCCTGCCAGACGCCGGCCAACTGGGAACCAGCAAGGAGCCGGGCGACGGGGCCCCTGGGGGGGTGGGTGCCCCTGAGCCTTCGACCACTGAGCACCGGCAATGGAGCCAAGGCCGGGGGCTGCTTCCTGGGCGGCGCCGTCCCCAGCAACAGGCTGAAGCAGCGCAGGAGCCCGCGGAGAACAAAGGGGTGCCACAGGCCAACTAGCTGAGCTCCCAGGACAAGGAGGAAGAAACCAATGAAGTTCTCAATGTGAAGAAATCAAGGGAGAGCAAAAGATAGTAAAATTACTTAAGAAAAAATACAAAGAAGTTCTTGAAAAATCAAAGACTAAGTCAGAACTCAACTCACCAGCCAAAATTGCAACATAAATGTGTTTAAAAAAAAGAAAGAAAGAAAGAAAGAAAGAAAAGGACAGAATGTTGGAGCAGTGGTGGCCAGGCCTAGAGTGGCCAGGCACAAGGCAGTGGCAGCCAGGCCCGGAGCAGCAATGGCCAGGCCCCAGAGCAGCAGCAGCCAGAACCAGAGCATCAACAGCCAGCACTGGAGCAGCCAGACCTGGGGCAGTGGCAGCCAGGCCTGAGGTGGAGGCGGCCAAGCCCAGGGTGGCCAGTCAAGGAACACCCAGACCCGGAGTGGCCGGGCCCGGAGAAGCCAGGCCCAGAGCAGCCGGGGTGGGAGCAGCCAGACCCAGAACAGCAGTAGCCGAGCCCAGAGTATCCCGGCCGGGAGTACCCAGGCTCGGAGCGGCCAGGCCCGGGGCAGCCGGGCCCAGAGCAGCCGGGTCGGGTGCGGCCATGCCCGGAGCAGCGGCTGCCAGGCTGGGAGCGGCCGGGCCCGGAGCAGCCGGGTCGGGTGCGGCCAGGCCCGGAGCAGCGGCTGCCAGGCTGGGAGCGGCCAGGCCCGGGGGAGCAGCCGGGTCGGGTGCGGCCAGGCCCGGAGCAGCGGCTGCCAGGCTGGGAGCGGCCAGGCCCGGGGGAGCAGCCGGGTCGGGTGCGGCCAGGCCCGGAGCAGCGGCTGCCAGGCTGGGAGCGGCCAGGCCCGGGGGAGCAGGCGGGTCGGGTGCGGCCAGGCCCGGAGCAGCGGCTGCCAGGCTGGGAGCTTCCAGGCCCAGAGTAGCAGCAGCCAAGTCCAGAGCAACTAGGTCGGGAGCGGCAGTGACCAGTCCCGGAACAGCTTGTTTGGAGCCCTTAAGATGCACGATGGAATTGTGTTTTGCATTTTTTGGTAAAAGGAGCAAAGCGAGGACCTGGAGATAAATGCTGGAGCAATCTCCTTGGAAGGATTCAGCACGAGTAGATGGTAAACATTTAAAGGGGGAAATGGAAGGGGGTTTGTTTAAAATAGTAAATCAGTAAGTCATTTCTAAATGTAAAGAAAACAAAATTGGAGTTGAAGAATAAGTAGGTTTCCAATTGGCTGTTGCCGTTTTTCTTTGAAAAATAAACGTTTTTTAAAAAACTAAAAAAAACCCAAAAAACTAGAGGCCCAGTGCATGAAATTCATACACGGGGGCAAGGGGTGTCCCTCAGCCCAGCCTGCATCCTCTCCAATCTGGGACCCCTCAAGGCAGTCGGACATCCCTCTCACAATCCGGGACTGCTGGCTCCCAACTGCTCGCCTGCCTGCCTTTCTGATTGCCCCTAACTGCCCTTCTCTGCCAGCCTGGTCACCCATAACTGCCCTCCCCTGCAGGCCTGGGTCCCTCCCACTGTCCTTCCCTGCAAGCCTGGTTGCCCCATCTACACTCCTCTGCTGGCTTGGTCACCCCTAATTGCTCTCCCTTAAGACTTGATTGCCCCCAATTGCCCTCCTTCGCAGGCCTGGTCCCTCCCAACTGCTCTCCCCTGCTGGCCATCTTGTGATGGCCATCTTGGGTTCACATGGGGGCAGGATCTTTGTTCACATGGGGGCAGCCATCTTGTGTGTTGGAATGATGGTCAATCTGCATATTACTCTTTTATTAGATAGGCTAGAGGCTTGGTGCACAGGTGGGGGCTGGCTGATTTGCCCTGAAGGGTATCCGGGTCAGAGTGGGGGTTCCCTTGGGGTGTGGGGTGGCCTGGGCAAGGGGCCTGTGGTGTCTGAGATTTATTTATCTTCTATAATTGAAACTTTGTAGCTTGAGCAGAGGTGTCAGCCAGGTGTATGGAAAGCTTGGCTTTCTCCATCACCAGGGGCAACCTAAGCCTCCTGCTCTTTCCAACTCTGTGGCTGCTGCCATTTCTGTTTGGATTTGTTTACCTTTTATCATTGAAACTCTGTAGCCTTGAGTCAAGTCCTAGGCTGCAAGGGCAGTTGGAAAGCTCGGCTTCCTCCATTACCAGGGAAACCCAAGCCTCCCGCCTGCTCTCTGTGGCTGTAGCCATCTTGGTTGGGTTTACTTGCATACTAGCTCTGATTGGCTGGTGGGTGCGGATTGTTGGCATAGTGGGCATGGATTGTTGACACACTATGCCCACCAGCCAAAATTTGCATGTTACTATTTTATAGCTAGGATAACTATGAACAATTATATGCCAACAAGATGGGCAATGTAGATAAAATGGACAAATTCCTAGATAAATACAATCTCCCAAAACTGAATCAAAAAGAAGTAGATGGAGCAGCAGCAGCCAGGCCCGGGGCAGCCAGGCCCCAAGCAGCCAGGCCCAGAGCAGCCAGGCCAGAAGCAGCAGCAGCCAGGTCCAGAGCAGCCAGGCCCCGGGCATCCAGGCCTGGAGCAGCCAGGCTCAGAGCATCCAGATCCGGAGCAGCATATTCCTGCTCTGTTAGCTTCCAGTCTTCTGCAAAGTCTTGTGCAGCAAGTCCAAGGACTCTGAGTAAATGTACACCAGCAACAAAAGAGACTCATTTAGTAGCTAATAATACTAATATGTCCATTAAAAAAAAAAAAAAGCAGAAAACCTGAATAGGCCAACAACAACTGATGAAATAGAAGCAACTAAAAACAAAACAAACAAACAAACAAAAAAAACCTCGTAGCAAACAAAAGCCCTGATTTGAATGGCTTTACAGGGAGTTTTACCAAACATCCAAAGAAGAACTGACACTATCCTCCTCAGACCATTCCAAAAAATCCATGAGATCATGGTAGTTTTGCAGAGTGTAGTTTTGTAGCCAATGAGGTTTATCTGAAGCTTATTGAAAAAAAAATAATAAAATAAATTATGTTAAAAGAGTCCTTTTCTAACAGATACATAGTTAAAATAGCTCAGAAGTAGGGGTTGGGGAAAAGACGGTGTGTGTGTTGGAGGAAGAATAAAGAGGAAACTAGGCTGGCCAAAGTTATCATTGGTCAAGCTGAGTGATGTGTACTTTGGAGAGTATTATATCATTCTTTCTACTTTTTTATATTTATTTTTATTTTTTTAATTTATTGATTTCAGAGGGGAAGGGAGAGGGAGAGACAGAGAGAAACATCAATGATGAGAGAGAATCATTGCTGGCTACCTTCTGCATACCCCCTACTGGGGGTAAAGCCTGCAACCTGGGCATATGCCCTTGGCTGGAATCAAACTTGGAACCCTTTAGTCTACAGGCCGACGCTCTATCCACTGAGCTAAGCCGGCTAGGGCTCTACTTATGACTTCTCCATATTAAAAATAAAACAGTCCTAGTTGTTGCTCAGTGGTTAGAGCATCAGCCCATGGACTGAAGAGTCCCAGGTTCAATTCTGGTCAAGGGCTTGTACCTCGGTTGCAGGCTCGATCCCTGGCTCTCTGGTTGGGGAGAGTGTGTTGTGATGTCCTTGTATTCCTGGGAGAAGAGTAAAATTCCAATTAATATTAGAAACTGATAGAAAAAATGAAATTTGTATTGGTTTTTAATGGGGCAATACCATATACCCTCTTCTAGCCTATAAAGGAGTTTCATTTAAAAAAAAATAGCACTTGATTACTTATATAAAAACAATTCAGAATATTTTTTAAGTAAATTAGATATATACTAAAAAAAATAATAAGTAAATAAATAAATAAAAATGACCAAAGGACCTAAATAGACACTTCTCCAAAGTGGACATGCAGATGGCCAGGAGGCATATAAGAACATGCTCAAAGTCCCTGATCATCTGAGAGATGCAAATTAAAATGACAATGAGGTACCATCTCACACCTGTCAGAATGGCTGCCATCAACAAATCAACAAAAGACAAGTGCTGGCGAGGACGTGGAAAAAAGGGAACCCTTGTGCACTGCTGGTGGGAATGCAGACTGGTGCAGCCATTATGGAAAACAGTATGGAACTTCTTCAAAAAGTTAAATATGGCCCTGGCCGGTTTGCCTCAGTGGATAGAACGTCAGCCTGCAAGCTGAAGGGTCCAGGTTCGTTTCTAGTCAAGAGCACATTTCTGGGTTGCTCAGTCCTCAGTGGAACATGTGCAAGAGGCAGCCATTCGATGATTCTCTCTCATCATTGATGTTTCTACTTCTCTCTCCCTCTTCCTCTCTGAAATAAAAAAAAAAAAAATTTAATTTAATTAAATATGGAATTGCCATTTGACCCAGTGATCCCACTTCTAGAAATATATCATAAGAAATGTGAAACACCAATCAGAAAGAACGTATGCACCCTATGTTCTATTAACTCAATTTACAATAGCTAAAATCTGGAAACAACCCAAGTGCCCATCAGCAGACGAGTGGATAAAAAGCTGTGTTACATTTACACAATGGAATACTATACAGCAGTAAAGAAGAAGGACCTCTTACCTGTGAAACAGCATGGAGGGACTTGGGGAGTATCATGCTAAGTGAAATAAGTCAGTCAGAGAAAGACAAGTGTCATATGATCTCACTCACATGTGGAATCTAATGAACAAAATACACTGATGAACAGAGAGGATCTGGAGACATGGAAGCATAGAACAGAGTTCAGAATCTCAGAGGGAAGGCTGGGGAGGGTGGGTGGGACATATGTACTATTATTTGTAATGCTTCAAACAATAAAAAAAGAAATTTAAGCCGGGACCGGTTTGGCTCAGTGGATAGAGCGTCGGCTTGGGGACTGAAGGGTCCCAGGTTCGATTCTGGTCAAGGGCATGTACCTTGGTTGCGGGCATATCCCCAGTAGGGGGTGTGCAAGAGGCAGCTGATCAATGACTCTCTCTCATTGATGTTTCTAACTCTCTATCTCTCTCCCTTCCTCTCTGTATAAAATCAATAAAATATAATATTAAAAAAAAGAAATTTAAAAAACTTTTACCTAATAAAGAGAGCCTTAAAATGTATAAAATAAAATTAAGATAACTGAAAGAAAAAAAAACATAAATTCACAGACTCAGTGGTAGGTTTTAATACGTATCTCTCTAATCCTATACAATAAAAGAGTAATATGCAAATTAACCATCACTCTGCTATACCCACAGGACATGCCCACCAGCCAATCAGGAGGGAATGTGCAAATAAACCGAACCAAGATGGCCACCAGCCACAGAGAGCAGGCGGGAGGCTTGGGTTTCCCTGGTAATGGAGGAAGCCACGCTTTCCACCCGTCCTTGCCGGACTATGGCCTTCACTGAAGGCTACAAAGTTTCAATGATAGAAGGTAAACAAATCCAAACAGAAATGGTGGCAGCCAAGGAGCTGGAAAGAGATGATATTTGGTTTAGGCTAGGGTTTCCCCCGGCGATGGAGGAAGCCAAGCTTTCTGCACACCCTGATCGGCCCAGGCCTCTGCTTAAGACTACGGAGTTTCAATTGTAGAAGATACATAAACCGCAGATACCAGGGCCTCCGCTTGGGCCTCCAGGGGGAATGGCCGGCCTGCAAATCACAGACCCCTTGCCCAGACCACCTCATGCCCCAAGGGAACCCCTACCCTGATCTGGGACATCCTTCCGGGCAAACCAGCTGGCCCCCACCCATGCACCAGGCCTCTATCCTATTTAATAAAAGAGTAATATGCAGATTGATCATCACTCCAACTCACAAGATGGTTGCCCCATGTGGTCAAAAATCCTGCCCCTATGTGGACACAAGATGGCCATCACAAGATGGCCAGCAGGGGAGGGCAGTTGGGAGGACCAGGTCTGCAAGAAAGGGCAGTTGTGGGCGATCAACCCTGCAGGGGAGGGCAGTTAGGGGTGACCAAGCCAGCAGAGGAGGGAAGTTGAGGGCAACCAGGCCTGCAGGGAAGGAGAGTTGGGAGGGACCCAGATCTGCAGGTGAGGGCAGTTAAGAGCAAACAGGCTGGCAGGAGAGCAGTTAGGCATCAATCAGGCTGACAGAAGAGTGGTTAGGGGGTGATCAGGCTGGCAGGCAGAAGCAGTTAGGGGCAATCAGGAAGGCTGGCAGGCGAGCAGTTGGGAGCCAGCAGCCCTGGATTGTGAGAGGGATCCCAGATTGGAGAGGGTGCAGGCTGGGCTGAGGAACATTACGCCCCCCCACCCTCCGTGTTCCAGGCCTCTAGTTGACAGATAATCGGAAAAAATTAGTAAAGACGTAGATTTGAATAACACAAAAATGTATAAATAAGACATTGTACTCAATAGTTGCAAAATTCTGTTCAAGGACACAAAGAACTTCTATAAAATGGATGCCCAGGGGTCAATGAGGGGGGGGGAGGGGGGAGGAGACATATGTACTACGTTTGTAATGCTTTAAACAATAAAATAAAATTTAAAATGTAAAAAAAAATTACCCAGAAAATAAAACAAAACAAAACAATTTGATGCCTGGCCAGTGTGGCTAAGCAGCTGAACATCTACCTCTGATGTACTGGGAGGTCCTGGTTCGATTCCTGGTCACGGGCACAGGCCTGGATTGCAGGCTCGATCCCCAGTGGGGCATGCAGGAGGCATCAGATCAATGATTCTCTCTTGTCGAAGTTTCTAGCTCTCTCTCCCTCTCCCTTCCTCTATGAAATGAGTTTTAAAGTTTGACCACATGCTGGGCCATAAAACAAGTCTTGACAGATTTTGAAAGATTGAAATAACACAGACTAAGTTCTTTGATCAGAAAACAATTGAATGTTCAATAACAAACATGTAACTAGAAAGTCCACATGTGTAGGAAGCTAAAAAATACACATCTAAATAATTAACCAACTGGTTGCTTAAACCAAATAGAACAACAGTCCTCCCTAATTTAGGTTCCTGTGGATCAGGATCTAAGAAAGTGCCAGAGAGATGACGGGAGGAAGCAGAAGAGAAGGGAGACGATGAAGACAAACTCTCCACTGGCTGGAGGCTCTGAGGGAGAAGAGCAGAGAAACCTGCGTAGAAATGGGATTCTGGGGACACGTTGCATTGAAAGCAAGGATGTGGCAAGGGCACCGTCCTGCCCGAGGGGCCTTGCCTGGTGCCCAGCGGCTGCAGCCGTCCAGGCCCACTCTGCGCTCAGAGGCAGAGCTGCAGCCACTGTTTCGGAAAGAAGCCAGCCGGAAACGGTTTTAGGCTTTATGGTTTCCTTAGCAACTACTCAACTCTGCTTCTGTGGTACCAAAGCAGTCACGTCAACATGTAAACCAATGACTGTGTCTGTGTTCCAATAAAACTTTATGAACACTGAAACTTAAATTTCCTATAATGTTCATGTGCCATAAAATTATTCCTTTTGGGTTTTTTTTTTTTCCCAACAATTTTGTCAGATGAATGTCAAAACCATTCTCAGCTCACAGGCTCCACAGAAACAGAAGCGGATGGATTTGGAGCCCAGGACGGTTGTGTTAACCCTGGGACTGCAACAACACGTTCCTTTGCTTCCGGTGACAGGCCTGAGCAAGAGCCCGGGCCAGAGGAGAGGGAGGCCGAGGCCTCCGAACGCGGCAGGCTGGCTGGTGCACCTCCCCTAGGAGGCCCCTGCACCCAGGCCTCCCAGGCTCCCCGCCCCGCCCCTTCAGGCCTGCCTGTTGCCACCCTTGGACCTGCACCATCCTTGTCGGTTTCCTCTAATCACCCATTTCAGCAGAACACTGGCTGATCCAGCCCCACCTGCCTCCTGCCACCTCCTCCAGGCTTCTCATTCCAGCTTGTACATAACTCCACCAGCTCAGAAAATCCTTTTGAGCTTTGCTTTCTGTAATACAAATCATAGTTTTATTTAATATTTTTTTGTGGTCCCCATTTCCCCAAAATCTTGGCACCTTTCATCAGAAATGATCTCCCGCTCTGCCAGTCTGGCTCAGGTGCTTGGGCATCATCATCCCTGCACCAAGAGGCTGCTGGTTCAATTCCAGGTCAGAGCACACGGCTCCATCCCCAGTAGGGGCGTGCAGGAGGCAGCCGTGCTTCTCTCATCAATGTTTCTCCCTCTCCTCAACTCAGTAAAGCATATGTATGTAATATGGAAAGAGAGAGGTGATTTCCCTCCTTGCCTGCAAAAGTTAGCATCTGGGAATGTGTGCCAGGAACTCACTAGTTCCTCAGTCTGGGAAGCCACGCCCAGCTCAGAAGCCGCTCTCGCCTCGGCCTGGCTGCAGCGGCCTCACTGTCCCTCCACAGGAAGCAGCTCTCAGAGGTGTGCTCTCTCACCTAAACGAGCATGATATTGTCTTCCCAGAAACACAGAGGCTGGCTCTCTGGTACAATAATGTAACCCCTCTAATGTATGAAATCATTACTGTGTGAGATGTTTGCTGTGTGGAAACCCCAATACCCTGTGACTTCCAAAACTGATGGGCACCCTCTATCTCGATGTAAAAGCTCTGAGCCCTAAAGTGTAAACGCCCTGCTCCCGGCATAAGGCTCACCGGCTGCCACACTGATAAGACACAGTTGTCTACCGCGGTCTACATAACCGGGCCAGCTTCAGCTGAGGTCTCCTGAGGACTCCACGTCGCTCGAGAGACAAGCCCCTGACCGCTCTGCTGTGTGAGCCTGAACCCTGCGGCCGCCTGCCTGCCTCTGTCTTCGCCGATGCCTTTCCATGTGCATCGCCGGTGGCCTTTGCTGGAGCCCAGGACCCACTAGGAATCAGTAAATACACCCTGTGTGATCACATCCTAATTCTGTCTGTGTCATGTGTTCCGGTTCAGCTCAGCTGACTAGACATTGACAGTGATTGCTGACTCCTGGTCACCTGTGTTTGTCCCACTAAGTCTAGACAGATAATCAATTAATTGGGGCATAATTGGGACAATCTCCCGTCTTCCCAGGCTCACCTTCTGCTTTATCGAGGTGTGGGCAGGAAAAGGGTTCAATGGGCAGTAACCGCTCAGGGCGATCGGTTCCGCTGGGCAGGCCTCGGTGGGCAGTCCGGCCCCAGGCCTACAGCTTTTTATAAAAGGCGTGTCTGTGCCTTCATTAAGCCCCACCCAGTGTTTCTGTGCATCTGAGTCAACGCGCCTTTGAAATGAACTGTAACCACCATCCTGGCCCATCTGGCCTCTGCGCTGACGCTCCAGCCCTGGTCATAGCTGCGGAGGTGGAGCAGGCCGCCCCTGGTGGCGCCGTGGTCCTGCCTCCCGGCGCCCTGCTGGGCGGGAGACACTGACCCCGAACCCCTTCTCCCGCCTTCGACGTCTTCCCTTCCCTTCCTCTAAGCGCCGTGGAGCTTAATTACATGCTCCAATCAGCCTTCTACGTCATGACATGGGGTGGGACTGGGGTACCCAGAGGAATGGGTTTTCTGGGTGCCTGTTTGTTAAATAAAATTCTCAAACACATTTATAGTAAAATGACAACAAAATCGTTCTCTTAATCTACGGCCTCTACGCTGAAAACCATGGTGTTTTCTACGTGAACCCCGGTTTTCTGCGGTGCTAGATTGCTAGATTGCTCCTCCCCCCCTCCCCCTGCAATCTTCCAAGTCCTTTCCTCTTTGGATAATCTCTTCCCTGATTTCTGAACGGATTCCAACGCATGCTGTTTGCAGGGTCCTAAGGTTTGGCCTGGTTGACCCTTGGGTGTTTGGGGGTGTTTTCTAACCATGTGGTTTTCAGTGAATGATCGTCTCTATGGGAAGGAGAATTGGATGAGCATCAGAAG
Source organism: Pipistrellus nathusii (assembly GCA_963693515.1). Lineage (NCBI taxonomy): Eukaryota > Metazoa > Chordata > Mammalia > Chiroptera > Vespertilionidae > Pipistrellus > Pipistrellus nathusii. The sequence goes on from OY882871.1 coordinate 52,488,718, forward strand.
ATGCAGAGTCCACTGCTGGTTCTGCTACTTGTTAGCGATGTGACCTTGAACAAGTGAAGGGCCGTCCCTGCAGTCGGACAGAATGATGTGTCCAGAGTGCCAGTCAGACAGATGCACGCAGATGTTTACTCTGGTTAATGTGCTCTGAAGTGTTGGCGTCTAACTTTACGGCCTGTGAGATAAAGTGCTTAGGAACGGTTTCCTCCGAGTCTCACTGGCTGGATTTGGACAGGCATTATGGTGTTTTAAAATTTTGAAAACAGTTTTAGTTAAACCTGTAAGAGTGGACTGAAGTAGTATACTATAGTAATATTGAAGGGTTTCTACAAAATTTTGACTGATTTTATCATTGCATAATGCTTAATTCTAAATACCCTGTTTAAAAGCCTTGTTTATATTTTCCACATGATACACTCAGACATTTTGCCTGTGTCCCATATGGTTTCTCGTCTGCCTTACCAGGTTTCCTTTTTAATGAAGTTTGCTTAGATCCCAACCGGTGTGGCTCAGTGGTTTAGCTTTGACCTATGAACCAGGAGATCACGGTTCTCCCCCCTCCTAATCTACCACCAATGGATTTCATGTAAACCCCCTTACGTGTTTTCCTTTTGAAGGTAATTTATAAAGACAAGGTATGAACTCCCCATTCTCCAGAGCATTCTCTCAATTCATTGAGGTTCTGCTTCCAGCATATATCGACAGTTTGGTTCAAATAAACTCACAAAAATCCTTTAGAGGTGTCAATGGTTTTTTACGTTAACAACATTAAGTGACTATCCCACTGAGGAAAGGAAGATGCATTTGTGCTGAGCTGTGACTTAGGCCAGTGGTCGGGAAACTCATTAGTCATCAGAGCCAAATATCAACAGGTCAACGATTGAAATTTCTTTTGAGAGCCGAAAACCGACTTCTGCGCACGGGCCACCAAGTTTCAATCACACCGTACGTGTGCCCGCATGTGGTATTTTGTGGAAGAGCCACACGCAAGGGGCCAAAGAGCCCCATGTGGCTCGTGAGCCGCCGTTTGCTGACCACTGACCTAGGGTAATCACTAAGCCTCCTACAACAGAGAGCTATGCTGTTGGCTCCCAGTGCCCAAAGTAAGTGTTAGGTGGAAAAAACGTGGCCTTCCGCTATTTATAGGAAGCACCTGGCAATTAACCCCCAGGATAGTTAGCTCTGTCCAGTAGGAAGCCAGGCGTGGGTGGCTGGTTGGGGCCGCTCTGGGGCCTGAACAAGGTTCGCACCGGCATTGCCTTCAGGAGGCCTCCCGGTGGGCGGCCCAGCAGGCCACAGCACGCAGGTTCCTGGGCAAGCTCAGAGGAAAACGACGTAAGCTCAATGACAGTGTGACCGTGCTAACTATAATTAGTTCAGGGCTCTGGGCTCATTGCAATAAAATGTGCATTTCGGTTTTGTCCCTGCCCCTGTGGGTTTTTCTGTATACGTTATGAGTAAGGGCACGCCTAGAAGAAAGAGAGTTTCTGTCAATCATCCCTGAATACAAATGAGAGGCTCCACCCAGAAAAACCCTCTTTTAAACCCAGGAGTTTGGGGCATATCCTCTCTCTCTCTCTCTTCACCTCTCTCCCTCCAAGGAGCACAATCACGCCATTGTATTTCCCCTTCCCTTCCACCTCAGGCACTTACCTCCCAACCTCCACGTGCCCCTTGAGACTTGCAACCAGGGGTAAATGGGCAGCGGCAGCATGTTCCGGCTTCAACCTGCCTCGGAGGCCCTTTTCCTCTGCCTTCCCAGGGAGCTGGGGCAGCCCAGCCTCTCACTCTCACCACACTGCTCCCCGCACCCTCCACGGCCGCTCCTCATTTGGAATGTATCTTCAATAAGCTCCGTTTCGCTTTATGTTTACTTTCACTGACCTTAACATTCTTTTTTGTTGTTGTTGTTGTTAAATGAAAATAAAGGAAATTTATTTAGGACTTGGCAGCTGCTGCTCCAGGCCTGGCCGCACCAGACCCGGCTGCTCCGGGCCTGGCCACTCCTAGCTTGGCAGCTGCTGCTCCGGGCCTGGCCGCACCAGACCCGGCTGCTCCGGGCCTGGCTGCTCCCAGCCTGGCAGCTGCTGCTCCGGGCCTGGCCGCACCCACCCGGCTGCTCTGGGCCCGGCTGCCCCGGGCCCGGCCGCTCCGAGCTTGGCCGCTCCCGGCCTGGATGCTCCCGGCTTGGCTACTGCTATTCTGGGTCTGGCTGTTCCCAACCCGGCTGCTCTGGGCCCAGCTTCTTCGGGCCTGGCCACTCCGTGACCTTAACATTCTTTTCTGCGTTGAAGAAAAGAACCTGGGTTCCAGCCGGTAACCCCAATGGTAACACTCCTCTGGCTCAGACAGCCCCTCTGACCACACTGAAGAACGAGGTAAGCTGCTCCAAGGCTGCATCTCACACACCCTCCCCCCTGGGCCGGAGCCTTTCCAGTTAGCAGAAGGCTCTGCCCCTCCTTTCACACCAAGCTGCCCCCTTCGCACTCTTCCTAACCTGCTCTAAGGACGTTAGGCCTGGGGAACAGACTGGTCAGATACCCCCTAGGACCTCTCCACTGTGTCCTGAGGAGTAACAAGGCGACCCCTGATGTCTGCTCAGTGTCACCTAGCGATGGCAGCAACGGAACCCCTCCCTTCCTGTTCAGGCTCTAATGGGGGGTCACTCCCGAGAAGAGAGCTTTGTTCTTTGCCTTTGCATTGGTTACCAATGCCCCCCCCAGAAAACATCCTAGCAGCAGGAGGGAGTGAACAGGTCCCTCTGGCTGGGCAGGGATTGGCTGGACGAAGCAGAGTGCCCAGGAGAGGAGAGGGAGCACAGGCCTCAGAGCCGGCAAGGCCTGTGCCTGCCCGTGGCCCGGCACCTCACAGGGGCTGGCCTAGAGGTGGGAGACAGACCTTGCCAGGCTTCTCTGCGGAGCTGGGCCATGGCACTAGGGCCTGGCCTGAGGGAGGGAGGGAGCCTGGGCAGCCTGGTGTGCGGCTCAGAGCACAGGGACAGGGCCAGGGGCCGGGCTAGGAGGGGCCTCCGCCGTGTGAGGCCTCCTAGCGATGCTGGTTGGCACCTGCAAAGCGGGTCCTCCACGAGGGCTTCCGTCTTTCTTTTAGTGGTATTCATTCATTCATTCATTCATTCATTTATTTATTCATTCATTCATTCATTTATTCATTTATTTATTCATTCATTCATTCATTCATTTATTCATTTATTTATTAAATAAATCTTTATTGTTCATATTGTTACAAAAGTTCCTCATTTTTTCCCCTCCACCAGGTTCCCACCCCACCCTCTGCCCTTTCCCCACCCCCCACTGTCCTCATCCATAGGTGCACAGTTTATGTCCAGTCTCTTCCCGCAACCCCCCCACGCCCCTTTTCCCCGAGAATTGTCAGTCCACTCCCCTTCCGTACCTCTGATTCTATTATATTCACCAGTTAATATTGTTCATCAGGTTTTTTAATTCCCTTGGTTTTTAGATTCACTTGTTGATAGTTACATATTTGTTGTTCATAATTTTTTAAAATATTTTATTGATTTTTTTACAGAGAGGAAGGGAGAGAGATAGAGAGCTAGAAACATCGATGAGAAAGAAACATCGATCAGCTGCCTCTTGTACACACCCTACTGGGGATGTGCCCGGAACCAACGTACATGCCGTTGACCGGAATGAAACCTGAGACCTTTCAGTCCACAGACTGACGCTCTACTGCAGCGCCAAATGGGCTTCGGCATTATTGTTCATAATTTTTATCTTTATTTTCTTCCTCTTCGTAAAGAACCCCCTTCAGCAATTCATATAATTCTGGTTTGGTGGTGATGAACTCCTTTAGCTTTTTTTTATTAGTGAAGTTCTTTATCTAGCCTTTGATTCTGAGTGATAGCTTTGCTGGATAGATTATCTTTGGCTGTAGGTTCTTACTATTCATCACCTTAAATATTTCTTGCCATTCCCATCTGGCCTGCATGGTTTCTGTTGAGAAATCAGCTGACAATCGTATTGGTGCTCCTTTATAGGTAACTATCTGCTTTGCTCTTGCTGCTTTTAAGATTCTCTCTTTGTCTTTTGCTCTTAAAATTTTAATTATGATGTGTCTTGGTGTGGTCCTCTTAGGATTCTTTTTGTTTGGGGTTCTGTGCACTTCCTGGACTTGTAAGTCTATTTCTTTCCCCAGGTGGGGGAAGTTTTCTGTCACTATTTCTTTCAGTATATTTTCGGAATCTTGCTCTCTCTCTTATTCTGGGACCCCCATAATTCTGATGTTGATTTGCTTGAAGTTGTCCCAGAGGTTTCTTACATTATCTTCAACTTTATGGATTCTCTTGTCTTCTTGCTTCTGTGGAGGAGTGTCCTCTGCCTCTTTTTGTTTCAAATCTTTGACTTGATTCTTGCGATCTTCCATTCTGTTTTCAGGACTCTGTTTAATATTTTTTATTTCAGACAATGTATTCTTTATTTCTAGTTGATCCCTTATCATATAGTCATAGGTCTTGTTTATTCTATCGGCCTTTTCTAGGAAATTCTTGAAAAACCTTATAAGCGTAGTTTTGAACTCTATATCCAGTTGCTTTTAGTCTTCCATTTCTTTTGTTTGTGATCTGTTTTCTTGTCTCGGCATTTTCACAGCTTCCCTGAGTTGGTAGGGTGGCTTTGTGTGCTAAGGTGTCCTATATGGTTCAGTGGGTCAGCCTCCCAGTTACCTGAGGTGGACACTCTTGGTGCACCCCTTTGTGGGCTGTGTGTGCAGTCTTTTGTAGTTAAGTCTTGATTGTTGTTGGTATCACTGGGAGGAACTGACCTCCAGGCCAACTGGCTGTGAGGATCAGCTGTGTCTATGCTGGGAGACAGCCTTATTCAAAAGCCTCTGTGCTCAGCTTGGATGGGGTGGAGTTTCAGGGTGGAACCTACAGCCTTGGCTTCCTGTCAGCCCCGCCCTATGAGGATCCTGAGTCTCAGTGTTCCTCAGTGTCCTTTGGTACTCACTGCAAGCACCTCTGAGAGAAAGGTGCCCTCGAGTTTCGCCCACTACCAGTCAGTCTAGTCTCTCCACCAATGAGCCCAGAACTGGGGTTCAGTGCAGTCCAGAGCTTTTGTCTCCTTCTCGCTAGGGCAATCCAGTGGCACAGTCCACAGTCCGTACTCTGTGAGCAACGTGTGAGACTCTGGGGCTCTGTCTTTCGCCGCTCCCCTGAGTTTCCGCCTTGAAGCCCAGATTCCCTCTGTATGGGCTTGGTTCCACAGGGTCTGGTCTAGAACTGGGGTTCAGTGCAGTCGGAACTGGGGCTCAGCACAGTTTAGAGCTTTTGTCTTCTTCCTTCTAGGGCAATCCAGCAGCACAGTCAACAGACCGTCCTCTGCGCACAATGTGCACAACTCTGGGGCTCTGCTTTTCATCTCTCCCCTGAGTTTCCATCTTACAGCTCAGAATCCCTCTGTATGAGCCTGGGTCCCCAGGGTCTCGCCCAGAACTGGGGTTCAGTGCAGTTGGAACTGGGAATCAGCACAGTCCGGAGCTTTTATCTCCTTCCCACTAGGGAACGCCAACCAGGCACTCAGCCGCCCCTCCTCTCTGGCTTCATCCTCTCCCAACGTGCGCACCATGTCTTCGTACCTTAGTTTTTACAGCTCCTCTGATTTTCCTTCTGGTTTTCTCTTTCCTTCTCGTTGTAGAATTTCCAGTCAGTCAACTTTCCTGTAGTTCTGGATGATGTCCACTTTATATTTTAGTTGTATTTTTTGAAATTGTTGTGTGAGGCTGCAGTTAGGTGTTTACCTATGCCGCCATCTTGGTTTCCTAGAGTTTCTTAAAGACGAGGGCTTTTAAAGTTCTTTTCAGGTTTCAAGATTCTCGGAACTTGATTCTGAATATCCATGAGCAGATTAAATCGTTTTGTAACATGTAAGTGAAAAAGTGACATATTCAATGTACTAGGATGTGACCCTAATTCTTTGGCAGTGGCTTTCATTAAATGGTGTACCCCGCTATTTGCTCATTGCAGCCCACTGACCTGCTCAGTCACTTAGTTTGCCCTTCAGACGCACCCACCTACTTTCCTGCTCTGCTCCCCTGCTTTGCATCAGGAGGCTTGCAGACAAACTTGGCCACAAGGATCATAGGACAGGGGAGAGGATCAGGAGACAGGGGAGAGGATCACGGGACGGGGTGAGGATCACGGGACAGAGGAGATGATCAGGAGACAGGGGAGAGGATCACAGGACAGGGGTAGAAGGCAGAAGGCCCGCGGAGGTGAACTTCTCTCCTCTGCACTCCCAGCGAGCAAGAACCTCACTCTGCCGTGGGGCTGGGGAGGGCACCGTCTCCAGGAGGGACTTGGCCTCCTGCAGTTTCACGGCCAGGGTCAGCACAGGGGGGGCAGCCAGGGCTCGTGGAGACCCGAGTTTCTTGCATGAATTTCGTGCATCCGGCCTCGAGTGACAGCATTGACGATGAAGGGATTTACGATCTCTGCCTGGTGCCAGGTGCCTTTGGTTGTGCTGGGAACATGGGGAGGGGAGTTACAAGTTATTCTGACATTTCATAGGTATGCTATCTTAGATGCCAAAAGACAACAGGCTCAGTTCAGGTAAAAGTGGACCTTGCCAGGGAAAATACTGGCCTCGAACATGACCACCCACCGTAACTGCTTCCAGTTAAAGTCTTAATTTCAAACCATCTTTGTGGTTTCTTTAGTCTTCAAATTTGCAAGGCTGCCATGCAGGCTTCCCTGAGCATTACAAGTTAATATGTGGCCTTTTTTTTTTTTTTTTTTTTTTTTTTTCTGTCCACACCTGTATGGAATCATTTATTCCTCACTACGTGGCCAGGCAGGTACAATTATTACTCTCCATTTTACAGACAAACAAACTGAGGCCAATGTAGTGAAGTAACTGCCTGCAGCCTCACAACAGGTAGCAGCAGAGCTGGGAGGTGCATCCAGGCTGCGTAAGCTAGAGACCTGCGTGTGCAAACTGGAGGGAGGATGAAGGAGGCGGTCTGAGCTCACTGCGGGAGCTCTGACAGACTGGGAAGGAGAAAGGTCCCGGGGCTGGAGGAGAACTGAGCGCAACTAGGAGCCACGTCTCTGGCCCGAGGGTCCCAAAGGCGCTCTTGTTCCACCCCAGTCTGACCTTGGCTGGGGCGGGAGGCCCTAAGGGGGAGTTGGTCGCCTTCTCCTCTGCAGTAAGCGCCCACCACCCCTTGGGGCAGGGCGGAGGGACCTCGGTGAGAGCTCAGTACCGCTGCCCGCCGCTGGGCGGCGCTGCGGCTCCGCACAAAGGGAACAGCGCTCACTGCCAGGCCTGGGCCTTAGCGGGGAAAGAGGCAGGGGAGCCCAGGGCAGGTCAAGTGACCCAGGGTAACTAATAACATACCTAATTAATTCTTTCTACCCCTGGTCCTGCATCTGAGCCTCGCGGTGCGCTCCCTGCACAGGCCGTTGGGGGCGGGGCGGCCGCTCCCAGGGCCCTGAGGGGGTGCGGGGAGGGTGCGGGGAGGGGCGGAGGGGTGCGGGGTGCGAGGGTGCGGGGTGCGGGGAGGGTGCGGGGGTGCGGGGAGGGTGCGGGGAGGGGCGGGGAGGGTGCGGGGAGGGTGCGGGGTGCGGGGGGGTGCGGGGTGCGGGGGTGCGAGGAGGGGGCGGGGTGCGGGGAGGGTGCGGGGAGGGGCGGAGGGGTGCGGGGTGCGAGGGTGCGGGGTGCGGGGGTGCGAGGAGGGTGCGGGGGTGGGGGGAGGGTGCGGGGAGGGGCGGGGAGGGTGCGGGGAGGGTGCGGGGTGCGGGGGGGGGGTGCGGGGTGCGGGGGTGCGAGGAGGGGGCGGGGTGCGGGGAGGGTGCGGGGAGGGACGGGGAGGGTGCGGGGGGGGGTGGGAAGTGCAGGGAGGGTGCGGAAAGGGTGCTGGGAGGGGGCGGGGGGGTGCGGGGAGGAGGCGGGGAGGGATGGGGGGGGGTGTGGGGGGGCGGGAAGGGAGAGGGGCGGGGCGGGAGGGGGCGGGGTACGGGGAGGGTGCGGGGAGGGGGCGGGGGGGTGGGGAGTGCAGGGAGGGTGCGGAAAGGGTGCTGGGAGGGTGCGGGGGGGGGGGGGGTGCGGGGAGGGGGCGGGGCGGGGCGGGGAGGGGTCGGGGAGCCGGAGTGGGGCGCCGGGCTGGGCCTCCGCCCCCAGGAAGCTCGGGCGCAGGCCGAGGCCGAGGGGGCGGCGCTGGGTCCTCGCAGTGGCCTGGGCCTGCGTACAGACAATGTTTCTATCTCTCTCTCTATCTGTACAAAATCAATAAAATATATTAAAAAAAAAAAAAAAAAGAAACAAAAGAAAAGCAGTGGAAATGGTATCCTCAGGTAAGGATAAAAAACAAACAACAGGCCCTAACCGGTTTGGCTCAGTGGATACAGTGTAGGCCTGCGGACTGCAAGGTCCCAGGTTCAATTCCCGTCAAGGGCATGTACCTTGTTTGCGGGCACATCCCAGTAGGAGGTGTGCAGGAGGCAGCTGATCGATGTTTCTCTCTCATCTATGTTTCTAACTCTATCCTTCTTCCTTCCTCTCTGTAAAAAAATCAATAAAAAATATTTAAAAAAACAAACAAACCAGTATGTTCCTTATGAATTCTTCAATGTAAAAATATTAATCTATATATATATCCAAAAACTGGAAAGTTACACAGTACATTAATTTGTGTTGATTTCTGAGAGAGGAAGGGAAAGGGAGGGAGAGATAGAAACGTCAATGATGAGAGAGAATCATCAATTGGCTGCCTCCTGCACGCCCTCACTGGGGATGGAGTCTACAGTGGAATCAAATCATGACCACCTGGTTCTTAGGTCCAAGCACCAAGCCACACGCCCAGCTGCTTTTTGTTTGTTTGTTAGTTCTCACCCGATTTTCTACTGATTTTTTTTTAGATAGTGGAAGGGAAGAAAGGGGAGAGAGAGTGTGTGTGTGAAACATTGATGAGAAAGAGACAATTGATTAGTTGCCTCCTCTCCTGCATGTGTCCCACCAGGGCTGGGGATTGAACCTGCAATTCAGGTATGTGCCATTGACCAGGAATCAATCCTAAATCCCTTCAGTGAGCAGGTCAACTCTCTAACCACTGAGCAAAACTGGCCAGCGCTACAGTATAAAAATAAAACACAAAGAACTTAGGGCAGATACCTTATGTGATAAAGTGCAGACAAAATGCCAAATCAACTCCACTTCACACCTATGACGTCAAAGTTCCTTGGGGATGGGCAGACCCTTGGTCAGAGGTTAGAAGGTTCAACTCATGCTGACAGGACTGCCAACCGGCATGAAGACATGGCCCCAAGGCCTTTCTCCTTTGGAGTGGAGAAGTTATTTCTCACTTCAAAGTCCTCTGAACTTGAGAAGTCAGAATAAGAAGTCCATCAATGGATTATATAATATTCTGACATTTCTGCATGGCAAAAAAACAAAACAAAAACTTGAGAAACAGTTGTCAAGACAAATGGCAGACCTTCACGTCAGGCCATGATGGAATAAAAAGCACCCGGTTTAGCATCCCACCAAAAAACAAACTGGACCAAGTTTTTGGAACAACATAAACTGAGTTACAGGCAACATGCAACTCTGATACCTGCGAGGAAGGAAACAGCCTGGCCCTGTGACCACCACGGCTGTCTGCGGGGGCACGTGTCAGACGGCGGAGTGAGGAGGGGAGCAGAGCCAACCATCTTGCTGAGACGAGGAGGCAGGCAGAGGCCAGGTGTCTGAGGTGGCTGGGAATGGCAGGGCAGAGTTCAGAGGAGTGGATTATGCAGAAAAATAGTTCCAGAAATCTCCTTCGGCACCTCCATTAACTTTGCAGAATACCAAGGTGGGAACACATAGGATAGCACCCCACAGGCTGGGTAGAGAGCAGCCAGAAGCAATGAGCTAAAAGGCTCCTGAATTCACAAATGGCTGACACTCACTGGAGTCTGACAGCCAGAGTGGAGACCTGTGACGCATTCAGCAGAGGCCCCAGGGGCCATGCCTCAGGGAAAGACCTAGATTATGGTCTGTCTCTATATTCACAACCTTAACATTTTTTAAAAGCCTCAAAAGGATCAAATTGAACTGCAGGTAACCTCATTGAATATGAGGACAAAGTCCAACACATAGTAAAGAAAGACAACAAAATTTAGGCACCCAACAATATAAGTCTTTATCCAGCACCCATTCAAACATACTGAACACTGAACAAACAGGACATGTGCTCTGTAAGCAGGAGAAAAAGTAGGCGACAAACTGGAGCTGTGACTTCCCTTCAAGGCTGCCAACCGCTGGGCCATATCTCTGACTCCATCCTTTCCCCTGAGGAAACCCCGAGGGCCAGATCCGCACTCTCCCAGCTTCCTTTGCACACAGGGCATGGGCGCATATGACACAGCTCGGCCCATCATCGCGTCCTCTCAGAACCGGAAGTGGGCATCTGGTCTGAGGAACCTTTCTGGGGTCATCAGTGGCACCAGGGGCCATCCAGGTCCTGGGAGAGTGAAGGGACCTGGAACCAACACTGGCAGAATCCAGGGCTGCCAGTGGCGATGTCTCCGGTCCGTGTTGACAGATCAAATAGATGCAGCAGTGGCCTCATTTCACATCCCTGATTTCATTTTACAGCATGATTAAAAAAAAATTGATTTTTTACAGAGAGGAAGGGAGAAGGATAGAGAGAAACATCGATGAGAAACACCTCCTACTGGGGATGTGCCCACAACCAAGGTACATGCCCTTGACCGGAATCGAACCTGGGACCCTTAGGTCCATAGGTCGACGCTGTATCCACTGAACCACACTGGTTAGGGCTACAGCATGAGTTTTGCTGTCACTCTGGCTGCTTAGCTTTCCTCATGCATGTGCCCCACCTATGTTTCCTCATCCATGTTTCTAACTCTCTATCCTTCTCCCTTCCTCAGAGATGTCTGTTTCCAGGCTTGGTTCTCCTAGTGACTAGGACCTAGTCCCCATATTTACTCAATAACATCATCTCTTTTGCTGAAATGCATATTCAAGCCTTCTGCTATCTTTTTAAATTTAAGTTTTTATTTATTTGAGAGACAGAGAAGAAGGGAAGGAGAGAAAGAGAAACTTCAATTTGTTCACTTATTTATGCATTAATTGGTTGATTTTTGTCTGTGCCCTGCCCAGAATCAAATCCAAAACTTTGGTATAGCAGAATGATGCTCTGATCAACTGAGCTACCTGGCCTGGACTGCCCATTTGTAAATTAGATTGTTTTGCAGTTAATTTGTAAGAATTCTTTATATATTCTGGATATAAAAAGACAAGCGCACAGTGACAAAAGATAATTGCAAATTACATGTCTGATAGTCTTTTCACATTCTTACTGGTGTCCTTTGGATCCCCAAGGCTGGCACTGTGATGGTGTCCGGTTTTCTTTATGCCCTGTTCCATGTGCATTTGGTGCCATCGCCAGAGAAGGCCATGAAGGTTTCGTTGTGTTTTCTTTTTTGTGGTTTTTGCTCTTTCCATTCATCTTGAGTTAATCTTTCCACATGGTGTGAGTAGAGATTTGACATCATTTTCCAACCTGTGGATACTCAGTTGTCCCAACATCATTTGTTGAAAACATTTTCTCTCCCATTGAATTGTGTTGGCATCTTGCTGAAATCAATTGACCATAAATGTAAGGGTTTATTCTTGGATTCTAAATTCTTCTTTCATGGTTACTAGGTATCAGCAACAGAAACCAACTCTGACAGACTTAAGAAAAATGGAATAAGGGAAAACCCCAATGAAACATGAACAAAACCTCACTAAAGAGGATACAGGAGTGGCCAGTGCACACAGGAAAGGTGGCCACCTTTGGAGTTAGAAACATAGATGAGAGAGAAACATTGATCAGGGACCTGCACAGCAGCACTGCGGCCAGACTCACCACTCCCCGCCAGGCCAACTAAATGGAAAAGACTGACCATTGTTTATCATGATGGAGCTAAACAGAACTCATGTATTTCTGGTATTAGTGTGGATTGTTAAACCCAATTAGAAAAACAGTTTGGCAGTGTTTTGTTTGTTTGTGTGTGTGTGTTTTAAAAAATGTTTTTATTGATTCCAGAGAAAGAAAAGATGAAAGAGAGAGAGAGAGAGAGAGAGAGAGAGAGAGAGAGAGAGAGAGAGAAACATCAATAAGAGAGAAATACCAATCAGCATGTGCTCTGACTAGGAATCAAATCAGTGAACTCCTGGTACATGGGACAATGCTCAACCAACTGAGCCACACTGGCTGGGAGTTTGGCAGTTAAAAAAAATGAATTTAACATAGTTCTGCCATAAAATACAGCAATTACACTTCCAAGAGAAAAAAATATGTACTTACATAAAGACTGGTAGGTGAATATTCATAATAGCTTTGTTTGTAAGAGTCAAAATATGGAAACAATGTAAATGTCCATCAACAGGAAAATGGATAAACAAATGATTGTGTGTTCATCAGTGGTCTACTCTACCGAAGACAATCCATGACTTTGTTTATAAGAGCTGGACTGCACATGGCTTCTCCAGCTGGAAACCAGAGCCAATGAGGGAGCCCACAACCCAGAGGGGATCTCCAGGCCTGTGCCTCTGGTGGAAGAGGGAAGAGGGTACAGACGTCCTGTCAATCTTAAAGGACAGAGGACGGGGAGACGGGGGAGAGAAGAGGGAGGGAAGAGGATGCTAAGAAGCTAGGAAAATTCTTTGGCAAGTGGAATGGAGAAAAGGAGACAGAGAGCTAACGCACTGGCCCCCTACAGCCCATACAGAAGTCACCTTCCTGGAGATACATCTAGACCTCAGTTGTATTTCAGCTCCGGGACCAGAACAGCAGCAGAGCCAGGTGGGCCATCAGCTGCAATGACGGACTGCCCCTGCCCTGACAACGCCATGTGGAGAGACCGCAATGCTGAAGGGGCACACTTCCGGGCGCGCAGGAGGCAGCCAATCAATGATTCTCTCTCATCACTGATGTTTCTCTCTCTCTCTCCCTCTTCCTCTCCCTCTCCCTCTCCTTTTCCCTCTTCCTTCCTCATTTAAAAGCAATGGAAAAAATATCCTTGGGTGAGGATTATGTGGGTGAGATTAGCATGATTAGCTTGAGGAAGGCGGCATGGCTGCTCACAGACTCAGAGGCCTACAGCAGCCACAAAGAGTGGTCTGAAACTCAAACAGCTTAGGGTGGGGAGGCATGTCCTAGGCCAGGATCGTCCCCGTCAAGGTCAAGCTGTACCTAACTGAGCCTGTCTGTGGTCTTTTTGCATCCACGATAACATATCCTGGAATGTCAAAGGAATCTTCCTTTTTTAGACCCCCCAAGGCACAGACACCCTGCAGAGACTACAAACCCCCACCATCCAGTAACTGCTGGCGGTTAACTATCCTGTGCCCACCGAAGTGAAATAAGTACGTGCCCATCATTTTACTTTTTATCCAATCCCAGAGGTTTTCTGCTTTGCCTCTCCCGCCTCCCTAACCTACCACCAATGGCTCCATGTACCCCCTCTGCCTCCTTTGGGCGTGATGTATAAAACAAGGTGCAAAACTGCCGTCTCGTCTCCAGAGCTCTGCTCAGGCCGCTGAGCTTTTGCTTTCTGACCACTGTCGACTGTTTTGGCTCAAATAAACGCACAAAAATTCTTCACGGGTTTGAATGTTTATGTTGACAATTAACAACAACAACAACAACAACAACAACAAATAATAATAATAATAATAATAGTGTGTGGGGGGAACAAACTTCCCTTTACCCTCAAGGTTCTCTGGCTGTCTAATAATCAAATGAACATGAAATAGATTAGCAAGGAAAAATAATCACATTTAATACATACACATGTGCATACATATACACCCACATACATGAGCAGTCCCGAGACAGAAAGGAAGGCGGAGGCACAGACCCCTGAGCTGGGGGTGAGGACCACCGTGGGGCTTCGCAGGTCCGTGCAGGGTGCTGGGAGAGCAGACGCTTCCCAAGGAGGAGCTGGCCGACCGCGGAGCAGGGCCAGCTAGTGCTGTCATCTCCCTCAGTCAAGGGAGGGCGATTCCAGTGAGGCCTGAGGACCCTCTGCGACAGGGATCTTAGTTACATAGTAAATGAAGTCACAGGAACAAAGGCCAGGAACACACTCCCCCTCAGAGTTGCTGTTGGAGGTGGCATTCTAGGTGATTTGTAAAACATGCACGTGCTCTCCCTGTGTTTCCAATGACAAGAGGGAAGGACACAGTGAGCCAGACACTCATTGAGGTTGCCTGGTGAGTGACAACCAAATGTCAGTTCTCATTGTTTTTGTTTTTTTGTTAATCCTCACCCATCTATTTTAGAGAGTGGGAGGGAGGAAGAGGAGAGGAGAGAAAGAGAGAGAGAAAGAGGGGAGAAAGAGAAAGAGGGAGAGATGAGAGAGAGAGAAATTGGTTGCCTTGGAAAGCTCCCTGACCCTGGCTGGAATTGAACCTGCAACCCAGGTACATGCCCTTATCTAGGAATTGTATCAGTGACCCTTTGGTGTGAGGATCAGTGTTTTAACGACTGAACCATACAAGCCAGGGCTGTTCTCATTTTTAAAATTGATATATAATTGCATGTAACATTGTACAGCATATTGATTTCTTATATTGCAATATGATTGCCACTGTAGCATTAGCTAGTATGTCACGTTCATGTCAAAATTGGCTGCCTCCTTCTAGTGGCAGAAATGCGGGGGCCTGACACGGCCGGGGATCTCCCTGCTCCGTGGCCAGCACGGAAAGAGGGATGAAATTGGCTCTTCGGAGAGGCAGCCAGGGATTGAGAAACAAATAAAGAGAGCCGATGCAGAAATAGGTGTAAGCTGGGCCCTGGTGGGTGGCAGACCTCCTCTGCCGGAGAGAATGGCGACCCCTGAGCCCCAGCACACCGTTTATTCTCCCATACACAAGGGGGGTGGGGGGGTCACAGGAAAAACAGGAGCCTGGGAGGGGCCAGGTCCCACCACTCCTTCCTGCCTGACAAACACAAGCCAGGAACTGAGAACATCTCCGCACTTCCAGGGCAGGAAGGTAACTGAAACGATTCTGTCAATATCCCAGGCTCAGTCAACAACAATCTAAAGAATGTCCAGGTATTTTCCAGAGGCCCTCCACAGAAACAACGAAAATCTAGTCTCTTAAGCAAGCGTAATGCTTATAATCACGTTGTCTATAATCACTGAACTGAGTTTAGGTCCCCGGGACAACCTATCTGCTAGTTGCAAACATGTACTCTTTTTTTTTTTTTTTTTTTTTTTTAAAGTGTTTATACTGATTTCAGATTGAGAAGGGAGAGGGAGAGAGAAATAAAAATGTCATCAATTGGCTGCCGCCTGCACACCCCCTACTGGGAGTTAAGCCTGCAACCGGGCATGTGTCCTGACTAGGAATCAAACCGTGACCTCAGCCACTGAGCCACCCCTGCTGGGCACAAATGTGCCCTCTTAAACCACTTCTCTCCCGCCCGCCCGGCGGGCACACCGTGTGGGCGCACAGCGGGCTGCTGCGGTGTCTGGGCTATAGGGAAGACGCTGCAGTGACCGGAGCGAGGGGCCTCTTCTGCGTCAGTTCCCACTTCTGTCCGGCAGCATCTCCTCTGTCCTTTTGAAGTTTATTCTGGATCCTCTGCTGGCGCTTTTGCCTGGTTCCTCCTCAGATGAGTTCTGAGAAGGGTGTGGTTAAAAATATGGTGTCCAAATTCTAGGAGGCCTAGACGGATCTGCCACCGTTGGCTGAAAACCGTCGCTAAGGTTCGTAACACTTGGTTGGGAGGAATGTCCACACCCCACATTTCCCTGGCGTTAGCCTCGAGGCTGCACACGCTGTGGTGAGCCATCCCGGCTCTGTGGCCTGTCCTCCCTCCCGGGGGAATGGGAACATTCACTTTACAAGTCTGTGTGAGGGGGCACTTGTCTGTATTTATTTATTTAATCTGTATATTTTGATTAATCCTCACCTGAGTATATTTTTTTCCACTGATTTTTAAAAATTTATCTTTGCTGCCGAAATTAGGACAGATTTTCCCCCTCTCCACTGTTTTTTTTAGAGTGAAAAGAAGGGGTGTGGGGGGAGAGATACAAAAATGAGATGCTCAATTGGTTGTCTGCCTGGTGCAGCTGGGGATCAAACCTGCAACCCAGGTACATGCCCTTGATCGGGAGTCAAACCCCAGACCCTTTGGTGTGAGGGCAGACACTCTAACCACTCAACAACACTGGCCAGGGCTTGTGTGCATTTTTAATAGTGAATTGGACACACCACCTTTTCTACATCTTAAGCGGGGGGTTGGAACAAGGTCTGTGGAGGGCCTTCATACATTTTTCTACTTAATCTCTGTGCTGGGTTCTCCTGTTTCCCGTTCGTGCCCGCCTGCCTGCCCACGGGCCGGAGCCAGCCAGCGAGATGGCATCAGCGAGCTGGCTCCCGGCTGCCCTTGGGTTTGGCCCATGAAGAGCCGCCCACAGAGGAGGGGCACTGAGGTGCCGGTGCCCCACCGCACCCCCAGAATCTCTCCGGGCCCGCCTCCTGGGTCACCCGGCCCCTGGGTCCGCTTTGTCCTCCTGACCCTGGGGAGGGTCACCTGTCTTCTGCCAGGCCCCTGGCCACGTCCTCCCGAGACAGGGGCGCCATCCGAAGGGCAGCGCTAGTGAGGGCGGGGCTGGGCCGGGAAACCGGTCTATCCGCTCCCTCTGCCAGGTCCAGCACCGCCCGCCTGGAGGGAGCCTGACAGGGGGGTGGGCAGGTGTGGGCTGGGCTCCTGCTCCACCCCCACTCCTACCCCCCCGTCCCAGGGTGCCCCCCCTTCCCAGCGCGGGCTGTGCCCTCTCCCCCGCTGTCACTGCATCTGTCCCGCAGGCCACTCCGTTCAGGGGTTCCTGGGATGGTGTTTAACATCCAAATATTCTCAGAGGCCCTTTCCATCAGGAGAGGAGTCTAATTCTTCTTCCCCGGATATGGGCTGGGCGGCCATTGGTTTCCAGAAATTAAAGACCTAAAAACCGCTGGAACCAGTTTGGCTCAGTGGATAGAGGCCTGGGGACTGAAAGGTCCAGGGTTCGGTTCCGGTCAAGGGCATGTACCTTGGTTTCGGGCACATCCCCAGTAGGGGGTGTGCAAGAGGCAGCTGATGGATGATTCTCATTGATGTTTCTAGCTCTCTATCCCTCTCCCTTTCTCTCTGTAAAAAATAAATAAAATATATTAAAAAAAAAAAAAAAAGACCTTAAAACCGAGGGAGGGATGTGGACCAGCAAGGTGAGGCCATGTGCCTGCCCCTCTCCTGCATCCCGCTGCCAGCTGTGGGAGAGCCTCGGACCCCAGCCATGGTTTGCCCACGGCCGCATGAGACCCACCGGCTGAACCCAGCCAACACAGGACAGAGAGAGAGTCCTCACACCACGAGGCCATTATTCTAAGCACCGTCTTGGGCTCGTGTGTCACAGCAAGAGAAAGCCGAGCAGCTCCCTTCGGAGCAGAGGTGGGGCCACCAGGATTGATTCTCATTCGCATGTCCGGCATGTCCTGGGGGAGGCCTCTTCCCTCATTCTCAAACACTCCCAACTTCCTTTCAGCTCCACCATAACCTTGTCCTAGATTTTGCTCCTGGATACTTTAAACGGTAACTTTTTGGAATTAAATGTACCCGAATTCTTTTTCAGAAAAAGTAACTTGCTTTCTTTTTCACTAAGTAATATATTGTTGACAGCTTTCCAGGTGACTGAATATATGATAGGTACCCTGCTTAAAACAACCAACCCCCTGGCCCCAGCCTCAGTGGCTTAGCTGCTTGGCTATTGTCCCATGCACCGGAAGGTCACAGGTTCAATTCTGGTCAGGGTACACACCAGCTTGTGGGATGGGTCCCCAGTAGGGGGCATGTAGGAGGAAGCTAATCAATATGCTGCTCTCATATTGATGGCTCTCTCTCTTTCTCTCTCCAAATATTTTTTTAAATTGCCTGGCTGACATAGCTCAGTGGTTGAGCGTTGACCTATGAACCTGGAGATCATGGTTTGATTCCCGGTCAGGGCACAGGCCTGGGTTAAGGGCTCAGTTCCGAGTGGGGAGTGTGCAGAGGGCAACGACTGATGATGTTTCTCTCTCATCATTGATGTTCCCTTCTCTCTCCCTCTCCCTCTCTCTGTCTCTAAAAATCAATAAAAACATTAAAAAAATAAGTGCTGCTTGTTAAAGAAAAAAAGAAGAAGAAGGATGAAGAGGCCGCAGATGTGCTGCCTTTGGGCTCAGAGGATGAAGGCGGCCAAAGGCACGTGCGGGGCAGGTGGCCAAGGGGCACAGCCACCCTCTCGCGCAGCGTCTGCTCAGAGTCTGAGCCCAGTCAAAAAGGTTTTGTAAGAGTAACAACCTAGAACAAACGTTTTAAAGTTTCCCAAGATGAATATGTCACAGATAACATCCACCTACTACCAGAGAAATTGCTAATTCATTCATTTACATATTTATTCTCTCATTTGCTCATTCAGAACACCATAAAGTGTTCTTTACATGCCCAGTGATAGTTTTTGAGAATATTAAGAACTTTTTGAAACTCTAAGCCTAATTTTACAGGGACAATGTTTGCTTAAGTTAACTCAAATTGCTGTGTGTGTGTGTGTGTGTGTGTGTGTGTGTGTGTGTATGTGTGTGTGTGTGTTGTTTTCTAAAAATATTTTTAGAAATATTTCAGGGAGGAAGGGAGGAGAGACAGAAACATCAATGATGAGAGAGAATCACTGGTCAGCTGTCTCCTGCACGCCCCCCACTGGGAATGAGCCTGTAAGCAGGGCATTTTCCTTGACCAGGAATCGAACCATGACCTCCTGGTTCATAGGTCGAAGCTCAACCACTGAGCCATGCCACTTGGGCAATTTTCTTTTAATGGATTAGTAAGATATGCCAAAGATATAACTTAAAAAATGTTTTCATTGATTTTAGAGAGAGAAAGGGAGAGGAATACAGAGACCTACACATTGAAGAAACAGATACATCGATTGGCTACCTCCTGCACATCCCCTGCTGGGGATTGAGTCTGCAACCCAGGCACATACCCTGATCTGGAATTGAACCAGTGACTTCTTTGTTCATGGGTGGACACTTAACCACTGAATCACACTGGCTGGCAACCAAAATTGGTTTTTAATCTTGCAATGAAGAGGCCTGAATAGAACAGGGTTCATATGAGGTGTGAGGTGTAAGCAATAGTCTCAGAGGAATGGAGATAATCTGAGATTGGTCATTGTCTCTTGATAGAGTTGAAGATAATTGTGGTAGGCAGTCTTTAAAATGGCTCCCAGCGTTAGCTGGTTGCTCAGTGGTTAGAGTGTTGGCCCTAGGACTGAAGGGTCAAAAGTTCAGTTCCAATCAAGGGCACATACCTCGGTTACAGGCTCAATTCTCAGTAGGGGTGCATGTTGGAGGCAATCAATTCATGTGTCTTTCTTACATCAATGTTCATCTCTCTCTGTCTCTCCTCTTCCCTACCATTCTTTCTAAAAATCAATGGAAAAAATATATCCTCATGTGAGGATTAACAACAACAAATAATAAAAATAATAATAAGATGGCTCACAAAGCTGAAACCAGTTTGGCTCAGTGGTAGAGCATCGGTCTGCAGACTGAAAGGTCCCAGGTTTGATTCCGGTCAAGGGTATGTACCTTGGTTGTGGGCACATCCCCGGTAGGGGGTCTGCAGGAGGCAGCTGGTTGATGTTTCTAACTCTCTATCCATCTCTCTTCCTCTCTGTAAAAAAAAAATCAATAAAATATATTTTAAAAAAGATGGCTCACAAAGGTTTTCCCCACCTGCTATTCAGGCTCTTGTGTAACCTGGACCTAGTGACTTGCTTCTAACAAAAGATATCACTTCCATGATTAGGTTACAAAAGACTATGATAGGACTTCCATCTTGCTCTATCGCCTTCTATGTTTGCACACTTTAATAAATAAGCTGACATATTGGAGAGGTCAAATGACAAAAATAGAGGGTGATTTCTGCCCAATAGCTCTAAGGAACTGAATCCTGCCAGTCCCCACGTGAGTGAGCTTGAACATGGATCCTTCAGAGCCACGCCTTTACAGATACCTTGATTGCTACTTTGACATAAAGAGAACAGATAAGCTGCCTAGATTCCTGCCTAGACACTGTGAGATAATAAATACAGTTCAGTCCCTAATCTGTAGAGTAGTTTGTTATGCACCAATAGATAACTAGCACAATAATTATTCAGGGATGGGAACTTTCAAATAATGGCATGTGATGATAAAGTTAGTGATTTAACTATTCCTTAGGTTTTTCTATAATGAAATTGAAACAAGGCTTTTGGGGACCCAGTGGCTGCCACCAAACACATCATGTAGGAAATGAGGAATTCAAGGTCTATACGTGATTCCATTGCTTTGAACTCAGCTGGACAGTGTGAAGAAAAAGATGGAGAAACACAAGCTCATAATTCTTGTTCTTATTCTGCTTCCCTTCACTTTTACTCTTCCCTTCTCTTCTGTTGTCTTCCTTAAAAATTCACCCTGAAGCCAAAAATGGTTTGGTGGATAGAGCGTCGACCCGCGGACTGAAGGGTTCCAGGTTTGATTCCAGACAAGGGCATGTACCTTGGTTGTGGGCACGTCCCCAGCAGGGGGTGTGCAGAAGGCAGCTGGTCGATGTTTCTCTCTCATTGACGTTTCTAGCTCTCTATCCCTCTTCCTTCCTCTCTGTGGAAAATCAATAAATATATATTAAAAAAAATTCATCTTGAAGACAGAACAGAGCAAGGAAGGCATTTGAGCCTGAACAGGAAGGAGCTAAGGAGGCACAGAGTGGAGTCTTGCACCTGAACTGGGCAAGAAGAGCATCTGTGTGGGAAGGCTGTCCCGCATGGAGTCAGACCCTGAGCTGGCTGAGGGGGCGTCAACACAGGGGCTGGTCTTGCTTGGGTGTCACAGCCCCACAAGGGCGAGGAGGACAGCACCTAGAGGAGCTGCTCAGCAAGGTGTCACAGCCTGAGTGGGGCAATCGTATATTAGTTATCCCTGAGGCATAAGAAATTACCCCCAACTAGTGGGTTAGAACAGTAATCTTTCCCTGCCTCACGGTTTCTGCAGAATTCAGACTGCACAAGGGCTTGTTGCTGCTCTGTGACAGCTGGCAGCCTTTGCCTGAGGGCTGAACTCTTTGGCTGTGCTGGCCGGGAAGGCTGGGGCTCAGCGTTGGTGGCTCCCTGCATGCCAGATTAACGGTGGGGAGGGGATGGAGGAGAGCAGTGAGAGCTCTGTCCCAGAAGCATGTCAGCACAGGGATGAGCGGAACCCAATGACAGGCTCGGAGGCAGCAGGCTCCCTGACAGAAGGCTCAACCAGAGGCTGCAGTGGTGCAGGCGTCCCAGGGGCCATGGCCCACGGTGGGTTCTTGGCTTCGAGCCGGAAAGAATTCAACTGCAAGCCAGCATATCGTTTAAAGTGAAAGAGTTTATTAGTGAAGTGACAAAGTGGCTACTCCACAGGCACAGCAGCCCTCTCTGGCAGGGCTTACTTCTCTTACCGAGGTTTACTTAATACAGGGAAGGGCATTCTGTAAGGGGGATACTCGGGATTTTTCCGGGAAAGGGTTGGAGACTTCCTCAAAGAGCCTGTGAGGTTTATGGGCTTTCCTTCCGGATCCTGGTGGCTGGGGAGGGTGTGGCCGTGTGCTAACGTGTTACAATGAGGTATGATGAGGCTGGGGTCACTGCGAGGTGAAGTTGGTTGCCAAGTTGGATCGAGCTGTTCTGTGTTCTAAGCCCTAAGTCCGTGGGGAGTGGCCTTGCTGTCTCTGATGGTCTTTTGGCCACAGCCCTTTCTCAGGAGCACGTGAGAGTGCTGACCCCTGGCTGCAGGCGTGCGAGGCCCTCAGGGAGGGCATTCCGCTGGCAGCGCCCTGACCAGGAACACCCTGCAGCTGGCAGCCGGGCCTGCGGGTCACCGCTGCAGAGGACAGGAGGTGAGCAGGCAGTGCTGTCTGGAAGTCCTGGGGCTGAATCCTTGTCGCTGGGCCTGGACGAATGTCATGGCTAGAGCCTGAAACTGGGTGCAGAATTGGGAGACCACGAGCACTTTTCAAGGCACAGAGCTTGAAGGGAGCGGGTACCCCCTCTCCAAGGCGAGGCTGTAGGAGCCTCCGTCCCCGCCGCAGCGCTCGGGGCGGAGGCGATCCAGCCCGGCTGCTGCCCGGATCTGAGCTCGTGGCGGCCTGAAGCGGGGCCCCGTGGAGAGGAGAGGAGAGGAGAGGAGAGGACTGCACTGTCCGCCTCTTATCGGATGGCATCGTTCCCTGTGCTCAGTCCCGAGGGGAGCACTCCCTGTCCCTGTCCCGCTCCGGGGAGGCCGGGGCGCACGGCTGGGCCTCGGCGCTGCTCCCACGGGGTGTGGGCAGAGAGGAGCCTCGCCGGAGGCTGTGAGGCTCCGTGTCCATCGACCTCACGGGACGGAGGCGGCGGCGTAGACGGGAGCGCTGGAGGACAGAGGGAGCGCACCCCGCCGCGTGGGCGGGCGGTGGGTCCGAGATCCCCGCTCAGCGCCCGGGACCGAGCCGCTCCCCGCGGGCCGCCCCGCACAGCTCCCTCCGCCGCACCGGCGCCGCGGGGATGCGCGGCGGAGGCACCAGGGTGCGGGTGTCCCTCTTGGGGCGGGGCGGGGCGGTGCATGTGGCTGAGCACTTGCGTAAGACAAGGAGGCCGAAGCCAAATGGCCAGTCTGCAGCCACCGGCAGCTCCAGGCGGGCGGCGGGAGCCCCAGACCCCTGCGCCCAGCCCGCACCGGAGCCACCGCCCGCCCGGAGGAGCTGCAGAGCCGTCAGCCCCGGGGCCTCTGGCGGCGCCTCCGCCGGGAAATGAACCGGCGTCCGGGCACCGGGCCCTCCGCTCGCCGCCCCGCAGGGCCCGGCGGGAGGGAAGAGTCCCGCCGGCCTCGTAGGAAGCGGCTCGGGAGCAGACACACCGCCTTTGGGCCGCGGGCACCGGGCACACGGGAGTGGGTTCCGGAGGGGCAGGCGGTAGGTAGACAGACGTGGGGACGTCGCCCAGCGGCCGCTCTCCCCGGCGCCGAGCCGGCTGGGGAAGCGTCCCGGTCGGCACACGCACCCTCCCCTCCGTGTGCACCCACGGGCCGGGCCCTCCCCTCCGTGTGCACCCACGGGCCGGGCCCTCCCCTCCCGTGCACCCACAGGAAACCGGCCACGGGCGGGGCGGGGCTGCCGTGCGGGCGGAGCCAGCCGGCCAGGGCGCAGAGGCAGCGGGCGGCAATAGTGCCCGGGGCGCTTTGGGAGCATAGAACTGAGCCAGCGCTTTCGAAGCCCTTCCGTGGACTAACCTGTGATCAGGCGTTATCACGGACTCGGTTCTTTCTAGAAAGGGCACACCACCTGTTTCCCCGGTTGCTATGGGGTTCCAGTTGGGCAGGAAGAATGCCAAGCCCGGGGGGGGGGGGGAGGTGCGCGCGCTGGGGAGGGTGCAGCCCTCCCAGGCACCATCCAGCCTCCCGTCTCCCCCCCCCCCCCCCAATTCCTCAGCTTCAGGTTCTTTAATCCACTGCCTCCCCAAGCAGGCGGTATCCGGCGTTTGAAAGCTTGTGCCTCAAGCTAGGCAAGTCCAAGAGAGGAATGATCATTTTCAACCACGGGAGCCCAAGAGTCACTGGAAGGACAGGGTTCTTTCCTGCTCCCCTGGGAGAAGCCCCTCAGCCCTGGGCTCTTCAGAGCTGCCAAACCACTGGAACTAAGGGCCAGGCTGGGGTGCGCCCAGAGGGTGCGGCCTGCCGAGGAGCCCTCCTGCACCCAAGGCTGGAGTTGGTCACCCAAGGCAATCCCAGCCCAGGTTATTCAGAAGCATTTCTTAGAAGCCCACGTCTTCCTTTTCCTCTGTGCCAAGGGCACTGCGGCTGCCGTGGCCAGCGGGGCATACGGAAGGAAGAACAGCTTGCAGTGGAGGAGCCCACCCCCTCTATCCAGGGAGGCATCTGGGTGCCCGTCAGAGAACCCCAGGGGCAGGGCAGGAAGAGACAGTATATGACCTGGTTAAGATAAGCACCGTGGCCTGGACTGGTGACTAAGCCTAGCTTTGTACACATTGGCCTGTCCCTCTCCATGGTCTCCCAGGTCTGCTGTACCTTTCTGTAGGCTCCAGGCCGTTCCTGACTCCTCTTTCAGAGAAAAAAGAGGCCATTTTCCTCTGAATACCCCCAAGGTCTCAACTAGATCTTCAGGTCTGTGCCTCCTACTTGAAAGGATAGAAGGCTGGGGTTCTAGCTGGCATATTTAGGGCCAAGGATAGCATATTCTTCAAGCCTGTAACCCTCGGGAAGTGGCTGGGTAACTTCGAGCAAGTCCTCTCTTTGTTCAATATTCCTTAAGTTTCCCATCAACAAAGTGGTGGGATACTGTCACACCCTGAAAGACGCAGAGAAGTCTGCGCTGTAAACTCAGTGCCTGGCAGCCTGCTCACCTGTCACTGCAAGCTCTCCTGCAGCTCCGGTGAAGCTGGGAGAGGGTCACGTCACTGCACACGCCATCAGCCCTGGGAGTGAGA
This sequence comes from Pipistrellus nathusii, assembly GCA_963693515.1. NCBI lineage: Eukaryota > Metazoa > Chordata > Mammalia > Chiroptera > Vespertilionidae > Pipistrellus > Pipistrellus nathusii. The sequence continues at coordinate 52,513,259 of OY882871.1, forward strand.
TACGTGAAACCCTCACCCTGGCATCCTGGTTTGGGAGAGCGCAGTCGGAGGCAGATTGGCTTTCAGACCAGGTGACAGCCTAGAGGCCTCTCCCCCATCATGGCCAACACCCCCTCACTGCTTCCAGCAGGTATCCCACTGCCTCCTGCACAGGAGCTGAGAACACACAGGTCTTCACTGACATTCAATACCTGTTCTGCTTCCTCTGTTCCCATCTTAAGAATATTAGCACCTAGCCTGCCCATGGCTGTCAGACTTCTTCTTTAACATATCCAAGGTTAATATATCAACTCATACTACTCATTTTCCAAACTTATTAAAAAGTGGCATGCCTGGTTTTCTGTATCCACTTTAAAAACTATATATATATTTTTATTGATTTTAGAAGGGAAGGGAGAGGGAGATAGAAACATCAATGAGAATCATTGTTCAGCTACCTCCTACCATTCTCCCCCGACCCCATCATGGGTGATCAAGCTCGCAATCCAGGTCTGTGCCCTCGACCGGAATCAAACCCTAGACTTCTTAGTCCAGTTTACATGAGGTTCACTTTTGTGTTGTACATTTCTCTGGGTTTTAAAAATGCATAATAATATTATGGACCCGCCATCACAGTGTCACACAATCGTTTCAACATCCTCAACATTCCTGGCACTTGGCCCACTCACTACTCCTCCTCCCTCCCCGTAAGCCCCTGACTTGATAGCTCATTTATGTCAGTAAGTCTATTTTATATTTTCCTTCAATAAATATTTACTGAACTCCTATATCAGTACAGTGCTCTCCCATAGAAATATAATGCAAGCCAGATTTACTTTTTCTAGTAACTGCATAAAAAAGGTAAAAAGAGATGAAATTTTAATAACATATTCTACTTAATATATTGAAAACATTTCAACACTTAATCAGCATAAACACTGAGGTACTTTGTGGCTTTGTACTGAGTCTTTGCAGCCAGTTGGCATGCTGCATTTTTAGCACAGCTCAAACTGGACTGGCCGCACTTCCAGCGCTCAGTGGGAACTGCAGCTTGGGGGCCAGAGTGGCTATCGGTTCTGCCCTCACACAGTTTACAGTCCAGGGTGGGAGGCAGACAATAGAGTACAGTCATTTCAGAGAGTATAAGTATTATTGAGAAAGTAATGCACCCAAATTACACAGAGACTGCGAGTTAGGTTGCCTGGACAGTTGGGAGAGCCTTTGCAAGGCTGAAATCCAAATGAGGAGGCATTAACCATCAATTATCTATTGCCACAATAATGCTGTAGGACAAACCATTTCAAAAATCAGAGGCTTAACATAATGACTAGCTATTACTGCTCATGAGTCTGTAAGTCAGCTGGGCAGTTCTTCTGGTCCCAGATGGACTCACTCGTGCTCAGTGGGCGGCTGCCGGTCAGATTGGTGGCTGTGCTGATCCTGGGAGGCCTGCATGTTTGGGGTCTGAGGGCTGTTGCTCGGTGTTGGATGACCTCAGCTCTTCTCCATGTAGCAGGGATCCAGGAGAAAATGTGGAAGCGTTCAAGGATTCTTAAGGCTCAGGCTCAGAACTATAATTTCTGCCACATTCTTTTGGCCAACACAAGTTACAAGGTCAGCCCAGATCCTCAGAGGAGCTGCAAAGTCACAATGCAAAAGATGTGCATACAGGGAGGGGTGGGAAATTCAGGCATTTTTTGCAATTGATCTCCCTTATCACTTAAAAAGCTTTCAATTTCACCAGAAAGTTATAACAATTTACACATATATTGTCCTCAAAATATAAAAATAGTACAGGGAGAAATTGACAAAATGATTCTTATAGTGGGAGGTTTCAACCTATCTTTTGCAATTATCGATAAGTCAAGCACACAAAAACATCCTCACAGATACAGAAGAGTTCATCACAACTTAGGAGGTTTTCGGTCAACAAATATTTAAGGCACACTATTCTAGATCTGCTGGGCACATAGCAATGAACAAAAGCCAACAATCTGTTCTCACAGTTTATATTCTAGTGGAAGAAAACAAAAAATCATCAAGTTAACATGCAAAACAAACATGAATCCTCTGGAGAAAAACGATAGGTAAAGAGACTATGAAGCACTGGGATGGCAGGTGAGGAGCTGAGCTTAGAGCGGGGAGGGTGGCACTGAGCGCAGGCGGGAGCGAAGACTTGAAAGAGGTGAGGAGTCACGTGCCTATCTCCAGGGCGAGTGGAGGGAACAGCAATGGCCTTGACTGGAGCTGGTTTGGCAGGTTCTGGAAGTAGATAGGGACAGGCTTGGCACGGGGGAAGGGATGGGAGCAGCTCGGGTAGGGCCTTACAGACTACGCTAAGGACTTTGGATTTTCCTCTTTGTGATGGAGGGCTTTTTGGGGGCTGAGGGTGGAAGAGCTGAAAACCCTGGGAAAAGGGAGCTGTTCGAAGATAACAGTCAGGTGCTGGGAGCTTTAGAGATCTGTGGGTACCAAACCTTGTCAGGCAACATGTCCCTAGGGAATTTCTCTAGCTTGGTCTTTCAAGGACCTAGACAGTTCATTTCCCAAAGGACATCACCATCTCCAGAGAACACATTCCAGCTACCCTGAAAAACAAGGTAATTGGGGTGATAGTAGTATTCCTTCCCTCAATTCTCAGAAGGAAAACCTACCCAAAGCGAGAACAAAGGGAACTCCAGAAAGCACCTCCCCTGTCCACTGGGAAAACCATCAGTTTATGGCGCCACAGTTATGTAATAAACTGCTGTTTCCAGTCCCTTTCCTTTTAAGTTACAATTTTACATGAAAAAGAAAACAAATGGGGGCATTTATCAACAAATACTTGTTGAGCATCTACCATGTGCCACACACTCTTCCAGGTGCTAGGGATAGAGCAGAAAAGACAGGCAAAGATTCCTGCCCTCACAGGGAAGATAAACATGCAAGACACACAACATATGTGATATGTTACATGAGAACATAAACACCCTAGAAAGAAATAAAAAAAAAGAGTAGGAGCATTTGGGAATGAGTGTGTGTGTGTGTTACAATTTAAAATAGGCTGATCAGGATGAAATGAATTGAAAAGTCACAGCTGCCCACTGGGGCAGAGCAGAGGAGCTGGGGAGTGTCAGGGAAAGGGCAGTGTCTGGCCCACTCGTGGAGGGTCTTGCAACATAACCACTACAACGTCCAAGTGCACGATTTAGTTTTATTCCACTTTCTATGACAAGAAGAATTTCGAAAACGAATGTAATTTCTGACTTCTAGTTCTCTGAGTTTTTAGGATGTAATTTATTTTACTAACATTGCCAGAAAGACTACACAGCTCTATTTAGCAACTTTAGTCCTGACAGTCCCCATGGCTGGGCTAGAACAAAGGCACAATAATGGCGAACAGATTCTCGTATTAGTTGTGTTTGCAGGATTTTCTTTTTTCAGCTAAAGCAAAGTATGAATCCACCTGAGTGGAATTCAAGATCATGGGGATTCTACCCTGCTCCACGCAGCACACAGGAGGGAAGTCTGCTGTATCAAACCATACAAGCTTGATTCAGAGCCAGGACTTAAGTTTATGGCATAAATATGACACTTAATAGGGGAAAATCAGATATTTGAGAGTTTGCAAAGAGCCATTCTAGCAAAGAAGGAAGCACTGACTACTGGCTATCTGTTTTACATGTGAGGCAGATTTGAAGAGGTTAAGAGAACCAATCTAGGTGGTGGATTATAAACTGAGGGAACTAAGAAAACAAAAGCAAAATAAAAATAAAAAAGCTGTTTGCCGCTGCCCGCCCGCACGCGCGCATGGAGAGGTCGCAGCCGGAGAGGAGGAGAGGGCGGGGAACCGCCTTTCCCTCCCTAGCAGGAAGGAAATAAAACCCCCAGCCTGCGCTGAACCCCCGAACCGGCAGCGCTGAGCACCCCCGAACCGGCAGCGCTGAGCCCCAGTTATGGGCCAGACCCTGGGGACCCAGGCTCCGGTGGGAGGAGACGGGGCAGTGAGGCGGAAAACGGCGAAAGGCAGGGCCCCGGGAGTCGCGCGCAATGCGCGCAGAGGACTGAATGTTGACTCTGATGCTGGGTTGCCCTAGCTGGAAGAAACAAGGCCTCTGGCGGCGCTGAGCCTCAGTCCGGACTGCTCTGAACCCCAATTCTGGGCTAATCCCTGGGGACCCAGGCTCAGGCAGAGGGAGACGGGGCTGTGAGGTGGAGTCAGGGAAGAGCGGCGAAAGGCCGGGCCCCCGGGACTCTCGCAAACTGCGCGCAGAGGACAGTCTGTGGGACTCGCGCAAACTGCTCGCAGAGGACAGTCTGTTGACTCTGATGCTGGATTTCCCTAGCGGGAAGGAGAAAAAAAAAGCTCTAGGCTGGGGGAACGCGGAGGGGAGCAGAAGCCCCTGCCGGCCTCCAGCCAACCGGGCACCAGCAAGGAGGCGGGCCATGGGGCCCCTGGGGGCGTGGGTGCCCCTGAGCCTTTGACCACTGAGCTCGGGCAATGGAGCCAAGGCCAGGGGCTGCTTCCTGGGCGGAGCCGTCCCAGCAACAGGCTGAAGCAGCACAGGAGCCCGCGCAGAACAAAGGGGTGCCCCAGGCCAACCTGCTGAGCTCCCAGGACAAGGAGGAAGAAACCAAAGAAGTTCTCAATGTGAAGAAATCAAGTGAGAGCAAAAAATAGTAAAATTACTTAAGAAAGAATACAAAGAAGATCTTGAAAAATCAAAGACTAAGTCAGAACTCAACTCACCAGCCAACATTGCAACATAAATGCGTTTTAAAAAGAAAAAAAAAGGACAGAATGTTGGAACAGCAACGGCCAGGCCTAGAGTGGCCAGGCACAAGGCAGTGGCAGCCAGACCCGGAGCAGCAACGGCCAGGCCCCAGAACAACAGCAGCCAGAACCAGAGCATCAACAGCCAGCACTGGAGTAGCCAGACCTGGGGCAGTGGCAGCCAGGCCTGAGGCGGAGGCGGCCAAGCCCAGGGTGGCCAGTCCAGGAACACCCAGACCCGGAGTGGCCGGGCCCGAAGAAGCCGGGCCCAGAGCAGCCGGGGTGGGAGCAGCCAGACCCAGAACAGCAGTAGCCAAGCCCAGAGCATCCAGGTCGGGAGTGGCCAGGCTCGGAGCTGCCGGGCCCGGGGCAGCCGGGCCCAGAGCAGCCGGGTCAGGTGCGGCCAGGCCCGGAGCAGCAGCTGCCAGGCTGGGAGCGGCCAGGCCCGGGGGAGCAGCCGGGGCTGGTGCGGCCAGGCCCGGAGCAGCGGCTGCCAGGCTGGGAGCGGCCAGGCCCGGGGGAGCAGGCGGGTCGGGTGCGGCCAGGCCCGGAGCAGCGGCTGCCAGGCTGGGAGCGGCCAGGCCCGGGGGAGCAGGCGGGGCTGGTGCGGCCAGGCCCGGAGCAGCGGCTGCCAGGCTGGGAGCGGCCAGGCCCGGGGGAGCAGGCGGGGCTGGTGCGGCCAGGCCCGGAGCAGCGGCTGCCAGGCTGGGAGCGGCCAGGCCCGGGGGAGCAGGCGGGTCGGGTGCGGCCAGGCCCGGAGCAGCGGCTGCCAGGCTGGGAGCGGCCAGGCCCGGGGGAGCAGGCGGGGCTGGTGCGGCCAGGCCCGGAGCAGCGGCTGCCAGGCTGGGAGCGGCCAGGCCCGGGGGAGCAGGCGGGGCTGGTGCGGCCAGGCCCGGAGCAGCGGCTGCCAGGCTGGGAGCGGCCAGGCCCGGGGGAGCAGGCGGGGCTGGTGCGGCCAGGCCCGGAGCAGCGGCTGCCAGGCTGGGAGCGGCCAGGCCCGGGGGAGCAGGCGGGTCGGGTGCGGCCAGGCCCGGAGCAGCGGCTGCCAGGCTGGGAGCGGCCAGGCCCGGGGGAGCAGGCGGGTCGGGTGCGGCCAGGCCCGGAGCAGCGGCTGCCAGGCTGGGAGCGGCCAGGCCCGGGGGAGCAGGCGGGGCTGGTGCGGCCAGGCCCGGAGCAGCGGCTGCCAGGCTGGGAGCGGCCAGGCCCGGGGGAGCAGGCGGGGCTGGTGCGGCCAGGCCCGGAGCAGCGGCTGCCAGGCTGGGAGCGGCCAGGCCCGGGGGAGCAGGCGGGTCGGGTGCGGCCAGGCCCGGAGCAGCGGCTGCCAGGCTGGGAGCGGCCAGGCCCGGGGGAGCAGGCGGGTCGGGTGCGGCCAGGCCCGGAGCAGCGGCTGCCAGGCTGGGAGCGGCCAGGCCCGGGGGAGCAGGCGGGGCTGGTGCGGCCAGGCCCGGAGCAGCGGCTGCCAGGCTGGGAGCGGCCAGGCCCGGGGGAGCAGGCGGGGCTGGTGCGGCCAGGCCCGGAGCAGCGGCTGCCAGGCTGGGAGCGGTCAGGCCCGGGGGAGCAGGCGGGTCGGGTGCGGCCAGGCCCAAAGCAGCGGCTGCCAGGCTGGGAGCGGCCAGGCCCGGGGGAGCAGGCGGGTCGGGTGCGGCCAGGCCCGGAGCAGCGGCTGCCAGGCTGGGAGCGGCCAGGCCCGGGGGAGCAGGCGGGGCGGGTGCGGCCAGGCCCGGAGCAGCGGCTGCCAGGCTGGGAGCGGCCAGGCCCGGGGGAGCAGGCGGGTCGGGTGCGGCCAGGCCCGGAGCAGCGGCTGCCAGGCTGGGAGCGGCCAGGCCCGGGGGAGCAGGCGGGTCGGGTGCGGCCAGGCCCGGAGCAGCGGCTGCCAGGCTGGGAGCGGCCAGGCCCGGGGGAGCAGGCGGGTCGGGTGCGGCCAGGCCCGGAGCAGCGGCTGCCAGGCTGGGAGCGGCCAGGCCCGGGGGAGCAGGCGGGGCTGGTGCGGCCAGGCCCGGAGCAGCGGCTGCCAGGCTGGGAGCGGCCAGGCCCGGGGGAGCAGCCGGGTCGGGTGCGGCCAGGCCCGGAGCAGTGGCTGCCAGGCTGGGAGCGGCCAGGCCCGGAGCAGCAGCAGCCAAGTCCAGAGCAACTAGGTCGGGAGCGGCAGGGACCAGACCCGGAGCAGCTGGTTGTGGAATGAGCCAGAGCAACAGAGGCCAGGCCCTGAGCAGCCAGGCCCAGAACAGCTCGCTCCTTGCCTGCCCCTGCCCCACGGCTGCTTCTCAGACATGGCTGGAAACTTTCGTGGGAACTTGAGTGTCTGCTGAATCAAGTGATGAAGGCTTAGATCTGGATGTGTTGAGTTAGTTTAGGACTGGGGTGTTGATCTGTGAGTGCCTTGGGTGGGGCCTGGATGAGGCTGGTGGACCTATTGGGAAATGTCTTTTGTGTGAAGTGTATCATTGGGCATGTGGAGGTATTATTGATATGAGAAAATGCTAAGTAACTGATTTACTATCTGAAAAGGGATTTACTATTGGGGAAATTGAGGGAAGAAGAGACTGAACATAAACTGCACCTATGGATGAGGACAATGGGGGAAGGGGGGGGGACGGAGGGTGGGGGGAGAACCTGGTGGAGGGGGGAAGAAATGAGGAACCTTTGTAATAATATGAACAATAAAGATTGCTTAAAAAAAAAAAAAAAAAAAAAAAAAAGAAATAAAAAATATAATAAAAATCAATAAAATATATTATAAATAAAAAAAAAAAAAAAAAAAAAAAAAAAAAAAAAAAGCTGTTTGCCTAGGTGTTATCCACAATGGAGTCCAGTTCACTCACTCTGGTGTGGAACTCAGGGCCTCCTCAAGGGAAGGGGTGGGGCCTTCAGGGCATTTGCTTGCTCCATTGGAACCAAGGAGGTAAATGGTCAAGGTGCTGGCACAGCCTGTGGGTCTGGAGGCTGGACTTCCTCCAGGAGGAGCCCTAGGAGGGGGTGGGGAGGGGGAGAGAGAGAGGAGGGGGCACATAAGGGTGGAGAGGCCTCGCACAGGTCTGCTTGGAATTCATATACTAAGCTTCCACATACTTAAACACTCACAATTTTTTACTTTTCAAATCATGTAGCATTTTCTACCAGATTCAAGAATGTGTACCAGTAATAATGGAAATGAAATGTTTAAGGAAAAGTTTGATTCTCCCAGGAGCTGCAATACCTTGAGCGAATGCCAACCTCTCCATTTCCTCACCCATAAAACGGTAACTTCAGGAAGGGTACACGTGCGGCTTTCCAGAGGCACTGGCATCACACTGATGCCTCGTCCACTCTTCACGCTCTCCCCCCTCATCAAATGCAAAGGCCCGGCTGTGGCGGATGCTGTGGGTGCGCTTTAAACCGGTGCTTGTCACCCTCACTGTGTGGCCAGCCCTGAGGGAGCCCCGCCTACAGGCAGTTCTGACTCCGAGTTCAGAGTCGGCTGGGACAGGAATGCTGTGCTGCTCACAAGCTCTCGGTGAAGCCATGCTGCTGGCTGGGATCAGTCTTTGAGTAACAGGAAGTTAACCCCACTAGTTCTATTACTTAACACAACCACAGACAGCCCACAAAGGGCTCCACAGACTGCTTCTTTACAAAAGGAGCTCTCCACGGCAGCTTGGTGCAGTCACTGACCCGCCAAGCTCCTAGCGCCAGCCAGGCCTGGCTCACAGGAAGTCTTCACACTGTCACCACCACCTCTGTTTTTTTTTTTTTTTTTTTTAATATAATTTATTGATTTTTTACAGCGAGGAAGGGAAAGGGATAGAGAGCTAGAAACATCGATGAAAGAGAAACATCGACCAGCTGTCTCCTGCACACCCCCCACTGGGGATGTGCCCGCAACCAAGGTACATGCCCTTGACCGGAATTGAACCCGAGACCTTCCAGTCCGCAGGCCGGCCGACGCTCTATCCACTGAGCCAAACCGGTTCTGGCCACTTCTGAGTTTTTTGATCTCATCCTTCACTTCTGATAATTACCCCTTAATTAGTACCCACCACTTGTCATTTAAATAATTATAGTAAGGCAGCTTCAGACTGACAAAACAAGATTCTATGCTTATTTTTTAAAAAGACAAAACTGACCCAAATAAAAAGTTAAGTATACACTAACCATAATGGAATGTGCAGACTTATTATAACTGCCATTCATTCACATGGGCTATCTGAGTTGATTTATTTTGAACCAAAGAAAGTACCCACATAGCATTTGGGAAATTATAAATGTCAGAACATTAACTTTGTAAGCAGCGGCAGAAAAGTAAAACATTTCAACCATGCCAAGATCCACCTTAAATTCCTATTGGGAAAGACTGCAGGATCTCTGAACTATTTCTTCTTTATTTAGAGTTTCTCGAATATATCGGAGGAAGCTGGTATCTTCTGGGTGCCCTCAAAGCAAATTACCTGTTTGTGGAAGAGGAGGCAGGCCTTTCGCTGAAAGCAATACGCAATTTTCTAATTTCCCAGGAGGATCTCCATTAACCGCCCCGCCAAGCGCACCAGACCCACCAGACCACGGCGTGGAGCAATGAGTCACGCCCCTCAGGAGAAACAGAGCTGCTCTTCAGCACACACACTCTTGCTTTTCTGAATAAGTAATATACTAGTCAGAATCAACCTTAAATGGCACAAAAGGTTAAACAGCGAAAAATAACCCCCTCCGTTTTCCCAGCACTCACTCGTTCATTTCTTTAACCCTTTTATTATGAAAAGTTACAGATATGCATATAGAGACCGAAATAATGAGCTCGTGTATAGACATTAGGCAGCATCAAAGAAAAACATCCCGCTGGCTTGTTTTATTCTTCCTCCCTGTTTTTTTTTTTTTTTTTAATTTCAGAGAGGAAGGGAGGAAAGAAAATCCTTGATCAGCTGCTTCCTGCACGCCCCCACCGGGGATCCAGCCCGCAAACCGGGCCTGTGCCCTGACAACAGGGAATCCAGCCCTGAGCCCTGGATCACAGTCCACGCAGTCCTGAGCCCCGCGGGCCGCCTGTCTTCACAGGCACCAGCACCCTATCATTTTACCCGTCAACACTTGAGTGCGCCTTAAAACACACACACATCCCCACATTATCGTTATCACTCCCACACGGTCAACGGCAACCCCTCACCGCCTATATTCCCGTGCACTCCAAGGGCGCGCAGGCAGGGAGAGCTGCGAAGGGAAGGGCCGCGCAGCAAGTCGCGGCCATCGGAGCCCAGCCCCCGGCCTCCCGGGCCCGCGGTCGTTACCTGCGCCAGGCCAACGCCGCCCGGGCCCGCGGGGCACGGAGACGCGAGCTCCGCACCCCGCCTCCCCGCCCCAGCCGCGGCCGCAGCAGGCCCGGCGCAGCTGCACAACCCACCGTCCCCAGACACCGGCGGTCCCCGGAGGGGAAACGATTGACACAGCTGCCTGCACCGCGCCCGGCCCTCCCGCGCCACGTGCGTCTCCGGCGGCCGGGGTTGGAACTGGCTCCGGGGCCGGGAGGGCCGCGACCGCGAGAGCGGCTCCGCCCGCCGCCGGTCCCGCTCCGGCGCGGGGAACTCCGCACCCGCCACCTCGCGGACCGGGACTACAATTCCCGTCGGGCCCCGCGGCCGGACCAATGGCGGGCGCGGGCGCGTGCGGGGCGCGGCGCGGCGCCTGCGCGGCGGTTTGAGTAAGCGGCTGCGCGATTGGCTGCGGGGTCGGGCGCCGCGCGGGGCCTGTGGGAAGCGAGTGACGGAGCGAGCGGCTGTTGGAGGAAGGAGGAGGGGGCCGGAGCGCAAATGGCGTTGAGATGGTTCAGGGCCCTGTTCAAACTCCTGCGCTGACCATTCACCGGCGGAAGCGGCGGCGCAGGGGGCGGCGGCGGCCAAGCGGCGGCACGTAGCGGGCTCGGCGGCCCCGGAGGCCCAGGCCCAGGCCCGGCTGGGGCGCTCGAGGCCCGAGGGAAGTTGCGGTGCCGCCGCTCCTCCCCCCTTTGCCGGTTTCCTATTTACCGCGAGCGGAGTCGCGGGGTCTGACGGCGGCGGAGCCCTCGCCGCGCTTCGTGCACCAGCGGGCCCTGTCCTTCCGCGCGGGGCTCGGCGCCCGCGGGCCGTTGGGGCTGGGAGAGGCGGAGGCGGCCGAGGCTAAAGCACCCGCCAGGCGCCGAGGGTGAGTGCGGTCTGGGCGGCTGGCTGGGCCGGGGCGGGCGGGCGGGCGGGCGGCTGTCTCCCCCCGGGTCGGAGGAAGTTGGGCAGGGACACCCGAACTCCCTATTATTGGCCCCTGTTCTGAGTTCTTTCCGGGTGGCCGCTGGTGTACTTCCCGCCAGCCGCGCCGAGTGTGCCGCTTCAGCCCGAGCCCTGCCCTCGCCCTCCGCCCGGCGCCCCCGAGGCCTCGGCGGCCCGGGACTCCGGGGCCGAGGCTTCCGGGGCGTCGGGAGCGACGTCCCTTCCTGGGCGGTGGGGGCGGGAGCAGGAAAGTTGCGTGAGCTCCGCGGAGCGGGGCGGCCGCTCGCGCTGCCCCCTGGCGCCCCGGCAGCCGCAGGTGAGGGTTTCTGGGGGGCTAGCTTTGCCCTTCCGGCATCATTCCTTAAAGGGTCTCCCCTAAAACTTTGGGGAGCCGAAAGACTAGGTTTGGATGGGGGCAAGTGTGAGGACTTAGCGTACTTCCCTGAAAATTGACTTTGGCTAAGGAAGGAAAAGGCCCAGCGACCGAAAAGACTTAGTTTTGAATCATTCCTTCTTTGGAATTGGAAGCCTGAGCAACATAGCCTGTGTACTTGAAATATACTTAAAATAGTGTGTGTCCGCATACTTATTTTTTAATGTATACACACCTTATATTGTAGGCTTACATAATGTCATTACAATAATCTGTCTAGTGACTTTTAAAAATATTATTTTTATTGATTTCAGAGAGGAAGGGAGAGGGAGATAGAAAAATCAATAGAGAGAGAATCACTGATTGGCTGCCTCCTGCACAACCCCCCACCGGGGACGGAGCCCACAACCCAGGCATGTGCCCTGGACTGGAATAGAATCTGGGACTCTGTAGTCCACAGGCCCTTTATCCACTGAGCCAAACCAGCCAGGGCTCTCTAGTGTCTTTTAAAAAAAAAGACATTATGGAAAACTGAAAAGGAAATGAAAAGTAGGGGATATTATATAATGAACTCTCATGTATTCTCAGATTTTATTAACGCCACTGAAATTTTCTCATTTATTCATTTTACTTTCCACATTCCTTGAAGTGAGAAAATCCTTGACATCATTTCATCAGTATTTTAGTATATCTTTCTAAAAGACAAGTTCTTTTTAAAGATGTAAGCATGATTTTTCATACTTTTAAAATAATTCTTTAACCTTAAATATTTACCTTCAGACTTTCAACTTGCAGCTGATTCGAGGACCATTGAATGCTTTGTAGTTCCAGGACCATTTTTGCAATGAGTTTTTCTGATGTGGGCCTAAAGGATCTCAAGTCTAGATTTTTGGTTTGGCCTTCAGTTAGCATTTTTAGGTCATTACTGTGTAAGTGTATCCAGAACATTCCAGCTTTGTATGGATCTGTGTAAATATAGGTCTGTAGATCAAGGCTTTACATTCCCTGGAATGAAAATAAATCAAAATCACTTCAGTTTGTAATTCTTGTAGCTGCCAAATATACTTAATTTTGTTTAGGCAGTACTTAAAAAGACCATAAGATTCTTTAGTCTAAATCTTCACTAGAAGGGAAAAAGATCTCCCCTAGTAAAAAGTTTTGTGATATGTTAAAAGGTTTTCAAATAATTTATGGACTCTTAATCTTAATTCAGGTATGTATGAAGATAAATTATTATTTTGTCAAATTAGAATTGACCTCTGAGCAAACATGAGAGGGGGAAATTCTCTACTGAATATATAGAGAACTAAGTTTATAGTGATTAAGTTAATACAGGGAAAACATTTGAAGGATAGATCAAGTATATTTTAAAAATGTCAGAAAATAAAAATAAGAACAAAAATATGTAAGTCAGATATCATTCTAGGTGAATGATATCATTCCAGGATGAAGATTTTTTTCAAGCCCCTAGGCAATTGTTCATTTTTTTCTAGTTATATTTAAATATTATATTTAACTCTAGAATGTCAAAGAAATGGGAAAGAGTTGGTAGAGTTTAAAGAGTACTGTATGGTAACTTGTTTTAAAAATGTTTGACTCTTCTGATTTACTGTCCTGAAACTTTTTCCTAGATTTGTTATTAAAATGTAGATAATTTATTTTTATTTTTTTTATATATATTTTTTAATATATATTTTATTGATTTTGTACAGAGAGGAAGGGAGAGAGATAGTTAGAAACATCGATGAGAGAGAGTCATCGATTAGCTGCCTCTTGCACACCCCCTACTGGGGATATGCCCGCAACCAAGGTACATGCCCTTGACCGGAATCGAACCCGGGTCCTTCAGTCCCCAAGCCGACGCTCTATCCATTGAGCCAAACCGGTCTCGGCAAAATGTAGATAATTTAGATGAAACCATTTATTTTTTATAAAGTGAAGAGGAAAATAAAGTTACATGTTTCTGTTGCTTCGTTTAATAATCAAAGGACCATTGTAATATGCTGGAGTTCACCAGCTCCAAAAAATGTAGCTCAGCAATGATCATAAGCCTATAGGTTAAGGATGAGAGAATAAGTGTGGTTGCTTGTGCTTAGGGAGATGACCAACTAAATAATAAACATTCATATACATATATAGTTATTCTTAACCAGAGGATTAAGAATCACTCATTTTTATATCAAGTGGAAGGGAGGAAAGGAGAAGGGGGGGAGAGAGAAAAACATTCTTGTCACATAGATTAGGGCTGGGAATGGAACCTGTAAGCCAGGTAATTGTCCTTAACTGGGAACTGAACCCAGAAACCCTTCTGTGTGGTGCTCTAACTACTGAGTTACACTGGCGAGGGCTAACGAGTATTTTTCAAGTAACACTTGAAAATTACTTTAGACCAAGAATTAGAATTTAAGGTTGGGTTAAAAGCTGCATGTTTTAATATATGAGAAAATTGCACAATTTTTCCCGATTTTTCCCCCTCATGTTAGTAAGTGTTCTGAAATTTCAAAGAACTAAATTTAGTCAATTATTTGATATTTCTGAAATCCTGAAAAATGTAAATATGTATATTTAATATATTTTTATTGATTGTAGAGAGGAAGGGAGAGGGAGAAAGAGATAGAAACATCAGTGATGAGAAGGAATTGGGCATGTGCTCTGACTGAGAACCATGATCTCCTGATTTATAGGTTAGTGTTCAACCCCTGAGCCACTGGGCATATAAAAAACTGACATGGGCCCTAGCCAGTTTAGCTCAGTGGATAGAGTGTTGGCCCGTGCACTGAAGGGTTCAATTCTAGTCTAGGGCGTGTACCTCCATTACAGGCTCCTCTCCAGCCATGGCCCTGGTCAGGGTACATGTAGGAGGCAGCCAATCAATGTGTTTCTCTCACATTGATATTTCTCTCAGTCTTTTCCTCTCTGCCACTCTAAAATCAATGCAAAAATATGGTCGGGTAAAGATTAAAAACAAAAATTTGACATGGAAATCCGAGTAAAAAATTAGCCTCTCTGTTTCAACACCCCCCCCCCCCCCCCCCCCGCTGTTAATTTAACAATTTTTTAAAGATTTGTATCTTTTTTTAGAAATATATTTTTATTGATTTCAGAGAGGAAGGAAGAGGGAGAAACATCAATGATGAGAGAGAATCATTGATTGGCTGCCTCCTGCAAGCCCCCGACTGGGGATTGAGCCCACAACTGGGGCATGTGCCCTTGACCAGAATCGAACCTGGGACCTTTCAGTTCACAGGCCAATGCTGTATGTACAGAGCCAAACTGGCTAGGGCAAGATTTGTATCTTGAATGTTGGAAAGTCACATGGGAAGAATCCCTGGGTTCTTAATTTTATTTTCAATGTTAACATTTAAGTATTTGGTGATTATATGTATTCTTTTCTATTTTTTCTCACAGAATATGAAACAGGTGTCAAAATGACATCCAGATTTGGGAAAACATACAGTAGGAAAGGCGGAAATGGCAGTTCAAAATTTGATGAAGTCTTTTCTAACAAACGGACTACCCTTAGCACAAAATGGGGAGAGACCACATTTATGGCTAAATTAGGGCAGAAGAGACCCAACTTCAAATCAGATATCCAAGAAATTCCGAAGAAACCTAAGGTGGAAGAAGAAAATACTGGCGATCCTTTTGGATTTGATAGCGATGATGAATCTCTACCAGTTTCTTCAAAAAATTTAGCCCAGGGTAAGGGTTCCTCTCATTCAGAAACCAGTGAAGCCGCTCAGCTGGAAGACTTCACTTCTGTACTTGAAGCTAATAGCAACATTAGCCATGTGGTGGATGAAGACAGTGTTGTATCTGATAAATGCTTACATTTGGAGGATACTTTGCTTGAGAAAGAGAAGAGCACAAACCGAATCTTAGAAGACGATGCAAGCAAAAGTAGTTGTGCTAAATTAATGACTTTAGGTAAGTTTTGATTTTCTTCATTGTGAGCTACAGAACTTCATGTAAGCCATTTAGTTAAAGGATTTAAATTTTTAACTATACTTGGGTTTTCTTTCTACTTTTTGATTAATGGGAACTACAAATAATTTTATAGAAGAGATTTAAAAACTTTAAAGAAACCAACTGGGGGTTGAAATTTTACTTCAACAACTTGGATAATGTTTCCAGACGTACTCATTTTGGGAACAGTCTTTCATAAATCCCTAACTCCAGTTCCAATAAGAAACATCTCTTTTTATTTGTTTGTTTTAAATTACGTGATTACACTCGGAACCTTTTATATATATGTTTATTTATTGATTTCAGAGAGGATAGTAGAGGGAGAGAGAAAAATAGAAACATCATTGATGAGAGAGAATCGTTGATTGGCTGCCTCCTGCACGCCCCATACTGGGGATTGAGCATGCAACGTGGGCATGTGCCCTGACTGGGAATTGAACTCCTGGTTCATAGGTCAACACTGAGCCACATCAGCTGGGCAGAATCATCTCTTTTTGTTGGGTTAGGATTACACAAAACCTAATTTTTATTACTGTGGAGGATTTGGATGGTTACTGATAATGAAAATGAGATGAGAATTTACGAGTATTAGGTTTAGGAGTGTTAGGCTTTCTAAATTAATTTAGACTAAGGAGGTACTGAGTGCAAACATTGAAGAAGTAAACTTCATTCCAAATTGAGACTAGTTTGTAGTCTGTTTAGACACAGGTAGCAACTTCTATTAATAAATTTTAATCCATGTATGTGTTTTTAAAATGTTAATTTGTAAATCTGGCATCTAATGTTCATTCCTAAAACAATGTTTTATCAGTTGTGTATCTACTTTTGTAAAGGAATTGGGACTTACAGTAAATGATAAAAGCGTAGTTAACAAAAGATTGTAGAACTGCCTGGTCGGAATAGCTCAGTTGGTTGAGTGTGACATCCTGTGTTGCTGGTTCAATTCCTGGTCAGGGCACATACCTGGGTTGCAGGTTAAATCCCTGGTCAAAAAAATAACTCCATAGATGTCTCCCTCCCTCCCTCCTTTTCTAAGCATGTCCTCTGGTGAGAATTTAAAAAAAAAAAAAAGGCTGAAGAGCTAAGATTGGAGGTGGCAGGGGAGACAGCATGCACCTTATCAGCAATAGCACAAGGATGGCCAACCTTAGTTTTTTACTTATTGGCAGAGTTTAGTATTATAATATGAAAGGTTATGCAGATCTCATATTTTGAAAAGTTAAAATTTTCTTAGTATTCAGTTCTTGAGAATAATTTTTTTTTTTTGAGGCTTTTAATATTGGGGGGGGGGGGTCTCAAACAATATGATAAAAGTCTTTGCTTTGAAAGTTTTAGTAACAATGCTGAACTTTTTTCACTCTTTTTCTCACCCTTGGATTAGAGCAGTGGTTGCCAGCCGTTGGCCTGTGAGGCTCGAAAGGTTGGCGACCACTGGATTAGAGGATGAGCCAGCTGTTATTGTCACTCCCTTGATCCTCCTGGTTAATTCTTATTTGGTTGTCTTTATGCTTTGCTCTCATTTCCACTGAAGCATTGTTCATAACTTTTCAGAAAAAAGCAGAGCATAAAAACTTTCCCAGATCAGCTCCTAAAATGTATTATAATTGAGCCAAGATGAAGAGGTCTAGGATCAGCTAGAATTGGGATGAGATTAATTTATTCCTTTTCAATATGTTGAGCAGCTACTGTGTCCTCCACTGTGCTGAGGCTCTGGGAATGCTGTTTCACTTCAGTTGATTAGTGTTTTTACAGTCATAGCTTTCTGTCCTCTGATAGTTGATCCACTTGGGGCAGATCGGCTGGAGGAAGGAAGGTGAGGCTTGGGAGGTGGTAAAACTGCTCATGGAAGGCAGACATAGGCTTCTTTCTCCAAGTGCTGTCTTTAGGGAATAGTGCATCATTGGCAGGCAGAGGGGGAGCAAGAGGAGGAATGTTTATGTAGAGCAGGACTAGGGACTGTCCAGCCTGCGGGTGGGCTGTATAAGGCCCTGCCAAGGCAGGTGGAACTCGAAATTCAAAATCTAGGAGCTTTTTCTTAGCAACATAAATTTATATTAAGTGAATTTCATTAAATGATGTTATAAATATTCAAATGGTCATTGGCAGAGAAAAGATTCTCCACCCCTATGTAAAGGCAGAACAGGAACTGAAAGTTAAATATTCAAAGACAGCAACTGCATATATAGCTTTGTTACATCTATATTACGTACATGTCCAAACTGCCATGTGAAGTGGTTTGGTGAGAACTAGAAACAGTTTTCTGTAAAAGTGAGATATTATCTTCCTAGGTTCCTGTTGCTGAATTGTAGTTTTGGTGTTGACACTTTGTGGCCTGACTGGGAATCCAAATTACATTATAATGGGTTTGTGAGAAGAAAATGTATACTAAAATGCCATGAATAGATGTTCAAGAACATCTTGTCCATCTTCTTTCTTCCTTTACACGGCACGAGTATAGGGTGCAATACTGTGAATATTTCATTTTGTTTTCCTCCTCTCCTTTGGCTATCCAGAGCTGCAGCAACGCTTGCAGCCCCCTGTACAATAAGAGGGGAGCTTTGAGGGAGAGCTTTTAAGTCTCATGGTAGTCTTATCCTAAATAAAATTGTTCTTATATAAAAGATTTATAAGTTCGTATGTTTACAAGTTGGTTATAGTTCTGGGAATATTACATGTTATGACCTTTTTTTCCTTTGCCTCTCCCCTGTAAAATTTGGGTTCCCCTTGTATCAGGTTTTTTTTGTTTTTGTCTTTTGTTTTTTAATTCCCCATGTATCTAAACTCTTTTCTTACATTATACCTGTCAGGTTGTCATTGCCTTATTCTCATTCAGAAAGCCTTCTTACTTTGCAGAAGTTTAGAAACTCAAACCTAAGTTTTTTTTCTTTTTTGTTTTTTATTAGTCCTCATCTGAGGATATTTTTTCCATTGATTTTTAGAGAGAGTGAAAAGGAGGGAGGGAACATAGATGTGAGAAAGACACATCAATTGGTTGCCTCCCGCATGCACCCCCACCAGGACCAGGATCTATCAGGTCTGGGATTCAGTCTACACATCATGTCAAATATTGAGATAACTACTGCATGGGCTTCTAATTTGCATGACTGTCTTTGTAGCCAGTAAAATTTCTTCCATTTGCTTAAAGCTGTACTGAAAATATGTGTAAGTTAGAGGGATGTTACTGTCAGGAAATTAACTTTGATTTAGAACTGAGGATGATTTTTAGAAAGGGAAATGATTGTTCTATTCTGAAAGCTTAAAGTAGGCCAGGAACTTGTGACCTGGGATAAGATTGTCATTTGCTCATTGGATAAAGCACAGGTGATTAATGACAATTATTAATTCTGAAAGTATAGTAACAGCAAGAGTTACTTGCCTCAATTTAGATAGTGTCTCCGGACTGAAGGGTCCCTGGTTTGATTCCGGTCAAGGGCATGTACCTTGGTTACGGGCACGTTCCCAGTAGGGGGTGTGCAAGAGGCAGCTGATTGATGATTCTCTCTCAACAATGTTTCTAACTCTATCCCTCTCCTTCTCTGTAAAAAATCAATAAAATATATATATTTTAAAAAAGATAGTGTATTTGTTGAATAAACTATTTAAGTCATAACTAAAATCAAGTTCTCTAAAGAGAAATGACAAAGTCTGGGCCATAAAAACGAGAAACGGTCTTAACCCTTTTGACAGCATGGATAGACCTATAGTGTATTATGCCAAATAGAATACTTCAGTTAGAGAAAGACAAATGCTATATAATTTCACTTATCTGTGAAATATAGAACAAAATAAATGAACAAACAAAATTGAAATAGACTTATAGATACAGACTGACAAATGGTTGCCAGAGGGGAGGGAGGTTAAAGGGCTGGGTGAGAGGTGAAGGCATTAAGAAATACCAAATGGCCCTAGCTGTTTGGCTCAATGGATAGAGCATCGGCCTATGGACTGAAGGATCCGGGGTTTGATTCTGGTCAAGGCACAACCCTGAGTTGCAGGTTCAGACTCCAGTAGGGGGCATGCAGGAGGCTGCCAATCAATGATTCTCTCTCATCATAGATGTTTCTATCTCTCCCTCTCTCTTCTTATCTGAAATCAATAAAAAAAAAGTATATATGTATATATATATAAAAGAAGTACCAAAAGTACCAATTAGTAGCAACAAATAGAGGGATATAAAATAGGGAATATAGTCAATATATGGTACCAGGTGCATATTGGAAATATTGGGGGAAGTACTGTGTGAAGTTTATGATTGTCTAACCATTGTGCCGTATACCTGAAACTAATACAAAATTGGGAATGTAAACTATTAATAAAGAAGTTGAAAAAGAAGTGGGTAAGATTCCTATTATTTATTAAGTTCCTATTTTGTGCTGCGCTCTTTATATATCAAATAGAGGCCCAGTGCATGATATTCGGCACAGGTAAGATTCCTAGGCCTGGCTGGCAATTAAGGCCAATCTGTGGGGCGATTGGCACGCGTCTTGGCTGGCCTAGGCCTGCAGGCTAGGGGCTGCTCCTGCATTGAGTGTCTGCCCCTTGATGGTCAGTGTGTGTCATAGTAACCGGTCAGTTGTTCTACCGTTTGGTTGATTTGCATATTAGGCTTTTTTATATAGGATTGATCCTTAGTCACAACTATGTAAGGCAGGCTTTACTCCCATTTTATTAAAGTACAGTTTAGAGAGACTATTAAATGCAAGATATGAGAAACATGCAAAGTGCTGCTGTCTTCTGATGTGAATAATCTTAATTTTATTATAAAGCCTTGTATTTCAACTAATAGCCTATCACTGTATGATCAGTTTTGTCTTGATGTTGGAAAAAACTTTATTTTGATAAAGAACAAAATATAGATTCTGTCTTACCTCTATTTAAAAGTTATTCTCAAAAATAATAACGATGTTCAAACTACTTATAACTGACCTTATTTTTACAAGTAATAAGTATCATCTTTTCTATTTTTTGTGCTGTGTACAAATGAAAATTCAACAGTATATAAATGTTAAAGGAGGCGCTGTAATTTTAATTAAATTCATTTTGTTTTAAAGTAGAACTTTAATTTCTTGCAGAAGATTTCCTTAGTAGGATCTGCTGGTGTGGAACTCTTGGTTGGAGATGATAAATTTGAGGTTAAACATATGAAGTTCCTTGAAAATATAGGGTTAGATATAGTCATTAAGAAAAATGTGAGAGGGCCAAAACCGGTTTGGCTCAGTGGATAGAGCGTCTGCCTGCAGACTGAAAGGTCCCGGGTTTGTACCTTGGTTGCGGGCACATTCCCAGTAGGGGGCGTGCAGGAGGCAGCTGGTCGATGTTTCTCTCTCATCGACGTTTCTAACTATCCCTCTCAATTCCTCTCTGTGTAAAATCAATAAAATATATATTAAAAAAAAGAAAAAAAAAAGAATGTGAGAGGAAAATCAACTGAGCTGTGAAGAACTTGTAATAGTTAATGGATGGAGAGAAGAGGAAGAAAAACTAGAAAGAAATTGAATAGGAGCAGTTAGAGCACTTGAAGGAAAATCAAGCAAGTGATATTTTATGGAGACCAGCAGACAGCTTCATGGAGGACCAGCTGAATTGTAATGCTGCTGCAAAGTCAGTGAATACAGAGATTGCAAAGTAGGCATGGGAGTGCAGATACTGGATTGAAGTTGTCTGCGTAGTGAGAGCACAGTGAGGAAATAGAGGTAGCAAGTATATGCAGTTGTTAAAGATGCTTGGAGGGGAGAATTAAAAGGACAGATAAAGTCCTGGAGAGCATGGCTCATGGTTGGAGCATCGGCCCAAGGACTGGACTGAATAGTCAGTGTTTGATTCCTGTTCAACGGCATGTGCCTGGGTTGAGGTTTGATCCCCTGCCCAATGGGCAAGTGCGGGAGGCAGCCAGTGGATGTTTCTCCTGTCTCTCTATCCCTCCCTCCCTTCCATTCTCTCTCTTTTTCCTTCCTTTCTCTCTCTCTCTCTCTCTCTCTCTCTCTCTCTCTCTCAAAAAAAAAAAAAAAAAAAAAAGAAAGAAAAGAAAATACCTTCTAGTGAGGATTAACAACAACAAAAGGGCAGCTAGATATATCTGAGGTTTCTGGAAGATTTAATTGTATGAAAGACCCTGGAAGCATGGGGAAAGTGGTCTTGGGAGAGGGATGCTGCATTTCCTGGACAGGAGGAAAGATGGGTGAAAGTGGGAGCTTAGTGGGAGGATGGGACATAAGGTGGTTTGTGGACAGAAGCATTTTTTCTCCCATGCAGTGACAGAAGAAGTCATCTTGGAAAGGGAGAAGATAGGGCAGGAGTAATGTGGGGGCTGGGAGGGAGAGGCAAAGAATTCAAATATTGCAGGAAGTGGGAGAAGAAACTGCCCAGAGAGAGGGTGTCTGGACATTATTGGGTTCTCAGTTGAAGTTTGCCATTAAAGATTCATGTCACTAATCTACCTGTTGTATGAGAGAATGTGTTCCTCTCTCCTCCCACCCCCTCAGTAGGTCCTGTAGTAAGAAACTACACAGAATATACAATATTGGGTAGGATAATTAGAATTATCCCAAATTGGCATTTTTATCTGACAAGATGTGGAATGAACAGATACAGAAGAAAGACAATTTAGGATATTGCCCAGAAAGTGATTGACTGGGGGATTTAAAATGTTTAGTAATTGAATAAGCCTGGTAGATAAGAGGAAGGAGAGAAAGAGGGGTCAGTATACTGAGAGTCTTGTTAAATAAAAACAAGAATGGGATTACTGGAATAATCAAGCTGGAAAGGAGATAGGTTGTGATTTAAGAGTGGGTTCTTTGATTTTAATACTCAAGAAATGAAGCCTTTTAGGACAGAAGGTCCTGATGAAGTTGTGAGAGCTAGTGGCTGAGATAGAATATAGAATATAGAAGACTGTTGATAGGAAGTTAAAGAACTGGGAGATTAGGGGAGTTTGGATTTGGTGGAATTCAAGATGATAGCAAAACTGGCATGAAGAGGTAGATTATAAATCTTGTGTAAAGTTCTTAAATGAATTAGAGGTTGTTAGATGACAGGTATAGAGAAGATTGGAGGGTAACTACCTAGGTGACACAAGACTCAAAAGAGTTGGCTTTTATAAGGATAGTGGAGTGGAGAAACAACATACCAGTGAACCTAAAACCATCCCACTCTGAGATACTCAGGAGACATTTTGTTGTTATTGTTGTTAATCCTCATCCAAGGATATTTTTCCATTCATTTTTTGAAAGGGGGGGAGAGACAGAAACCTCGATGTGAGAGAACGCATCTCTTGGTTGCTTCCTGTACACGCCCTGACCAGGAAGGGGATCCAGCCTGCAGCTTGCAGCCAAGGTATATGCCCTTGACTGAAATCAAACCAGAGACCCTTCAGTCCATAGGCCGATTCTCTACCCACTGAGCAGAACCATCTAGGGCTATGCTTATTTATAATTGGGTGGTTTATTTTCTCATTGAACTTCAAAAGTTCTTTATTGTGTATTCTGGATACAGGGATTTTATCAGATATATTTATTGCAGACATTTTCTCCAAGTCTGTGGCTTTCTCTTAACAGTATCTTTTGTTAATGTGAATTAAAAAGCCACTATAGCCCTAGCCTGTTTTGCTCAGTGGATAGAGCGTTGTGGGCGTGCAAAAGGCAGCCTATCAATGATTCTCTCTCATCATGGATGTTTCTCTCTCCCTCTCCCTTTCTCTCTGAAATCAATAAAAAAAATCACTGTAGCCTTGGCCATTTGCTCAGTTGTTAGAGCATTGGCCCTCAGGTTCGATTCCTAGTCAAGGCCACTTCTGTTGCTAGTTCCCCAGCCCTGGTAGGGACACGGTGCAGGAGGCAACCAATTGATGTGTCTCTCTTATGTAGATATTTCTTTCTCTCTCACCCGCCTCCCTCCCATTCTCTCTAGAAATCAATGGGAAAAATATCTTTGGGTGAGGATTAAAAATAATAACTTTTTAAGTAAAAATGAAGGTCAGCAATAAAAAAAATACGGTTTATCTATTGTAGTTATTCAATTTTTTAGCAGCCATCACTGGTCTATACTAATAAAAGGGTAATATGCTAATTAGACCGGACATCTTCCAGACATACTACTGAACAAAGCCATAGTGGCAGGGACCAAGACAGAGGTGGTTAAGGGTAATCAGGTCAGCAGGGGAGAGCAGTTAGGGGGATCAGGCCAGCAGGGGAGGGCAGTTAGGGGTGACCAGGCCACCTTCTAATTAATTTCCTTTCAATGTGCGTGAATCTGTGCACTGGGTCACTAGTTTATGTATAAAATACAATGTCTGGAATTTGCTTCAAAATAACCCATTATAAAAAGAAAATAAATGGGGATCAAATAAAATAAAATTGGCTATGAATTGAAGCTGGACTCGTGACACACACACAAAGATGCATACAACTTTATAAACGCCTGGGGAGGGGGTGGAAGGGAAAGGAAAGGGTCCTCTCCAGGGATGGAGAGCCTCCCTTCCCTTCCCACTTTTTAGAATACTTCAGAGAATTCACTTCACTCATGGAAGCCTGAAATCATCTCACCGTTTAACTTCCTTTATACAACTATGTATACACTTCTGTTATTGCAAGTATTGATGTTTGTGTTTTTATTTTAAGGGAATCATCTGTTTTCTTCCAAACGTAAAAATCCTTAAGAAAATAATGGTCATTTAATTAATCTTTTAGAAGTTGCTCACTGTTTTTTAGGTAAGCAGGAATAGGGCTTAGTGGAGCAATATGACTTGTCAAATATTTACACATCTAGTTATTGGCTTAGCTGTGTGGTTCAGCCCCATGCTACTCAGAACTTCCAGATTACACAGAGTCTTCATTAAGATCACTGCCCTCCCTATGTGTTACCTAATATATTAAATATTGAGTAACTATCTAGTGATGCTAAAATATAGTGATGCTAAAAGGCATTAAGTATCTGATTGCAGGTGGTGCTTGGCTAAGTCTTGTATTGAACTTTCTATACATCCAGTCTTCATCCTCTAGCTTGAGGAAAAACAGTAGGCCTTGGAATGTGGTTTTGGATTCCTTGCATGAAGCTGATAGATAGAGGACATAAGGGAGTATTGATGAACTTGCAGGCTAAATTCCACTAAGTCTTGATAATAGATTATTAAAAATATATTCTGGCAAAGTTGTAATAGTTATGATAGTATGCATTTGTGTGATGCTCTAGTATTATATTCTTTTTTGTGTTTTTTTATGAAAACCTTTTTATATATATCTATTGAGTTTAGAGAGGAAGAGAGAGAAAAAACATCAACAGTGAGAATGAATCATTGATTGGCTGCCTCCCACATGCCCCCTACTGGGGGCAGAGTCTGAAACCTGAGTATGTGCCTAAACTGGAATTGAACCAGGAGTTGAACCATGACCTCCAGATTCATGCTCTTACCACCCGGAACACTGGCTGGTTACATTCTTTTATCTGTTCAACCTGCCCTGAGATGGATATTATTATTTGCTTTTATTAAGTGAAGGAACTGTCTGAACTTAAGACCTCATTTTTGCCAGTAAATGGTAAAACTGACACTATTCACTTAATTCCTAAAATGTTATTGGAGCTAGAAGTGCATTTTGTTTAGAAACATATAGATGTATAATATTATATATAAAAAGAGTAATACTTATCCTCTCTTTTAAAAAATCATCTTTATTTACCTCTTTTTAATATATTTTATTGATTTTTTACAGAGAGGAAGGGAGAGAGAGAGCGAGCTAGAAACATCGATGAGAGAGAAACATCGACCAGCTTCCTCTTGCACACCCCCTAGCTGGCATGAGCCCCCGCAACCAATGTACATGCCCTTGACCGGAATCGAACCTGGGACCTTTCAGTCCGCAGACCGACGCTCTACCACTGAGCCAAACCGGTTTCGGCTATTTACCTCTTTTTAAAATGCTTGATGTTTTGAGATGTTAAATGGGTTTATCTGTTTGAGAAGCTGGTGTGTTTAAGGGAGGAGGGCAGTTGAAAGTAATTGTTGCTCTGCATTTTAGGGTAAGATAGCCTTGCCTTATCTTCTGAAGGTATAGTTAGTTACCAATACTGGAGAGCTAAAGAATCAAGGACTGTAGAAAGCATTTCTTTTTATGTTGAAATACTCTTGTGGAGAACTTGGACAGCTTTTCTTATGCAGAACTTTTGTTGATTAAATTGGCTTTTATCTGTGTATTTTAGAAGTTTAAATAAGTAATGTACTTGAGTATTTCATTTGTAGGACTGTTTATGAATTATATTTATTAATACAACTTAATTATATAGGGCTCTTTATTATTCTCTGCATTTAAAGCAAAATTTTAAGACAGGCTCATAATACTTAACATGTAAGGTAACCTGGTATGAGAGTAGTTACTGTTAAAACATAATATGGATTCTTCTTTCTAATTTTAAGGGAAATTGGAATAGTAATTTGTTTTTTAAATATATTTTATTGATTTTTTACAGAGAGGAAGGGAGAGGGATAGAGAGTTAGAAATATAGATGAGAGAGAAACATCGATCAGCTAGCTGCCTCCTGTACACCCCCACCTGGGGATGTGCCTGCAACCAAGGTACATGCCCTTGACCGGAATCGAACCTGGGACCTTTCATTCCACAAGCTGACGCTCTATCCACTGAGCCAAAGCAGTTAGGGCTGGAGTAGTAATTTTTGAAAACATGGATAATAAAGTTTATTCACTTAAATTTTTTATTTTAAGTCAGGTGTTTATTCATAAATAATCATAAGCAGCCTCAATAAATTTGTGACATTAATACAATGAAATCTATATAGTTACAAATATGATGATGTATGGAATTCAGTGACATCTCATAGGCCTTTGTATAGCTAAGTACTAAGTGTTCCCATAGGCATTTATTTATAAATAATTCCTTTAGTAACAGTAGAAAATAGTTTGGTCAGTGGCTTCCTTTTTGAACAGGTGAGAAAATTGGAGCCTTCAGGAAAACTCCCTAAGTTAGGGGTATTGCCTGAGCTCTAAAGAACTAGTTTAACCAGAGCAATACTAGTTTCCAGTCTCAGCTATCAGAGTTCTTTCCACTTGTTATAAAAGCAGTTATTAGGTTTGATTTTTATACTAAGTTTTGCTTCCATGCCTTTTAAAAGTAAGAGATGTCATAGCTTTTAATTTTGTTTTTTAGTATTTTATACTTATATGATTGGTACTTCTGAGATTATGAAAACTATAGTTCCTTTTGCCTTCAGCTAGGAAATATCTAAGAATAAAACAGTTATACCTGTAAATTAGATGCCTTCTAAAGGTAAGTAAATACAAATCTTAAATTATATTTAAACCCATTGGATAACATTAACAGTTGTAGGTAGCTTTTGTTGTTCCTAATCCTCACCTGAGGATATTTTTTTCTGTTGATTTTTAGAGTATGAAAGGGAGGGAAAGGAGTATGAGAGAGAGAAAGAAAGAAAGAAAGATCGTTATAAAAGAGACACATTGATTGGTTTCTTACCACACACATCCTGATGGGGGCTGGGGATCTAATCTGCAACCTAGGTACATGTCCTTGACCAGGAATCTAACCCATGAGCCAGGACGAGTTTTATTTTTTGGCATAGATATTTGCCAGTGTTTTTCTATCAATGAGTCCTGGGAGAATTAATCATAATACCAGTTTGAGTCATACTTCTGTCTCATTTAGAAAAGTTAACAAAAATGTCTCTGATGATAAAAACTAAAGATAACAATAATGAATTCTTCAAGCACAAAATGAATAGGGAGTTTAAGATTTACTCCTGACTGATATGCATAAATAACTACTGTAGTCACTTAACTTGGGCCTCAGAACCACTGTTTAAAAAAACGCAAAAAACTATTGAAGTCCTATGGCTTTTAAGATTTGAAGAAAGAATGGACAGCAGAAATAGTTAAAGAAGCCTGATCTTGGGACAAGTTTCTAGACAGAGCTGATCAGTCTCTGGGCAGTCTTATCCCAGAGAAATACAGACACATTGGGATGTTTTCATTGTGCTATTCTATTTTTATTCTAAATACATTTTAATTTAAGCATTTTTTAATTTGAAAAACTCTTTATACTTATGAGGTTTGGCTGAGTCATTTAAGTGTCATTTTGAATTGATCCAGTTGCTTAGCAACTGAAATCTCATGAATTTAGGGTAATAATTTTAAGGGACTTGGTTGCCTAGGAAGAGGTCACTAGAAGACATGATATATATAAAAGGTATAAGGAGAAATGTCAACTATGTAAACATTAATGTCTTAATTTAAAATTATTGCAATCATTTCAAGGTTAATTGATTCTGTGGTATTAATTAGCCACATAAACTGTTACTACTTGTTAACTTTTACTTTGATGTCACTCGCTTTTAATTCTTCATTTAATTTTTATAGATAAAGTGGAGAATTTTAGTGACGAATATGAAAAGGATAGTCACCATATTTACAAAAATGCTGAAGACAGTACTAAGAAACCCAATGCAGAAACTATAGTGGCTCCTGGATACAAAGCTGATGAAATCAAGGAAACAAATGATACATGGAATTCCCAACTTGGAAGAAGGTTAGAATCTCCATCAGAAATATCTCTGATTAAGGGATCTGTAAGAACTGGTTTGTATGAGTGGGATAATGATTTCGAAGATGTCAGATCAGAAGATTGTATCTTAAATTTGGATAGTGATCCTCTTTTGGAAATGAAGGATGAGGATTTAAAAAGTCGGTTGGAAAACCCAAACGAAGCCATTGAGGAAGAAGACATCATGCAAAGTGTTCTTAGGCCAAGCAATTGTAGGACGTACTGTAGGGTCAATAAAGCAAAATCTTCACAAGGAACATCCAATTTTGATAAGCTATTAGATGGCACCAGTCAGGCCTTAGCCAAAGCAAACAGTGAGTCAAGTAAAGATGGCCTGAATCAGGCAAAGAAAGGCAGTGTAAGTTGTGGGACCAGTTTTAGAGGGACAGTTGGACGGACTAGAGATTACACTGTTTTACATCCATCTTGCTTGTCAGTTTGTAATGTTACCATTCAGGATACTATGGAACGCAGCATGGATGAGTTCACTGCATCAACTCCTGCCGATTTGGGGGAAGCTGGCCGCCTAAGAAAAAAGGCAGATATTGCAACTTCTAAAACCACTACTAGATTTCGACCTAGTAATACTAAATCCAAAAAGGATGTTAAACTTGAATTTTTTGGTTTTGAAGCTCATGAGACAGGAGGTGATGAAGGGGGTTCAGGGAGTTCTAATTACAAAATTAAGTATTTTGGCTTTGATGATCTCAGTGAAAGTGAAGATGATGAAGATGATGACTGTCAAGTGGAAAGAAAGACAAGCAAAAAAAGAAAAACAGCTCCATCCTCCTTGCATCCTGTTCCAGAAAGCAATAATAATTCCCGGGACAGTCAGTCTAATACAAATAACGCAGGTAAGACTTAAAAAAATTTTTGTATTAAGTGCTTTTCAGGCTTAAGCTACTTAGTTTCCTCCTAGATACTCAGTTTTAACTTACATTTAATTTTAATAGAAGTACTATTTAGAACTACAGACTAGCTTATTCAAAGGTATAACATTTTAAATGTTAAGTTCCACATTGTAAGGAGCCAATTTGTAGATTTTGGAATCTTTTCATTATTATTTATTTAATGGATTTTGAGAGGCAGAGAAACATTTATGTGAAAGTGAAACACCTGGAACTTCAATTGGCTGCCTCCTGCACGCCCCCTATTGGGGATTGAGTTGCAACCTGGGTTTACGACCCGATCGGGAATTGAACCTGCACCCTTTTCAGTGCATGGGAGGATGCCCAACCAAGTGAGCCACACTAGCCAGCGTCATATTTGTTTATTAATTCTATTAGCACTTGAGAATTTTAAAGTGTGTGTGTTTGGGATTTGAGACAAGGATAGATTTTGTACATTTAGAATTAAACATAGTGCAGATCAAGCATGTCAAACTCGCAGCCCATGGGCTGCATGTGGCCCACAACAAATATTTTTGCAGCCAAGCAAATATAATGGTATGTAAGAAACATTTTAATAAAAATTTCATAACTTAATTTTTATAGTATCCTGTCATACATAACTCTTGATAATGAACTACAATGTTTGCTAATGACTGATAACTATAATCGTGTTGAATTCCTTTCCCTTACGCGCCTTATGCGCAGGAGTATCATTTCTCGCCACTAATAACTGGCAGCGAATGTTTTAGCAGCCGACTGCTACACCATTAGTCTTGGACTGACTTGTTGGGTGTACACAACAGGAAATATTTTGCTTTTGGAGAACAAGAAAAATAGGTTTATTTGTGTTACCCTTATTAATTTGTGCAGTTATTCAGTGTCGTTTAAGTTAATGTTCAAGAAAAAATATTAATTTTTATTAAAATATTCTATTTTATGTTAATAATTATTTATTTCAGCCTTTTGTATTCAGCATATCTCTACATTTCTATGAAAACTGAAGCTTTTGTTTTTTGTGGCCACATAAACTTAAACCTTGTTTATTTGGCCCATCTTAGCCTTTGAGTTTGACATGCTTGTAATGGATGGCTGTAATGAGGGAAATATTAAAAATTAAAATTGATAAAAAGCCTTTGCATTTGGCTCAAAACTAACCAACTAATAAATGTTTAAAACATTCTAAAGAAATATTAATTAAATCTTAATCTTAACAATTATCCTCTTAGCCTCTGCTGGTGTGGCTCAGTTGGTTGAGTTTGTCCCGGGCAACCAAATGCTGCAAGTTTGATTGCCCTGTCAGGGCACATGCCTGGGCTGTGGGCTGGATCCCCAATAGAGGCAGCCAATCGATGTTGTTATTCTGTCACATAGATATTTCTCTCTTCCTCTTCCTTTCTCGCTCTCTTAAGATCAGTAATAAAAGCATTAAAAAAAAAACTTTATGTAAAAAGTTACCCTCTTAAATTGATTTCATAAAATTAAAAAGTGATAAAGTATTTTTCCATCCTCAATGGTGAAAATTTAATTTATCTTTTAAGATAGTAGGACCAGTAATGACTAGAGGTCCTCAAAGAGTTGATAGCCTCCACTGTGAGAGACAAAAGGAATAGGTTAGCTTTGCAGTAATTAAATCATTACTTGACAAGGGTTTTGTGAAGTGCATTAACTGCTGAGTGAGAAAGAGCATGTGAAAGCCTCTGTGTTACAGGAGCTAAATTTATTTGAATTTGACTAAGTATAGCTTTTCTGTATCCGTTCACTTCTTGAAGCTTTTGTTAGGGTCATAAAGTGTCATGGTAAATTAGAATTCTAATCGTATTCTTCCACATAGGTGTTCTCATAGTCATACTGAAGACTACCCATCTTTTTGCTTTATTTGGCCTAAAAATAGTTTTGCTAGATTTGAATCACTCTTATCTCTAAAAATAGAATTATACAGGAGTAGTCTCTAAGGGTTCACTCCTGAATCACCCACTGCAATAAAATAAAATGGTATTGTCAGAATTATTAATTTTGTCTTAAATCTCTTCTGGAAAACTGATGATTGCAGAAACCTTGCTAGTTTCTGAGAGCTGACTGGACAATAAGCTTTAAAGTTGTTCTCTGGGAGGGTAGGGTGGGGGTGATAAGTAAAAATGTATGCTAACCTTGATAGCAAATTATCTTAATCTGCAATTGAGCATCTCTGGCTGAAGTTTACATCTTGGAATATGTAGTTTTTTTAAACTTTACAATGAGAAACCATTAGGCTCCCTTTCAAAAATTTCAGGTTGATACCAAAAATTAAATTAGAGACTTTATTTATTTATTTATTTTTAAATATATTTTATTGATTTTTTTATAGAGAGGAAGAGAGAGAGATAGAGAGCTAGAAACGTCTATGAGAGAGAATCATCGACCAGTTGCCTCTTGCATACCCCCTATGGGGATGTGCCCGTAACCAAGGTACATGCCCTTGACCGAAATCGAACCCGGGACCTTTTAGTCCGCAAACCGAGACTCTACCACTAAGCCAAACCGGTTTCAGCTAGAGATCATTTTAAATTAGAGACCATTTGAGTTGAAATTAGAGTCTTCATATAATTATAACAGGAGTAGCAGACATTTTAAAATTTTGACCTGGAGAAAAGTCTATTATTGTGTTCTATTTTAAGCTTGAAAATAAAAATTTATAGCTATCTGGGAATTAATCTGATCTTTTGGTTAGGTTTAATATTTCCCAAATCATTTAAGTACATTGTATTTGGTCATTTTGTATCTTTTGCCAAAGATAGTAATCCTTTAAAAATTTTATTTTTAAAATACATTTTATTGATTTTTTTACAGAGAGGAAGGGAGAGGGAGAGTTAGAAACATCAATGAGGGAGAAACATCAATCAGCTGCCTCCTGCACACCCACTACTAGGGATGTGCCCGCAACCAAGGTACATGCCCTTGACCGGAATTGAACCTGGGACCCTTGAGTCCGCAGGCCAATGCTCTATCCACCGAGCCAAACTGGCTAGGGCTAAAAATTTTATTTTTAAATGTATCTTTGTAGATGTAAGTGGGCCTTCTTTGAAGCCCAACATGATTGTGTCCTTAAATTCTAGAAAATATTTAAGATAGATACCACTTGATATTATGTATGTGTTTAAACTAGGTCATACCAATGTCAGTGTTCATAGGTATCCAGCAGTTATTTTGTAAAATAATTGATTTTGCCATTTATACAAAATAAAAACTGGAGCAAGTAGGTTTCTCAATTTTTTCTTGATGGTGGGGGTGGAACAAGTGACAAATAGGGTGAGAATGGGAGAATGAGCCAATATTTTTGGCAGTATTTTATCAACTGTGTGGTGCTTTTATTCCTTTATTGTTTTTGCCCCTCTCCCCTCCCCACCAAATGTCCATAGATTGTTTGGTAGATAATTTGAAATCTTAGAAAGCTAGATAGTTTTGATTACCATTTCAGAAAACTTGGATTTTACAGAAGACTTGCCTGGTGTTCCTGAAAGTGTGAAGAAGCCCCCAAGTAAACAAGGAGATAAATCAAAGGAAAATACCAGAAAGATTTTTAGTGGCCCCAAACGGGTAAGTAAAGCATTATCAGTGAGTCGTATTATTTTTCTTAGAGGGCTCAACTCTTAATATTTTTATTTGAAAAATACTAACAAACAGTAAGGCAATTAAATTTTCTTGCAAAAAATAAATGTCATTTTTTTAAAAAGTAACCATTTTTTCAATAAATATATATTATATACAAATATACAATTTAGTGACATTAAATACATTCACAATGTTGTGTAACCCAAAACATTTTAATCCTCTCCAACAAAAACTCTGTACCCATTAAACAATAATTCATGACTCCTCCTGTACTCCTTCCAGTCCTAGTAAACGCTATTCTACTTTCTGTTTCTACTAGGCATGTGTGGTTGTCCCTCTGCCCAGCCTGCACCCTCTCCAGTCTGGGACTCCTAGGGGGATGTCCGACTGCCGGATGTCCCTGTGGGATTGGGCCTAAACCAGCAGTTGGACATCCCTCTTACAATCCGGGACTGCTAGCTTGCAACTGCTCACCTGCCTGCTTGCTTGATAGCCCCTAACCGCTTCTGCCTGACAGCCTGATCACCCCTAACCATTCCCATGCCAGCCTGATTGATGTCTAACTGCCCTCCATTACTGGTCTAGTCACCCCCAACTGCCCTCTTCTACAGGCCTAATTCCCCCCCAACTGCCCTCCTCTGCCGACCTGATCGCCCACAACTGCATCTTGTGCCAGGGTATGATGGTCAATTTGCACATTACCTCTTTATTATATAGGATGAACTTGGCTATTGTAGGTATCTCATTTGAGTTATTTCATTATGTATAATCTTGTCAAGGTCCATCCATGTTGTAGCCTATATAAAAATTCCATTCCTTTTTATAGCTGAACTAGAGGCCTGATGCACAAAGATTTGTGCACGAATGGGCCTGCCTTCCCCTAGCTGCAGGCACCGCCTTCACTCTGGCCGGAGCCACCTTTCTGCCTTCCCATGCTGCCCAGGGGCCTGGAACGGCTTTGGGGGTGCGGAACACCTGCACTGTCACTATGGTGACAATGCAAGCGTCCCACACTGCCCCTAGCCGCTCGATGCCTGCATATGCACATTAACCTGCCATCTTTGTTGGGTTAATTTGCATAATCCTGATTGGCTGGTGGGCGTCATGAAGGTATGGTCAATTTGCATCTTACTCTTTTATTAGTGTAGACAACACCCCATTGTTTAGCTATTCATCTGTTGGTGAACACTTGGGTTGTTTTTACCTTTTGGCTATTTGAATCCCTGTTTTTAATTCTTTTGGAATTGTCCTTGGAGTAGAATTTTGGGGACATATGGTAGATCTTTGTTGAACTGTCCCAACTGTTTTCCACCTTGACTGTATCATTTACATTCCCAACAGTAATGCATAAGGGTTCTAATTTCTTCACATCATCACTGGCACACCTTTTCTGAGTTTTTAATATGTTTTTATTGATTTATGAGAGGGGGAGAGAGAGAGAGAGAGAAACATCAGTGAGAGAAACAGCAATTGGCTGGCTCCTGCACACCCCTTACTGGTGATCCATCCTGAAAACTGGACATGTGCCCTGACTGGGAATCCAAATGGTGACATCTTGGTGCATGGCTTGATGTTTAACCACTGAGCAACACCAGCTCAATGGTTAAACATCACTTGAGGGTTTTTTTAAATAATAACTATTATAAAGGCTGTGAAATGGTATCTGCTGTGGTTTGTTTTGCTAACTAGTGATGTTGAGCCTCTTTTCATGTACTTGCCATTTTTATATCTGTTTTGGAGAAATGTCTATGCAGGTACTTTGCTCATTTTTGAATTGAGTTTGTTTTTATTGTTGAGGAGTCATTTATATATTCTTGATATTAACCCCTTCTTAGATATATAATTCTCACATAGATTCCCCCATCCTATGAATTCTCTCTTTACTCACTTGATAGTGTGCTTAAATGTACAAAAGTTATTTCAGCAAACTCCAATTTACTTATCTGTGCTTTTAATGTCATATCCAAGAAATCACTGCCAAATTGAATGTCATGTAACTTTTCAACTGTTCTAAAAGATTTCTAGTTTTAAATTTCATATTGAAATCTTTTATTTATTTTGAGTTAATTTGTGTATATGATATAAGTTAAGGGTCCAACTTCATTCTTAATGCAATATGTAAATCATAATGTAGTTCAGCATAGATTTTGAGAATAATTTGTTTGGCTTAGCCTTTTTATTAAAAACTAGAGGCCCGGTGCATGAAATTCATGCACAGGGCGATGGGGGTAGGGGTGTCCCTCGGCCCAGCCTTTACCCTTTCCAATCTGAGACCCCTCAAGGGATGTTCGACTATCCGTTTAGGCACAAACCTGGTGGGAACGGGCCTTAACGGGCAGTTAGACATCCCTTTCACAATCCAGGACTGCTGGCTCCCAACTGCTCGCCTGCCTAAAAGCCTGGTCGCCCTCAACTGCCCTCCCCTGCAGGCCTGGTCTCCCCCCCAACTACCTCCCTTGCAGGCTTGCTCCCCCCCGAACTGCCTTTTCCTGCAGGCCTGGCCTCCCCCAACTGCCCGTCTCTGCAAGCATGGTTCCCTCAACTGCCCTCCCCTGCAGGCTTGGTCCCTTCAACTGCTCTCCCCTGCAGACCTGGTCCCCTCAACTTGCCCTCCCCTGCAGGACTGGTCCCCCCCTAACTGCCCTCCACTTTCTGCCTGGTCCCGCCCCAACTACCCTCCCCTGCTGGCCCGGTCACCCATAACTCTTTTATTGCAGGCCTGGTCGCCCCCAACTGCCCTCACCTGCCGGCCTGTTTGCTCCAACTACCCTTTCCTGCTGAACCTGCCCCCCCCCCCAATTGTCCTCCCTGCAGACTGCCCCCTCCCCTAACTGCCCTCCACTTCCTGCTTGGTCCCCCCCAACTATTCTCCCCTGCAGGCCTGGTCTCTCCACAACTACCCTCCCCTGCAGTCCTGGTCCCTCCAACCCAATATCCCTCCCCTGCAGGCTTGGTCCCCTCAGCTGCCCTCCCCTGCTGGCCTGGTCATCCCTAACTGTCCTACTCTGGAGGCCCCGGTTGCCTCCAATTGCCCTCCTCTGCTGGCCTGTTCACCCCTAACTACCCTCTCCTGCCAAACCTGGCCCTCCCAATTGCCCTCCCCTGCAGGCCTGGTTCCCCCGAACTTCCCTCACCTGCATGCCTGGTTCCCCTCAACTGCTCTCCCCTGCAGGTCTGGTCTTCTCAACTGCCCATCTCTACAGGCCTGGTCCCTCCCCCCCCTCCCCTCCTGCCTTCCCCTGCTGACCTGGTCCCCTTAGCTGTCCTCCCCTGCAGGCCTAGGTCCCCCCCCCCCCTCAACTGCCCTCCCCTGCAGGCATGGTCCTCCCAACTGTCTTTTACTGTCTGCCTGATCCCCCCCAACTGCCCTCTCCTGCAGGCCTGGTCCCCCCCAACTGCCTTCCCCTGCAGACCTGGTCCCCTTTACTCCTGCCTGGTTCCCCCCCAACTGCCCTCCCCTGCAGGCCTGATCCCCCCAACTGCATCTACTGCTTGTCGCCCCCCCCCCCAACTGCCCTCTCTTGCTTGCCTGATTGTCCACAACTGACCTCCCCTGCCAGCCATCTTGTGGCAGCCATCTTGTGTCCACATGGGAACTACCACCTTGTGTGTTGTAATGATCAATTTGCATATTACTCTTTTATTAGTTAGGATTAGAGGCCCAGTGCACAAATTCGTGCACAGGTGGGGTACCTCAGCCTGGCTAGCAATCGGGGCCAATCATGCTGGCCGGGGTGGGGACCGTGGGAGGTTTGTCGGCCGTGGGAGGTTGG
The DNA here is from genome assembly GCA_963693515.1 of Pipistrellus nathusii. Taxonomy (NCBI): domain Eukaryota; kingdom Metazoa; phylum Chordata; class Mammalia; order Chiroptera; family Vespertilionidae; genus Pipistrellus; species Pipistrellus nathusii. The sequence goes on from OY882871.1 coordinate 52,549,344, forward strand.
TTGTGGGAGCGCACTGACCATCTGGCCAGCCATCAGGGAGGGACTGCGGGAGGTTGGCTGAGCACACGTCATAGTGACCAGTTGACTGGTTGTTTGGTCGACCGGTCATTTAGTCAACTGGTCGTAATGGTTGCTTAGGCTTTATATATATAGATTTCTTTACTTAAATAGCTTGTTAGAGTGATAAATGTATTTGTTACTGAAAGTCAGTTTGAAATTGTCTAATCTTTTTGTTAGATTGAGCCAATTTTAAGCAACTAAAGAATGAGTGTGTGTGTTTTTTTATGGCGTCATTTTATTTTTTGTTCTTTTACCTTTGTAAAGAGTCAGTTGGCATTTTTGTCGAAGTAATTGTGCTGTATACTCCAGGTGCCCAACTTCCACAAGAAATAAAAAGGTGCTTAAAGTTAATTTCAACAGAGCTAACTTGCCAGGAGCCAGGGTAGTATAAAGACTAGTCATTAATGCTAAGGTGAGGTTTTTGATTTATTGAAAATTGTGTATTGATTTCCAGAGCAACCGTTAAATCATTTGTTTAGTCTTACGACTACTTTACAAATCTTAAAAAAATTATTGAGAATCCCAAAGAGCTTTTGATTATATGTTATATCAATATTTATCAAATTCGAGATGTGAAACATTTCAAAAATACTGTATTTCACTTAAAGTAACAATAACCTGTCCTGGCTGATATGGCTCAATTGGTTGAGTGTTGTCCCGTGTACAGAAAGATCTCTTGTTCAATTCCCAGTCAGTCAAGGCACATGCCCAGGTTATGGGTACGGTCCCCGATTGGGGTTCATGTGGGAGCAACCAGTCTATGTTAGTTGATCGCAGCAGTATTTCTCTACCTTTCCCTCGCCCTTTCACTCTCCTACCTTCTCTAAAATTAAAAATAACAACCCATTACATGTTAACAATATTTTTATGAAATAAATATTCTTTAAAAAATAGTGAGTAGAAAGTTTTGCATCTTTCTTTAATGTTTGGCTTAATAGTCCCTACCCGGGTAGCTTAGTTAGAGCATTGTCCTGATATGCCAAGTGTTCAGGTTTGATTCCAGTCAGAGCATATACAAGAATCAACCAAAGAATGCTTAAATAAGTGGAACAACAAATTGATGTTCCCTCCCTTTTCCTCTCCCTTCCTTTTTCTCAAAACAAAAAGAGCCGAAGCAGGTTTGGCTCAGTGGTAGAGCGTCGGTTTGCGGACTGAAAGGTCCCGGGTTTGATTCCGGTCAAGGGCATATACCTTGGTTGCGGGCACATCCCCGGTAGGGGGTGTGCAGGAGGCAGCTGGTCGATGTTTCTCTCTCATCGACGTTTCTAGCTCTCTATCTCTCTCCCTTTCTCTCTCTGTAAAAAAAATCAATAAAATATATTAAATTTAAAAAAAAAAAAGAAAAAGAAAATAATAGTTTGGCTTAATAAAAAGATAGCTGAATTCTCAATTAACCCCCAATTAAGTATATTTCAAAAAACCCCCAATTAAGTATATTTCATTATGTAGTTTTGGTTGAAATATATGAAGAAATTCAGCCTTACACATCTATGTGGTATTTTCAATAGGTTTTTCACATAATTGTAAACTCAACAAATGGAAATTTATTAAAGACTATTAACAGAAGCCTGGTGCATGAAAGGCGTGCACTGGGAGAGGGGGTTCCCTAGTCTGGGCCCTCTTAGGGGATGTCCAGCGGCTGGCTTGTGGCTCGATGGCCTGCTTGCTGCACAGCCTGCTGCTTGAACTTCAGCAGCTGCTGCACATGCAAGGATTGGGTCGCCATGGTCTGTCCTGCGAACACCATTGAGTGGGTGAGTCAAGCGTGGAGACAGGTTCACCATGAGTTCCCTGTGTTTTGAGTCACTGAATTGTTCAGACTGACTGCCTTTTACATAGAATGGTACTTTGGGCCTAAGCCAGCAGTCAGACATCCCGGGATCCCTTGGGAGATGTAAGTGTGCCAAGTGGCAGGTGGCCAGGAAAAACCCCCAATCAGGCGGGGCGCCCATGCTGCTCACAGTCATCCCAGCCTGTTGCACCTGCTGTTGCCACTTGATAGTGTTGCCATGGAGTCAGGAGAGGCTCCTGCTGTGGCAGCTGCACTCACCAGCCGTGAGCCTGACTTCTGGCCGAAGGTGCCCCCCTATTGAGAGTGAATGGATCACTAGGGGGCAATTCCTGCGATGAACGTCTGCCCCCTGGTGGTCAGTGCACATCATAACGACCAGTCATTCTAGTCGTTCTGCTGTAATGGTCGCTTAGGCTTTTATATATAAAGATTAGTTGCAGCTTGTAATCTTAGCACCATTCTAATAACTTTCCATGCTGTTAACATTAAAATCTATTTGTCTTGCACTTTGAATGGACCTTTTACATATGCCTGCTTTGTAACATCATACATTTGTCATTTGGAAAATTCTAGTTACACTGATTTCATGCAAATGGGCTCACACCTCATTATACAGTATCAAATATCACAATACTATCACTACCAAACTCATCTGAAAAGCCTTTAGGTATTGGGAAGCTATCAAATTCACAGTGGTAAATAAAAGTTCTTCAGGATTTTAGTTTTTGCTTAAAAGTTGAAATTTTTCATTGGTAGAAATGACTAAGGAAAATGACTGACAATTAGAGGCCCACTTTGTTCATTTTTGAAAAAGTGGTCTGCCTAATACTCAAGTATATGTAAACATAGTTTGTCAGTCTTTCAAGTAAGGAGTAATATTCCAGGGAAAAAAGTGGCTAGTTTATCTGGCAACTTGAGCAGTAATGTTTTCTCTTTAACACAACAGATACTTTGTACACAGCAGAAGTGTTAACTCATACTTATGTTGTCACACAGCATATTAGAGCCTTCGAGAATTGTGATATGATAAAATTAACTTTTAATCTTTCATCAAGGGCTTTTTCTAATGTGCAACTGTCATTTTTTAACTGTGAAGTATGTGGAATTGAAGAATATGACTACTTAATACCCTTTGGAGTCCCTACTCTGGTTTGTGGTAAGGCACCAGCTTTGCCGACCATTGCTTTTACTCTCTGTACAAATGTCAACATTATGAAAAAGGCACATTACATTATTATTGTGGAAATGGTTTTGGTTTTGTAGACACTCTGAAAGTTTTGGGGATCTTGATTTATAACGTTCTACTTTATTTTCCTCACTCTTAACCTTTTATTATGAATAAGTTAAAATATATAGAAAGTGTGAAAGAGCCCATACCTCTCTGCCTAGATTGATTTTCAGTTAACATTTTTACATAATTGCACACATATAGCTCGTGTGTGTGTGTGTTTGTGTGTGTGTGTGTGTGTGTGTGTGTGTGTATGATATACTTTAGAAAAAGGACAGTCTCATAACTAACTGGTGATATGATTATAGTACTTTTTAGTCTTGAGCACTCCCCTCATCTTTGAAAAATTTCACATGGAACTGATTTTTATCTACACTAATAAATACTAGGTGGTCCTTGCACCCTCACGTGACACCCTCATGTCGCCATAAGGTGGCTGCCACAAAGTTGTCCGGCAGGGGAGGGCAGTTGGGGGCAACCAGGACTGCAGGGGAAGGCAGTTGGGAGCGATTGGGCTGGCAGGGGATGGCAGTTAGGGGCAGTTGTGTAGACAGGTGAGGGTAATTGGGTTAGATCAGGTCGGCAGGGGAGGGCAGTTGGGGGCAATCGAACTAGCAGGCAGAAGCTGTTAGGGGTAATCAGGCAGGCAGGCAAGCAAATGGTTAGGAGTTAGCAATTCTGGATTGTGAGAGGGATGTCCAACTGCTGGTTTAGGCCCGATCCCACAAGGACATCGGACATCCCCCTAGGAGTCCCAGATTGGAGAGGGTGCCAGATTGGATACCCCTTCTCCCCACTCACAAAATGAAGGGGTAAAACAACAGTGGGAGAAGGATATTGACATGGTAGCAGATATTCATATTTGTGCACTGGGCCTCTAGTCCTATATAATAAAAGCCTAATATGCAAATCAACCGAATGGCGGGATGACCAGTCACTATGATGTGCACTGACCACTAGGGGGCAGATGCTTAAGGCAGGAGTTGTCCCCTGGTGGTCAGTGCACTCCCAGAAGCCGGGCTCACAACTGGTGAGTGCAGCAGAGGTGGCAGACGCATCTCCTGCCTCTGTGGCAGCACTAAGGAGCAGCAAACAAGCAGGTGGTAATAAGGGAGGGGTCCCGGACTGTGAGAGGGAGTGGGCCAGGCTGAGGCACTGTCACCCCCTTACCCCAGTGCACAAATTTCATGGCCTCTAGTTTTCTGATGATGTCATCATGTAAGCTGTTTCATCATTAAAGTAATATAGTGTCAGAGAACACTAGAAACTAAGTCTGATAAGCTTGATTAGGTTCAGGTTAAACATATTTTGGCAAGAATACTTCAAAGTGATACGTTATATGTTGCTTCACATCAGAAACTACGCAACACATTGTTAACTAGCTTTCTCCAAAATACAGGTACATTTTTCCTTTTACAATTTAATTTGTCAGTAAGCTTGTGGGTGCTGCTCTGCTATCATGTGAATATCCTTCTCCCACTGTTCGTTTTACACCTTTATTTTAGCAGCCATTGTTGATTTTTGCCTGCATCATTTTTTACAATGACAGTGGCAGAATGGAGTTTTCTAATTTCTTCCACATTTAATAACTCGAATTCTATAAAGAAGAATTCTCTTCCTTTCCCCCACCCTCTTGATCACTATAGATAGATTCAATAGTTTTTTTACTTAGTAAATATGTTTACAATAGATTTAGCTAGAATGAACCATTTCCAGCTATTTTTTGGTGTCCTTTTGATATAACCTCGTCATCTTTGAGTACTTCCCTTGCTTTTTGCACATAGGATTTCCCAAATTTATCTTGTACTTGACCTGTTTCAATCATGAAATCATCCATTTAATCAAGGGTCCTTGTTTTTTTTGTTGTTGTTGTTGTTGTTTTTTAAAATATATTTTATTGATATTTTACAGAGAGTAGGGAGAAAGAGAGAGAGCTAGAAACGTTGATGAGAGAGAAACATCGACCAGCTGCCTCTTGCACACCCCCTTCTGGGGATGTGCCTGCAGCCATCGTACATGCCCCTGACCGGAATCGAACCCGGGACCTTTCAGTCCGCAGACCGATGCTCTACCACTGAGCCAAACCGGCTTCGGCAGGTCCTTGTGTTTTTTATGTGGATTAGTACTTAGACACCAGATCTGAGTGCTGATGTATTCATTGCTTATAGACTCTTTCATTGAACAGAGCTGTGGAATATGTTGACAAATAAGCTTAGATTATTATAATATCAAATTACTTTGAAGAATAAAAATTTCTTTCCAGGTCTTTTTGTCTGTTATTTCACTTAAGGATGAAGTAATAGTGATGTGTTTGTTCAAAAGATTTGAACTCATTTTATCATATATACTTATATTAATTCAATAATCAATTACCCTTATGGCCAACTTATTTATCTTCAGTTTTTTAACTTTGTTTTAAACTTAATATTGGAGTCTTTTTTTTTTTTTTTTTTTTTTTTTTTTTGCTACTTAATGGCATAGAAGGCAGCATTGTACATGTACTTGACCTGATTTTGAAGGAATCTCTCTGGCCTAAAGTAAATCAGGTCATGCAACCTAGTAAGCAGAAGACCTATTTATTGTTGCTAGATAATGTCAGAAGAAATAGTGCTTGTTTGTAAAACCAAAGAGCTATGGGATTGAGTTGATTGAAAGGTGTAATGTGGGTAATGCCCTGTCTTAAAACAATAATGCCAAACCACATTTTATTCTCTGAAGAGACTTGCTTTATTAAATGTTTTAATTTCTTTTTAAACCTCCATCTGAAATGTTTTTTTCAAGATCCTTTTAATTTTAAGTGGAATTATATCTGAATTTTAAATTTTAGATGGACCAGTTAGCTCTAAAAATGAAATTTTGATCCTTAGTGGTATAGTTCTTTATTAAGAAGGAATTAGAAATATTTTAGACCCCAGGGAAGTTATGTATCTTTATGGAAATATGTAGGCAAGGAATGTAGAAGCCTACTTCAGGAAGAGTGCAGTATAAAGTCCCTAGCACTTGTAAGAAATAGGTCATCCATTTGCCTTCAAGACATTAAAAGACTATTTAAAAGGGGTTAAAAAGAAGAGAACAGAGAGAAACAGAAATAAGGGGAAATTGTACCTTTTGACTTAAAAAATTTTTTTTTATTTTTTATTTTTAGAAAGGGAAAGGGGGGGGATGGAGAGAAATATCCATGAGAGAGGAATATCATTAATTGGCTGTCTCTTGCACGCCCCCTACTCTGGGGATCAAGCCCACAACTCCAGCATGTGCCCTGACTAGGAATCAGCTGTGTAGTTCCTGGGTCTGTGCTCAACCACTAAGCCACACAGCTGGGCCCTTTTGACTTTTGAAGAGTATAAAGGAGAAGAGGAAATAAATGGGATCCAGTTTTAAGCATTAAGTTAAATGGCATAAGTTAATATAGTGGAAATGATAGATTTGTTTTATATATAAGAAATTAGGATTCATGTTTTCTGTGCAAAACTAAGCTTAATTTCCCAAGGAATTTTTTAAAAAATATTTTATTGATTTTTTTACAGAGAGGAGAGAGGGATAGAGAGCTAGAAACGTCGATGAGAGAGAAACATCGACCAGTTGCCTCTTGCACACCCCCTACCGAGGATGTGCCCGCAACCAACGTACATGCCCCTGACCGGAACCGAACCTGGGACCTTTCAGTCCACAGACCGATGCTCTACCACGGAGCCAAACTGGTTTTGGCCCCAAGGAATTTTTATGTAGGGTATTTCCCAAATCTCCAGAGAAAAAAGAAAGTTAGTGGTGGAGGGTGCTAGGTAAGTGGGTGTAGAAAATATTCTCAGCAATTGTTCCAGTTCTCTATTGCAGTAGAAACATCATCAGGGAGCTGATAGGTCAGCGGGAATATCTGGGTCTTCAGGACACTAATGACTTCATTTCTTCATTTTTAATGGTAAAGAGGTAGCTCATCCTGATAGTGGCAGGAGTTGCCTTCTCTATCTATCAGGCTTACCCTCAACACTGGAGATGTAAGTGTGGCCCAGGCCACTACCTACTAAGTGCTAGTAGCAACACCCCTCCCCCTTTTATTTCAACCAAAAAGTCGTCTGGGGGGTCAAAATGGAAGCCCCTCCTATCTAGGGGTTATGAATGACTTGAGAGTAAGTGCAGACTTGATGCCTATTTCTCCTAAATACTGTACGGTAACTTGTACTTTGTAAACACAGTATCTCAGTATACCCATCAAAATCTGGAAGTTAATAACATTGATACAGTAATACAGTCTAATCCACAGATGTCAAATTTCACCAACTGTCTCAATAATGACCTTTATAGCAAAGTAATATCCTAAAGAGTCCAGGATTCAGTCCAGGATCATGTGTATTTAGTTGTCACAAGTCCCTGCTCTCCTTCAATCTGGAGCAACTGTGTCTTTCCTGTTCTTTTCATGTCTTTGACACCTTTGAAGAGTTAAGATCAGTTATTTGTGGAGTTATCTCTCAGTTTGTGGTTTTTAATGGCTCCTCGTGATTAGATTTAGGTTCTGCATTTGTCAGGAATACCACAGAAGAGATACTGTTTTCTCACAGCATCACATCAGGTGGCACAGTGTCAGTTTGTACCATTACTATTGACGTGATCACTGTTGGTATCTGTCTGGTTCCTCAGCTTTCCTCATCAGACTTTTACCTCTAGTTTTAACATTGATTTTTGTCTGAATCAGTTTTTACTATGATGGTTGTTGAATCGTTTTTTCCCTAATTACATCATTCTTTCTACAGTTATTAACATTAGGCATTCTGCTCCGAGGTAGGTGTTTTCTTTCCCTCCACGTCTGTAAGAATATATGTATTTATGTATTCATTATACAATATATAAACATTATATATTCATAATATCTATGTTTTTATGTCAGTGTGAACATAGATTTCTGTTTTGTTCAATCATTTGTTACTATAATTTAACTGAGAGTACTAACAATATTTAGATATTAAGATATTTTTTATGATTTGGCTTATCGATGTTTTTTTAAATTAACTTTTAGTATGCTCCACCATTTTGCATTTTTTGACAAACTGAAATGTTCAAGACTTGTCATGTACATCCCGCATTCAGCCACTTCAAGGACCCCGTCTCCTTCTAATGGGAGAATGTTATTTATTTAGAAAAGATCTAGCCAGGAGATGTGGTCATTTTTTATGGGGTGTCATTGTTTCTGGGCCTGTTTTTGAGTTGATAGAGGTAGGAAAATTACATGCATATTCTCACTCTCTCACACATACACTTATTTTGTTTCTCTATATGTTTAGAACCATGAGTTCACTATGGTACCTCCATTTCTAGTTCAACTGCACATATTTTATTCTAACCTTCCCACATTCCACATTTTACTTTGCTTTGCCAACAGTGAGAAATCTGGTTCCCATTATGCCACCACGTTTACATATTTGCTCAATTCTCACATATATAACCCATTTCCTGGCCACACAGGTCATCTCCTTAGCTTTAGTGCACTAGCCATGAGTTCCCTCTTCCCACCTCCTCATGTTAGAAATATTAACTTTCTAAGCATGCCTAGTGTGAGGATTTTCTCCACCTCACCAGGGGGGTTTGTTCATGACAGTAGTGAGGACTGGCTAGGAACACATGAGGTAGAAAGATGAGGGTGAAGAAAACTTCTGATAAGAACATAGTTGAAATGATTACTCAGAAAAGTTGTCACTTGCTGGGGAGAAAAGTAAAGATAGATTTTGAGAGATTAGGTTGGGATATACCTGGATATAATTACATGTTTCTACATAGTTTTATTGATAATTTGCCAATTTTAATGCTTTAAAAAATTCCGTCCTCTTTCTGATCACTGGCTACTGTTTCTCTGTATTCTGTTATTTGCAGTTGTCATATACGTGCTGATCTACTTAGGTCATTTCTTCTGTCTGCCCTGCTTTTCGTTTAATTTCTGGCTATCCGTTCATCTGCTGGTCTGCCCTCTTTAGAAGGCATTACTTGTATAATCATTCTAACTAATCTCTGCTGTTGAAGGAGGGTTATATGTTACATGGGACTTTGGCCATCTTGTTTTGTCAGTTAAGACTGCTGCTGGGTTATAGATGAACTAACCATAATGTCAGTCTTAGTTTCAATTTTCAAATATATTGTATCTTCACTTTCATCATTTCCCTGCGATTTAATGCTGGGCCTGTCTGGCACTATCTTTTGTTTGACTCTCAAAGGAACATTCTGGACTTTATTTTTTTCTTTCCTTCTGTCATGCAATATGACACTGAATAGTGTGATCCTAGATAATTAAAATTTGATTATTAATGTAACATCAGATTTAATTGTATTAAAAATTTGCATACAGCTGAGGTTTTAAGTGTAGCTTTATAGTTTATAAACTCATTTTTTGTTTTGTTTTATAAAATGAATTTATAAAGATTGTCAACTTAAAAACAGAATCTTACAGTTGAAGAGATTTTAAAGGGTAAGTAGTCCCTCTTCCCACCCAAGAACAGATGTTTCCTCGTATTGTCCTTCTCTAGAAGTTAGGATTCACACTTATGAAGCACCTATTTTTCTGTGAAATTGTTCTACTGCCCTAACTGGTTTGGCTCAGTTGATAGAGTGTTGGCCTGTGGACTGAGGGGGCCTGGGTTCAATTCCAGTTAAGGGCACATGCCCAGATTGTGGGCTTGATCCCCAATGGGGGGCATGTAGGAGGCAGCCGGTCAATGATTTTCTCTCAACATTGATGTTTTTATCTCTCTCACCCCTATCCCTTCCTCACTGGAATCAATAAAAAAGAAAAACTTTGAAAAAAAATTGTAAAAAATTGTTCTGTAATTGGGGATTTAACTGTCCATCTGGAATCTAGTCATCAAGACGGCAGTGTGAGATTCACTATATTCTCATATGCTAGATAGAAATCTAAAACATGGATGTGAAGTCTGAGGAAGAGAGCCTCTAGCCACTGGTTTGCTGATGAGAATACTGGCCGAAGTGTAAAAGTAAAAAGCCACAGCTCCCCATTTATAGCTCCTAGATGGGTAATACAAAGAATTGTTGAAACTAAGCATGTTCTGGCAGAGTCTGGGTAGGAAGAGGGTTCATTTTAGTTGGCTATTTTTTGTCATTGTTTTTACTTAACCTGTTAACCGGGGAGTTCCCTTTTTAATGACGCAACCTGTAACAGGCACGTACTCTTTCACTAGGACGTCACGCCCCGAGGATGTAATTTCATATTATTTTTTTTTATTTATACTTAATGAAAATAAATAAAATATATTTTCGTTTATTTATATATAAAGCACAAAGGAAAATATAAAATTACAAAAAAAATTAGAAAAGAATACCAACAACAACAACAAAAATGGACACGTCGAATTAAAAAATTATAAATTTTACAAACAATGATAAAGATTACAAAAAATAGCCGAAACCGGTTTGGCTCAGTGGATAGAGCGTCGGCCTTCGGACCTAAAGGTCCCGGGTTTGATTCCAGTCAAGGGCATGTACCTTGGTTGCCGGCACATCCCCAGTGGGGGGGGGGTTCAAGAGGCAGTTGATTGATGTTTCTCTCTCATCTCATCGATATTTCTAACTCTCTATCCCTCCCCTTTCCTTCCTCTTTGCAAAAAATCAATAAAACATTTAAAAAAAAAAAGATTACAAAAAATATATACTGTTCCTCTCGGGGCGCAACATATATTTCAAGGACGTATTCATACGTCCTACCCGTTCCCGATATTGTTTACGTTTGACGTATTTATAGATCACGCTCGGTTAACAGGTTAACATACTAGTGACCTGCTGCATGAAATTCATGCACATTAAAAGGGGATCAATTAGAGGAAATAATTTAATATTGCTATTTCCCCTTTCTCTATAATAGAAGTGTCATACATGAAAGAAAATTAGTAAAATGGATATGAAAACCTTCGTCCTGTGACAGTCTGGGGCACACCTCGGGACCCAGAATCAAGTTCCCACCCACCCACATGCACATCAAAATTGCATGAAACCCAGACCCGGCCAGTCCCCAGTTCCCCCATTAGGCTAGATTCAGACCCGGCCATTCCCACCCTTGTCAAGCTCTGCGAGGCAGGGGGCTTAGCCTCAGTCCCCTGCCCCGGCGCCAGGACTGAGAGGGGTGGAGGGGAGCATGGCCTGAGGCCCCCCAGCCCAGACCGGAGTGGAGGGCGTGCCTTGAGGTCCTCCATAAAGCTCTGCCAGGTGGGGGACTCAGTCTGAGATACCCTGTCATGCCCAGCACCGGGAGGTAGGCGCAGCCTCAGGTTCCCCGTCAAGTCCTGCTGGACAGGGGAGTGGCCTGAGTTCCTCCAGCCCAGCACTGGAAGTGCACTTTGAGATGCCCCGTCAAGCTCCGCTGGGTGGGGTCATAGCCTGAGGTTCCCCATCAAGCCCAGGTCCCCTGGCCCAGCGCTGACTTAACCAGTTTTTAGGTGTTTATCTCTGGACTATTTTCAAGTTGCTGTGTTGTTGGGAACCAGCTTCCTCTGTGTGGTGTTCTACCATTTCTAGAGGATTTACAAACAAAGAATGAAAAGGGGGCCGGGACCGGTTTGGCTCAATGGATAGAGCGTCGGCTTGGGGACTGAAGGGTCCCAAGTTCGATTCCGGTCAAGGGCATGTACCTTGGTTGCGGGCACATCCCCAGTAGGGGGTGTGCAAGAGGCAGCTGATCGATGACTCTCTCTCATCGATGTTTCTAACTTTGTATCTCTCTCCCTTCCTCTCTGTACAAAATCAATAAAATATATTTTAAAAAAAAATTAAAAAAAAAAAAAAATGAAAAGGGGGAGGCAGTCTAGAAGGCCAGAGCCAGGAGGCTACCTCACTTCTGTTCACACATCACTGACTAGAACTTAGTCATGTACCCAAACCACAAGAGATGTTGGAAAATCGGGACAAGCATGTGTCCAGCTAAATATTCTTAAAGGAAAATGAATATTTTTTAACCACAAGTGTCTCAATGTGTTTACAGTTTCTCTTTTCATATTTCTAAGTATGTTAGTCATTTTCCCAATATAACTGGTTCATTAAATATTAGTATTTAATGGTATTTAATTGTAAAATGGTGAAACCCCTTTCAGCTGATAACTTTCATCATGGCTTATTTTAATACCTTTTATAATCCTATTTAATAAAAGTAATAGGCAAATTGACCATCACTCCAATACACAAGATGGCTGCCCATATGGTAAAAAATAGCTGCCCCCATGTGGACACAAGATGGCCAGCAGGGGAGGGCAGTTGGGAGGGACCATGCTGATAGGGGAGGGCAATTAGTGGCAATGAGGCGGGCAGGGGAGTGATTAAAGGGTGATCAGGCTGGCAGGCAGAAGTGGTTAGAGACAATCAGGAAGGCAGGCAGGTGAGCAATTGGGAGCCAGCAGTCCTGGATTGTGAGAGGGATGTTTGACTGCCTGTTTAGGCCCGAACCTACTGGGATCCCTTGAGGGGTCCCAGATTAGAGAGGATGCCGTCTGGGTGAGAGACAACCTCTCCACCACCACCACCACCACCACCTGCCTGCACAAATTTTGTGCACTGGGCCTCTAGTCTATATCTATATAAAAGCCTAAGCGACCAGTCAGTAGCTATGATGCATATTGACCACCAGGGGGCAGACTGATGAATCTGAGAAGGAAGCGGGGAGGGCTGGAAGAGATTAAGCAAATAACTTATATGCCTACTAGAGGCCTGATTCACTGGTGGGGCCCCTTGAGCTGGCCTGTTCCCTCTCACAATCTGCGACCCCCCTGTGGGATATTTGACTGCCAATTTCGGCCCAATCCCTGCAGGCATGGCAGAGAGGCCTGTGCACCAGGCCTCTAGTTGAATAAAAACCTAAGTTGTATTTCACAAGTAAGTTTTTTTTGTTATCTGGAAGTTAAGAGTTTATGTTTATATTCTATTTCAAGTTGATATTTTGATGTGACAATGGCTTTTATAAAACTTTCACAACTAATTACACTTTTGAAGTTGTACTCACTAACAACTGAGTAGTAATATGTATTGTTCTTCGGTAAGGGATGTGTTGACAGTTTTCTCATAAAAATAGCTGCTGTATCTTTAAACAGTTTATCTGTGGAACTTAAATGAATCAGGCAGGAAAGACATTTTTCAGCTTTACTACTTTTTACTCGTGAATTATATTCTGTTCTTAATGCTCTGTCTTAACCTTCTAAATGTCTAAAGCAGTACAGTCATTCTTGGTTTTACTTTAGAGATATAGGCAGTTTTCCCTCAAACAATTTAATCCTCTGAATATTGAACAAATTATGAAATTTTATTTTAAGTTTATCATAGTTTAGAATAATTTGAGATTATATGTTATGCCTAAAAGTTCTAAAGAGCTAAAAGGTATCCTAATCTGTGTAAACCGTTCTCCCTCAACTTTCCTCAGCCTCTTTTATTTTTTTTATTTTTAATTTTTTTAAATTTTTATTCATATTATTACAACTGTTCCTTCCCCCCCTCCCCCATTTGCTCTCCTCCACCAGGTTCCCATCCCACTCTCTGCCCTTTCCCCACCCCCCATTGTCCTCATCCATAGGTGCACAGTTTATGTTCAGTCTCTTCCCACACTCCCCTCTCCCCTTTTCCCTGAGAATCGTCAGTCCACTCCCCTTCCATACCTCTGATTCTATTATATTCAACAATTAATATTGTTCATATAGATTTTTTTTTTATTTCCTTGGTTTTTAGATTCACTTGTTGACAGTTACGTATTTGTTGTTCATAATTTTTATCTTTATTTACTTTCTCTTCTGAAAGAACCCCCTTCAGCAGTTCATATAATTCTGGTTTGATGGTGATGAACTCCTTTAGCTTTTTTTTATTAGTGAAGCTCTTTATCTGACCTTCGATTCTGAGTGATAGCTTTGCTGGAGAGATTATCTTTGGCTGTAGGTTCTTACTATTCATCACCTTGAATATTTCTTGCCATTCCCGTCTGGCCTGCATGGTTTCTGTTGAGAAATCAGCTGACAATCGTATGGGTGCTCCTTTATAGGTAACTACCTGCTTTTCTCTTGCTGCTTTTAAGATTCTCTCTTTGTCTTTTGCTCTTGGCATTTTAATTATGATGTGTCTTGTTGTGGGCCTCTTTGGATTCCTTTTGTTTGGGGTTCTGTGCGCTTCCTGGACTTGTAAGTCTATTTCTTTCCCCAGGTGGGGAAAGTTTTCTGTCACTATTTCTTTCAGTATATTTTCGGAATCTTGCTCTCTCTCTTATTCTGGGACCTCCATAATTCTGATGTTGGTTTGCTGAAGTTGTCCGAGAGGTTTCTTACACTATCTTCAACTTTCTGGATTCTCTTGTCTTCTTGCTTCTGCGGAGGAGTGTCCTCTGCCTCTTTGTGTTCCAAATCTTTGACTTGATTCTTGCGATATTCCATTCTGTTTTTAGGACTCTGTATAATATTTTTTATTTCAGACAATGTATTCTTTATTTCTTGTTGATCCCTTTTCATATCCTCATAAGTCTCATTTATTTTATCGGCCTTTTCTAGGAAACTCTTGAAAAACCTTATAAGTGTGGTTTTGAACTCTATATCCAGTCGCTTTTTGTCCTCCATTTCTTTCGTTTGTGATCTATTTGGTTTAGGCATTTTCGCAGGCAGCTTTCCTGATGGGGCGGGGTTTCAGGGTGGAGCCTACAGCTTTGGCTTCTGTCAGCCCCGCCCTATGCGGCTCCTGAGTCTCAGGGTCCTTCAGTGCTCGCTGTCGGCGCCTCTGAGAGAAAGGTGCCCTCGATTTTCGCCTGCTGCCAAACAGTCTAAGCTCTCCCCCAATGGGCCCGGTATTGGGGTTCGGTTCAGTTGGAAGTGGAGTTGGAGGTGGCGTTCAGAGCAGTCTGGAGCCCCAGTCTCCTTCCTGCCAGTGCAGTCCCGCGGCACCGCCGGCCGTCCCTTCTCTGCGCGTAATGTGCTTGCCTCTGCGACCTCCTTTCCCCGCCCCCCCAGGTTCCGCCTTACAGCCCAGCTCCCTCTATTGGAGCCTGGGTCCCCGGGGTCTGGCCTAGGCCTGGGGTTCAGAGCAGTCAGAACTGGGGCCCAGCACAGTCGGAGCTTTTATCTCCTTCCCGCTAGGGAACGCCAGCCAGGCACTCAGCCTTCCCCTCCTCTCCAGTTCTGTACTCTCCGTGCGTGTCTCCGTACCTTAGGCTTTTTCAGCTCCTCTGATTTTCCTTCTGGTTTTCTTTTTCCTTCTTTTGTAGAATTTCCAGTCAGTCGACTTTCCTGTAGTTCTGGGTAATGTCCATTTTATATTTTAGTTGTATTTTATTGAAATTGTGTGCAGCTGCGGCTAGGTGTTTACCTGTGCAGCCATCTTGGATTCTCCTCTTTCCTCAGCTTCTAATACTCATCTTTTAAAATATATATCCTTAACAATTTTTTAAAAGGCCAAATCCAGATTTTCCTGTTTGAAGTGCCACCAAAGTACCCCTCCGCCCCACACATCCACACACACACACCATACACACTTGGCATTGCAGCTCTTGGTTTTGGCAGAACTTAGAGTGTGCTAATTGGTGTGATTCTGGTCTGATATTCTTGAGTGGGAACATCTGGATTAATTTATTTTTTAAATCTTCATTGGAAGATATGTTTACTGATTTGAAAGAGAGGGAGGGGAGGGGAGGAAAGAGGGGGCAAGGAGAGAAATATCAATGTGAGAGAGAGACATTAATCGCTGTCTCCCATTAAACTTGCAACCTTTTGGTGTGCCCGACAATGTTCCAGCCAGCTGAACCACTTGGCCAGAGCAGGCTGGATGCATTCTGATCAGGTTACTGTATTTGTCCCCATTTAGTACATAGTCTTCTTTGAAAACTCGGGTACTATTTTAAAAGTTCATGTGACTAAAAGGCAGTTATTCTAATTTTTTTCCCTTTTGGGAACCAGTTTAATAAAGGATAGCATAATACTGTCATTTCTTCTTAGCTTCTTAGCTTTTCATGTAGGAACTTTTCTTTCCTCTGCTTTATAATTGTGACTCAACACACCATTCTGTTTAACTATAGCCTTGGCATTATAATTGTAAAAACAGATTTTTATCCATTATCTTGATAGAAACTGGATTCTCTCTAATGAATATATGAGTCCTTCATAGGCCTGTTTTTGGCATATTTTTTCCTTCACTGTAATAGTGTGTTACATTTGAGGTTCTCTTTATTTGTTGTTGTGATAATTGAATAGTAAAGAATAATATATTTAAGATCACTAGAACTGAACTGTATTAAGATGATTTCAATCTTAGAATATTCCTAAAGAGCTTTCTACTTAATTTATTCTAAATAAACAAACAATTCACAGATATTTTAACAGAGAAAAGTTGAGGAATCTGGTTAATATGACATGTCTGCTTCACAAACCAGAATAAAATTAACAAGATTAAAGATGAGCCTGGTGGTGCAGTCAGAATGATCCAGATAAAACTTAGCTAGGTTGCTAAATGGTATGGTAAGGATGACTTTCATTTTCCATGAAAAGTTGGTTATTTTTTTTGCAGATACTGTACACAGTCACTTTTACTGAGTGATATTAGCATGTGATGTAGTGTTGTGTAATTTTCAGATACAAATCATTTCAGTGTATGTGAATTATATCATTTTGGAACCATGCGAAGACCTCAAAGTCAGTCATTGTCATGCACGTTGGTTCTTCTCCCCACAGTGTGTAATAATTACATTCAGATGTTGTTTATCTCACTAATTTTTAGAAAGCAGGGTGTATCTTCATTTCCTCCCCCTTTCTATAGCAAACCCTATTAATAAGCCCATGTTTAAAAAAATATTTTTATTGATGTTATAGAGGAAGGAGAGAGAGGGAGAGAGATGGTGATGGGGGGAAGATAGATATCAGTAATAATTGAGAATCATTAATCTCTTGCCTTCTGTACACCCCATACTGATAATTGAACCTGCAACCTGGGCATTTAACCTCCAGTATTGCTCAACTACTGTGCCACACCAGGGGTGAATGTGTCCTTTTAATATAAAATTTTCAGTTATTATCTACATAGCTAGTTTTCAAGGGCTTTTTGAAATTTTTTTCATTGTGGTTAAAACCACAACATGAGATATGCCCTCTTAAGAAACTCTTAATGTACCATACAGTATTACCCTGTTTCCCCGAAAATAAGACAGTGTCTTATATTAATTTTTGCTCCCAAAGATGCACTAGGTCTTATTTTCAGGGGATGTCTTATTTTTCCATGAAGAAGAATACGGTACACATTTATTGTTAAATGAAAATAAAGGAAATTTATTACCTGTTTACGGTATGGTAGTTGTCAACACAAACCAGACAAACTAAATCCTACAGTATCAAGAATTTACTCATTTATTCAGTGACAATCATGTCATCATCTTCTGGAACAGCATCATAACAATCCAATTCCTGAATTTCCTGGTGAATTTCTTGTGACTCCATTTCTTTCAGAATCAGTGGACCAAATCTCTCATGTTTAGCCTGGGAGGGGGGGGGCGTCTTATTTTCGGGGGGGGGGGGGGGGAGAGAAGGCTTATATTTCACTCAGAAGGAAACCTGTAAGTAGGTCTTATTTTCAGAGGGTGTCT
The DNA here is from genome assembly GCA_963693515.1 of Pipistrellus nathusii. Classification (NCBI taxonomy): domain Eukaryota; kingdom Metazoa; phylum Chordata; class Mammalia; order Chiroptera; family Vespertilionidae; genus Pipistrellus; species Pipistrellus nathusii. The sequence continues at coordinate 52,566,999 of OY882871.1, forward strand.
TATTTTCGGGGAAACACGGTATTAGCTGTGAGCTCAACGTTCTACAACAGATCTCTCAAACTTTTTCATCTTGCATAACAAACTCTATACCCCTTGAACAGCAACACCCCGTTTCTTCCACCAGCCCTTGCCAACCACCATTCTTTATGTTTTAATGAGTTTGATGACTTTAGATATTTTATACAAATGGTGACATGTGGTATTAGTCCCTCTGAGACTTGCTTTATTTAGCACAACATCCTAAGGGTGTCAAACGATGGTAGTTGACACCAATTTAGTGCCACATGAATCCCCAATTTGGGGTGAGATGAAGGAAACTATTCAGAGCAGTCAGTTGATATAGCACTGTCGTGAACAGCTCAGTAGTGATGCAGAGCTGCTGTGGAAAGAGCATGACTAAGGTTGCTCCCTGGCCAGGCAGCTTTGGTGCCAGGCCCTTGTTCGGCTAGGCTGCTCTGCTCTGCGACCGTGCTCCAGGGAGAGGCATTTTCATTTTGGTGTCTTATAGTCTTCAGTCTTTAGTGGAGAAGGTGCTTTCCCAGCCAGAGGAGAGTTGGCTTATATGGACAAAAGTTCCCACCCCTGGTTCCTGACTAGTCCATCCTCATGCAAATAAGGATGCCAAATCCTTATAGTAGTTTGATTGGGCCAATAGATCCATGCTGATTGGTCAGAACTATGCAACTGATTGAATGAGCAAAGCTTTAATCCTATTGGTTTTAATAGGATTCCAGGAAACCACTTAAGGACTGGCTCAGATGACAGAAACTGCAGTGTAGGGGCAGCAGGTTAGCAAAGAGACTTCTCCACAAAGAGCAATTTGCATGTGAGGCCCTTGTGCAGAAATAGCTGTTTAGCCTTCTTTTTTTTTTTTTCTTCTTTTTTTTTTAAATCAATCTTTATTGTTCACATTATTACAAAGATTCCTCATTTCTTCCCCCTTCCACCCGGTTCCCACCCCACCCTCCGCCCTCTCCCCACCCCCCATTGTCCTCATCTATAGGTGCACAGTTTATGTTCAGTCTCTTCCTCCCTCCCTTTCCCGGAGAATAGTCAGTCCACTCCCCTCCCATAAATGGACACATTGTTTAAACATAGCTGCTGGTTGGAATTGGATTACCTGTTCTGGGTGGGAAGGGCTTGTCATTCCCTTTCTCCATTAAAATTAAGGTTTTAGCTTTAAAACCTCTTTTTTGCAAGAGACATTAAACTTTTAGAACTTTAAATTTTTCAGATAGTAAATCAGTTACTTCGCATTTTCTCAAATCAATAATACCTCCACATGCCCAACGATACACTTCACACAAAAGACATTTCCAAATAGATCAACCAACCTCATCCAGGCCCCACACAAGGCACTCACAGGTCAACACCCCAGCGCTATACTGATTTAACACATCCAGATCTAAGCCTTCCGCATTTGATTCAGCAGACCCTCAAGTTACCCCAAAAGTTTCCAGCCACGTCTGAGAGGCAGCCTTAGGGCAGAGGCAGGGGAGGAGCGAGCTGTTCTGGGCCTGGCTGCTCCGGGCATGGCCTCTGTTGCTCTGGACCGTTCCACCACCAGCTGCTCCGGGTCTGGCCACTGCCGCTCCCGACCTGGCTGCTCCGAGCGTGGCTGCTGCTGCTCCGGGCCTAGCTGGACCCGACCCGGCTGCTCTGGGCCCGGCAACTCCGGGCCTGGGTGTTCCTGGACTGGCCACCCTGGGCTTGGCCGTTCCCGCCTCAGGCCTGGCTGCTCCAGGCCTGGCTGTTGCCCCTGGTCTGGCTGCTCTAGGCCTGGCTATTGCTGCTCTGGTTCTGGCTGCTGCTGCTCTGGGACCTGGCTGTTGCTGCTCCAGGCCCGGCAGCCACTGCCTTGTGCCTGGCCACTCTAGGCCTGGCCGCCGCTGTTCCAACATTCTGTCCTTTTTTTCTTTTTTTCTTTTTTTAACGCATTTATGTTGCAATGTTGGCTGCTGAGTTGAGTTCTGACTTAGTCTTCGATTTTTTCAAGATCATCTTTGTATTCTTTCTTAAGTAATTTTACTATCTTTTGCTCTCGCTTGATTTCTTCACATTGAAAACTTCTTCGGTTTCTTCCTCCTTGTCCTGGAAGCTCAGCAGGTTGGCCTGTGGCACCTCTTTGTTCTCCTTGGGCTCCTGTGCTGCTTCAGCCTATTGCAAGGGTCGGCACCGCCCAGAAAGCAGCCCCCGGCCTCAGCTCCATGGCCCGAGCTCAGCAGTCGAAGGCCCAGGGGCACCCCACCGCCTGGGGGCCCCGTTGCCCGGCTCCTTGCTGGCATCTGGCTGGCCGGTGTCTGGTAGGGGCTCCTGCTCCTCATCGCGTTCCTCCAATCGAGCTTTTTTTCTCCTTCTTGCTAGGGGTGTCTAGCATCAGAGTCAAAAGACTGTCCTCTGCGCAATGTGCGCGACTCCGGGGGCTCTGCTTTTCGCCGCTCCCCTGGGATTCTGCCTCACAGCCCCGTCTCCCCCTGCCTGTGCTTGGGTCCCCAGGATCTGGCCTAGAACTGGGGTTCAGAGCGGTCGAAACTGGTGCCCAGCATGGCCGAAGCTCCTGTTTCCTTCCCTCCAGGACAATCCAGCATCAGAGTCAACAGTCCTTCCCTTGTGCGCAATGTGCGCGACTCTGGGGGCTCATCCTTTCGCCGCTCTCCCAGGACTCCACCTCACAGCCCCGTCTCCCTCTGCTTGAGCCTGGGTCCCCAGGGATTGGCCTAGAACTGGGGTTCAGAGCAGTTGGGAGTGGGGCTCAGCACCGCCGGAGGTTTTGTTTCTTCCCGCCAGGGCAATCCAGCATCAGAGTCAACATTCCGTCCTCTGCACGCAATGTGCGTGACTCCCGGGGCTCTGCTTATTGCCGCTCTCCTGAGATTCCGCCTCACATCCCCGTCTCCCCCTGCCCGAGCCTGGGTCCCCAGGGTCTGGCCCAAAACTGGGGCTCAGCGCTGCCGGTTCTGAGGTTCAACCCAGGCCTGGGTTTTTATTTCCTTCCTTCTAGGGAATGCAAGGCAGGCACCCAGCCTTCTCTCCTCTCCGGCTGTGTCCTCTCTGCGCGCGTGCGTGTGCTCAGCATGTCTCTGTACCTTAGGATTTTTCAGCTCCTCTGATTTTCCTTCTGGTTTTCTCTTTCCTTCTTCTTGTAGAATTTTCAGTCAATCGACTACCTGTAGCTCTGGGCAATGTCCACTCTACATTTTAGTTGTATTCCATTGAAATTGTGTGCTGCTGCGGTTAGGTGTCTACCTGAGCAGCCATGTTGGATCCTCTCCCTAGCCTTCTAATTTATTTATTTTTAATCCTCATCCGAGGATATTTTTCCATGGTCTTTTAGGGAGAGTGTAAGAGAGAGGAGAAACATCAGTGAGAGAGAACCACATTGACTGGTTGCCTCTAGTGCCCGGACCAGGCCAGGCCTGAGAGGAGCCTGTAATCAAGGTATGTGCCCTTGATCAGAACTCGGGACCCTTTGGTCCACGCTCTATCTGCTGAGCCAAACTGGCTTGGCGGCTTCTGACTTTATTTGAGCCCAGTTAGCCAAGAGGAGCTTTTCTTAGTAGGTGTCTTCCCCTGCCTTCTCCTCCCCTGCCCCGGGGTTCACAGGGCTCATACATATTGTTGCATGGGATTGAATTTTATGGTTGAATAATACTCTCTTTTATGGTTGAATATATTCTGGTGTATAGATGTATGTAACATTTTCTTTATCCATTCATCTGTTGAGGGCCAGTCTGGTTATTTCCACTTCTTGGTTATTGTGATTAAATGCTGCAATGAACATGGGAGTGCATGTATTTCTTGAAGATCCTGATTTCAATTCTTTTGTATAAATACCCCAGAGTTGAATTGCAGGATCATGTGCTAGTTCTATTTTCAATTTTTTTGGTATATCCATACTGTGTTCCATAATAGCTACACTATTTAAATCCCTACTAACAGCCCTAGCTTGTTTGGTTCAGTGGATAGAGTGTCTGTTTGCAGACTGAGGGATCCCAACTTCAATTTCGGTCAAGGGTACATGCCCAGGTTTCGGGTTCTATTCCCTGTGGGGAGACATGCAGGAGGCAGCTGATCAATGATTTCTCTCTCATCATTGATGTTTCTATCTCTCTCTCTCTCCCTCTCTTTCTCCCTTTCTCTCTGAAATCAATAAAAATATATTTTAAGAAATAAAAAAAGGAAGTGTGGGTTCAAGATAGGAGCCAGGAACGGCGCCAATAATCCAAAGTCCAAGTGGATAATGGAATGTTATTCAGCCATTAAAAAAAAAAAATTCCACTAACAGTGTTTAAGGAAATGGTTCCAATTTGACTGCCATCAGTTGTTTTTTTGTTTTGTTTTGTTTTGTTTTGTTTTGTTTTTGTTTTTTCTGTTCTGTTGACAGTGCCTATCTGTTGACAGTGCCTATCTTAATGGATGTGATAACTCATTGAGATTCTGATTTGCATTTTTCTTTTTTTTTAAAATATATTTTATTGATTTTTTACAGAGAGGAAGGGAGACGGATAGAGAGCTAGAAACATCGATGAGAGAGAAACATCAACCAACTGCCTCCTGCACAGCCCCCACCAGAGGTGTGCCCGCAACCAAGGCACATGCCCTTGACCGGAATCGAACCGGGACCTTCCAGTCCGCAGGCCTGTCGCTCTATCCACTGAGCCAAACCAGTTCGGCTCTTTTTTTTTTTTTTTTTAATCTTCATTGTTCAGATTGTTACAGTTCCTCTTTTCTCCCCCTTTATCTCCCCTCACCCAGTTCACACCCCACCCCATGCCCTTAACCCCACTGTTCTCGGCCACAGGTGTAAGATTTTTGTCCAATTTCTTCCCACACCCCTAAAACCCTTCCCCCTGAGAATTGTCAGTCCACTTCCTTTCTGTGCCCTGATCCTATTATAATCAGTTTTATTCTGTTCATCAGATTTTTTATTCACTGATTTTTAGATTTACTTGTTAATAGATATGTATTTGTTGTCACTTTGTTCATAATTTTTATCTTTATGTTTTTCTTCTACTTCCTCTTTTTTTTTTAATATATATATATTATTAATTTTTTTACAGAGAGGAAGTAGAGGGAGAGAGAGTTAGAAGGAGAGGGAGATGAGAGAGAAACATTGACCAGCTGCCTCCTACACACCCCCTACCGTGGATGTACCCACAACCAATGTACATGCCCTTGACTGGAATCGAACCTGGGACCTTTCAGTCCGCAGACCAAGGCTCTGAGCCAAAAGGTTTTGGCTACTTCCTCTTCTGAGCCAAAAGGTTTTGGCTACTTCCTCTTCTTACATAATACCCTTCAGCATTTCAGATAATACTGGTTTGCTGGTGATAAACTCCCTTAGCTTTTTCTTATCTGTGAAGCTCTTTATCTGACCTTCAATTCTAAATGAGAGCTTTGCTGGGTAGAGTAATCTTGGTTTGTAGGTTCTTGCTATTCATCACTTTAAATATTTCTTGCCACTCCCTTCTGGCCTGTATAGTTTCTGTTGAGAAATCAGCTGACAGTCTTACAGGTACTACCTTGTAGGTAACTGTTTTTCTCTTGCTACTTTTAAGATTCTCTCTGTCTTTTGCTCTTGGCATTTTAATTATGATGTGTCTTGGTGTGGCCTTCTTTGGATTCCTTTTGTTTGGGGTTCTCTGCGCTTTCTGGACTTGTAAGTATTTCTTTCACCAGGTATGGGAAGTTTTCTTTCAATATCTTGCTCTCTCTTCTGGCACCCCCATAATTTGGATGGTGGTACATTTGAAGTTGTCCCAGAGGCTCCTTACACTATCTTCATATTTTTGGATTCTTTTTGCTTTTTGCTTTTCCGGTTGGGTATTTTTTGCTTCCTCATATTTCAGATCTTTGACTTGATTTTGGGGATCCTCTAGTCTACTGTTGAATTTTTGTATATTATTTTTTATTTCAGTCAGTGTATGCTTAATTTCTGACTGGTCCTTTTCCATTTTATTTATTTATTTATTTATTTATTTATTTATTTATTTATTTATTGGCATTCTCACTAAGATCCTCAGAGGTTTCTAGAAGATTCTTGAGTAACCTTATAACTCTGGTTTTGAACTGTATATCCAGTAGTTTGCTTTCCTCCATTTCTTTCATTTGTGACATGTTTCTTTGTCTCTGCATTTTGGCAGCTTCCCTGTGTTAATAGAGTGGCCTTGTGTGCTAGGTGTGCTCTAGGGCCCAATCACCTGAGTTGGACACTCTTGGTGCACCCATTTTTGGGCTGGGTGCACAGTCTTGTTGTAGTTAAGCCTTGATTGTTGTTGCTATCACTGAGAAGAATTGACCTCCAGGCCAATTGGCTGTGGGGTCCAGCTGTGTTAACAATGGAAGAACTGCTGTGAAGGAAATACCCTTATGGGGCAGAACTTGCTTCAGTGGGGCTTTGGTGCTCACTGAGTGTGTCCCTTGAGTGTGTCTCTTATGGATTTGGAGAGTTGTAATCTGGTATGGTTTCACATTGACCACTGGGTGCCCTGGCTCTTGGATCTTCAAGGAGGTGCAAAGTCATCCACTGTCTGAGGCCACCCAGCAAGAGCCACAGAGAGATCTGCAAATTCCTCCTCTTTGTGGTTTGGAGGTTCCCAGATGAGGCCCAGCTGTGAAGCAAGCCAGGCTGCTGCTGCCGGGCATTGAGCCTTCTTTTGGAAGCTTGGGAGCTCTCTGATCCACCTGTAGTTGGTCAGGTTTTAGGCTGCTAAAGGACAGGCCATTCATATGCAAAAGCTGCTGTACACAGCTGGGGTGGGACAGGGTCTCAGATAATCACCATGGTGGAGCAAACAGCAATGGCTGCCTATCAGCCCTACACGAGGGAGGTCCTCGCCTCTTCGCATCCTGGGTCCCCACACAGGAATAATGATAACTGTGAGCACCTCTGAGAGAAAGCCGCTCTCACGTTCCAGCCTGATGCCAGACAGTCCAGTTTCTCCCTGTGTGAGTCTAGGTCCCCAGAGTCTCACCCGGAACTGGAGCTCGGAGCAATTGGGAGCTATATTTCGCTCCCTATTGCAAAAGACAATAGCATACCCAGTTGTCAGCCTGTTTTGCATGTGCCTCTGCACCTCCTACCTTTCTCAATGTGCTGTTTTCTTTTCTTTTAGTTGTACAACTTCCACTCAGCCAGCTTTCCTGTGGTTCTGGTTGACATTTATTTTGTCTTTTAGTTGTAGTTTGATGTGGTTGTGAGAAGCAACAAGTATAGGGGTTTACCTATGCCACCATCTTGATTCTTCCTGAATTTTAATTAATGACTAATGATGATGTTGAGCATCTTTTCATAAATCTTACTGTTCCTTTGTATGTCTTCTTTTGAGAAATTTAAGTTCTTTTCCCATTTCTTATTGTTTTGCTGTTAAATTCTAAGAGTTTCTTTTATAGTTGACCCATGATCAATATGGGAGTTAGGAGTACTAACTGCATCTTTTTATCCCCCAGTCAGAAATACGTGTATAGTCGAAACCGGTTTGGCTCAGTGGATAGAGAGTTGACCTGCGGACTGAAGGGTCCCAGGTTTGATTCCGGTCAAGGGCATGTACCTTGGTTGTGGGCACATCCCCGGTAGGGGGTGTGCAGGAGGCAGCTGATCGATGAGTCTCTCTCATTGATGCTTCTAACTCTCTATCCCTCTCTCTTCCTCTCTGGAAAAATCAATAAAATAAAATAAAAAATACGTGTATAATTTTTAACTCTCAAAAAAAAAATAGTCTGTACTTTACATCTGTGGATTCAGCTAACTGTGGGTTGAAAACAATATTGTGATCGACAGGTGGGAATCCAAAAATACTGGGGTTTTTTTTATCCACCATAGACTGAATATGCTATTGGCTGGATCTACAAATGCAAAACCCTCAGATATGAATGCCAAACTGTGTTTATTGAAAAATATCATATATTAACACCTTTTAAGTTCAAACCCACATGAATTAAGGGTCAACTATGTTTTCTTTCTTTTTAAAAAATTTATCTTGAAATACATTTTCATTCATTTCAGAGAGGAAAGGAGAGAGAGAGAGAAACATCAATGATGAGAGAGAATCATTGATCGGCTACCTCTTCCTTGCCCCCTGTTGAGGATTGAGCCCACAACCTGGGCATGTGCCCTTGATCAGAATTGAACCCAGGACTCTGAAGTCTGTAGTCTAAAGCTCTATTTGCTTAACCACACTGGCTAGGGCTTTAAAAAATTGTTTTTATGCTCACTCAGTGATTGACCATTGATCTATGAATGATAAGGTCACAGTTCAATTCCCAGTCAGGGCACATGCTCAGGTTGCGGGCTCAATCTCCTTTGGAGGGCATGCTGGATGCAGCCAGTCGATGATTCTCTCTCATCATTGATGTTTTTTTTTTTTTTTCCTCTCTCTCTCTCTCTCCCTCTCCCTTTTCTCTCTGAAATCAATAAAAATATGTTTTTAAAAATTTTATCTTTATTGTTGAGAATATTATAGATGTCCCCCTAGGGTCAACTATTTTCTAACACTTAACAAATATATCATCTGCAAGTATTTTTTCCTATTCTGTAGGTTGCCTCTTAAAAAATGTTTTATTGATTGTTAGAGAGGAAGGGAAAGGGATAGAAACATTGATGAGAGAAACACTGTGTATTCTGACCAGGAATCTTGGTTCCTGGGTTGATACTCAACCACTGAGCATACTGGCTGGGATGCCTCTTCATGCTTTTGTTTTCTTTGCTGTGCAGAAGGAGCCTTTTAGTTTGATGTAGACCTACTTTTCTATGGTTGTTTATGTTGCTTGGGCTTTTGGTGTCATATCTAGGAAGTTATTGCCAGTTTCCCAGCACCGTTTGTTGAAGGGACTGTTCCCATTGTGTTGTTTTGGCTCCCTTGATGAAGAACATTTGACCATATGCCTGTAGATTCTGGGCTCTCATTCTGTTTCATTGATCTATATATCTATCTTTATCTCGGTATCCTGCTGTTTTGATTACTGTAGCTTTGTGATACGTTTTGAAATCAGGAAATGTGAGTCTTCCAAGTTTTTTGTTTTCTCAAGACTGTTTTGGCTATTTAAGTTGCTTGTGGTTCCATATGAATTTTAAGTTTGTTTTTCTGATTACTACTGTAAAAAATACCATTCGTAGGAATACATTGAATGTGTAGATTACTTTGGGTAGGTAGTATGGACTTTTGAGCAATATAGTCTTCCAATCCAGGATATCTTTCCTTTTATTTGTATTTTTAGTTTCTTTTCAATAATATTTTGTAGGTGTCAGTATACAGGTCTTTGGCCTTGTTTGGTTAAGTTTATTTCTGAGTATTTTTTATTTTTGATGCTATTATAATGGGATTTATTTCACTTTATCTTTTCAATTGTTTTTGTTAGTTGTATTAGAAATGAACCTGATTTTTGTATCTTGACTTGGTATTGTACAACGTTTACTGATGAATACATTTATTAGTTCGAAAAGTTAATTTTATATGTGCAATCTTTAGTTTTCTGCATCTAAGATCATGTCATCTGTGAATAGAAAAAAAAATTTTTTTTAAGAGAAATTTTTATTTCTTTCTATTTTGGATGCTTTTTATTTCTTTTTCTTATCTAATTGCTTTTATGTACAGTACTGTTTTGAATAAAAGCAGTATGAACCTTTTAATGTGTTCTTGAATTTGTTTCTCTAGTATTTTGTTGAGAATTTTGCACTTATATCAGGGATATTATTCAGTGGCTTTTGAGATGAGTTAGATCAATGTATCCCAGTCTGCTTTTTTATAAATGTTAAAGTGTTTTCGTGTCAGTTATTCCATGTTTACTGCAGTCTCTTAGTTAGGTGGGTAGACCATTATATTCTAATATTCTTATAAAGATGCTGTACTCAGATGGAATTGCACATGATTACATAATAACTATCATTAGTATTATCAATAATAATATTTGTATACCACATTGTTTTAAGCACTCTTCTGAGTGTCTTACATATATTTATTTAAACTTCACAATTCATTGCAGTAGGTACTGTTATTAACCACATTTTAGAGATGAGAAAAATGTTTAGTAATTAGTAGTAGAGCTTACTATTTATCTGGCTTATAATCCAGACCATATGGTTCCTAAATCTACTTTGTTAACTGTTCAGTGTGTTGCCACTTAAAATTAACTAGGAGGGTGTCAATTTAATCTAGAACTTTGACCTGACATGCTATTTTGTTACCTCTGGAACTAGATAACCTTTCATTCGTTCATTCATTCATTCACTCAGTAATGTTTAAATATTAATATATGTTTTTATTGATTTTTAGAGAGAGAGAAAGGGAGAGAGAAAAAGAAATGTCAGTGTGAGGGAAACATCGACCAATTGCCTTCCATATGTGCCCCAACCAGTGATTGAGCCTGCAACCTTTTTGGTGCTAAGGACGACACTCCTACTAACTGAGCTGGAATCAGTGAGTTTTAAAAGGAAAGTTTTTGAGTTTTGAAGTACCTATTCTTTCCACAGGTCAGTGGTTTATGTATTAGAGGTTGTTTAAACGAGGGATCTATCAACTAGTAGCATAGTATATGGTGGATGCTTTAGTGCTTATGTTGTGTCTCAAGAGGCCTCGTTAAGTCATTGTGTGAGTACATAAACTGCTTTTTAGATTATCAAAGCACCATCACTTTATACAAACATGTTACATAAGAATAATTGGTCTGTTTATAAATGAGAGACTTTCTAGATGTAAGTTTCGTAGTAGAATTTCTTTTTTTCTTTTTTTTAAATATATATATTTTATTGATTTTTCTTACAGAGAGGAAGGGAGAGGGATAGAGAGCTAGAAACGTCGATGAGAGAGAAACATCAATCAGCTGCCTCTTGCACACCCCCTACTGGGGATGTGCCCGCAATCAATGTACATGCCCTTGACCGGACTTGAACCTGGGACCTTACAGTCCGCAGACCGACGCTCTACCGCAGAGCCAAACCGGTATTGGCTAGAATTTCTTTTAACATTAAGATTTTCTAACACATTTTAAACATATATATATTTTATTGATTTTTCACATAGAGGAAGGGAGAGAGATAGAGTTAGAAACATCGATGAGAGAGAGTCATCGATCAGCTGCCTCTTGCACACCCCCTACTGGGGATATGCCCGCAACCAAGGTAATGCCCTTGACCGTAATCGAACCCGGGACCCTTCAGTCCCCAAGCCAACGCTCTATCCATTGAGCCAAACCGGTCTCGGCAGATCTTCTAATACATTTAATATGTGAATCAATTTAAGCTTTACCTTTAAAACCAGTTGTTGCCCTGGCTAGTGTGGCTCAGATGGTTGGGCATTGTCCTGAGCACTGAACGGTTGCCGGCTTGCTTCCCAGTCATGGTTCATGTCCAGATGGCTCAGTTCTCCATAGGGGACATGTAATAGGAGGCAGCAGATCACCCTCTCCTTTCCTCTTTATCCCTTTAAATAAATAAATAAATAAAACCCTTAAAAAGCAGACAGTTCTTATGGAGTTTACACTACAATCTTTTTTTTTTTTTTTAATATTTAAAAAATATATTTTATTAATTTTTTTTTTTTTTTTTACAGAGAGGAATAGATAGAATCATATATCAGCTGCCTCTTGCACACCCCCTACCGGGGATGTGCCCACAACCAAGGTACATGCCCTTGCCCGGAATTGAATCCAGGACCTTCTGGTCCGCAGGCTGACGCTCTAACCACTGAGCAAAACTGGTTTTGGCTATACTGCAATCTTGATGTTATAACATGGTTATTTTGAAGATAATCCTACCTAATAAAAGAGTGCAGTGATATGCAAATTAACCATCACTCTGCTACAACCACCAGCCATGCCCATCAGCCAATCAGAGCAAGTATGCAAATAAATCCAACCAAGATGGCTAAAGTCACAGAGAGCAGGAGGGAGACTTGGGTTTCCCAGGCAACGGAAGAAGCCAAGCTTTCCACCTGCCCTAGCTGGCCTAAGCCTTCCTCAAGGCTACAAAGTTTCAATTATAGAAGGTAAACAAATCCAAACAGAAATGGCAGCAGCCATGGAGTGAGCAGGAGGCTTGGCTCCACTCCAGGCTACAAAGTTTTAATTGTAGAATATAAATAAACCTCAGATACCAGGGCCTCCGCTTGGGTCACCGGGGGCGTGTGGCCAGCCTGCAAACGGCCACAGGCCCCTCGCCCAGGCTACCCCATGCCCCAAGGGAACCTCCACTCTGATCCAGGACACCCTTCGGGGCCCCCACCTATGCACCAGGCCTCTATCCTAATAAAAGAGTAAGATGCAGATTGACCATCCCTCCAACACACAATAGCTGCCCCCTTGTGGTCAAAGATCCTGCCCCCATGTGGACACAAGATGGCTACTGAAGGGAAGGGCAGTTGGGAGGGACCCAGGCCTGCAAGGGCGGGCAGTTAAGGGCAAACATGCTGGCAGGGGAGCAGTTAGGCATCAATCAGTCTGACAGGAGAGTGGTTAGGGGGTGATCAGACTGGCAGGCAGAAGCGCTTAGTGGCAATCAGGAAGGCAGGTAGGCAGGCAGTTGGGAGCCAGCAGTCCTGGATTGTGAGAGGGATCCCAGATTGGAGAAGGTGCAGACTGGGCTGAGGGACACCACCATCCCCTTCCCCCTGCTGCACGAATTTCGTGCACTGGGCCTCTAGTATTTGTATAAAAAGATAACTTTGTCTGATGCTTAATTTCAATTATGTTGGTTCATTGCAGCTTGTAAGGGAAGATGGGTAATATTTTTATGTAGATTTTTGGCCAATCTTGTATGTTTCTCCTCTTGTACTCTTAATTTTGTATTAGTACTGAAAACACATAAATCATCATAATCTTATAACCTCTAATGAGATTAAAACCACTTATTTGAAGGTTAAAGAACAAAATTTAACATTTATAAAGGATGGACAAAATGTTGGTCTTTATTTAGTCAGTTTCCTTTGGAATAATGGATAAGTTCATTTTATACAGGTTTTATCCTGTGGATTTGATTATACAGGTTCACAGTTCTTTATTCTCAATTCTGAAATAAAGAATGTTAAACAAAGTTTTTTTTCATTATTTATAGTAAATTGATTTGCCAGTAAAGTACCCTAAACTGAGTTGGGGCAATATCCTATTTAGTGTAAATATGTATAAATTTTGCTGTAGAAATCATGGATGTTATTACATAGTACTGCTTTAGACCTCTCTTATGTTTTTATACCAGGCATATGTACAATATTTACCTTTATAAAATTTGAAAACTTTTGAATGATGGCACTCATCTGACCCTGAGTTTCACTTAAATGAATATAGGCCTTTATCACTTATCCTGCCCCATTCCTATGGTTGGAAGAATGTGGGGCATGAATCAGTAGCATGAGGAATAAAGAACATATTGAATTAATTACATTGATTAATAAGTTAGCACAAGCCTGACAAGAGGTTTACTTTCTTCTCCTGATTGTTAATAGTTGTCCTCTAGAGCACTGATTATCAGTTTCATGGGAGAATGTCACAGTAACTCCATGTCTACCATAGGCATGGGTACATAGTGGGAATATGAGCTATTAATAGATACTGTTTATCTGCTCTAAGGCAGTGGTTGCCAACCAATAGTCCGTGGACCACTGATTGTCCGTGAGGTCCAAAAGGTTGATGACAGCTGGTCTAGGGTATATGTTTATGCATTTAAATTATTCATTATGACTTTTAGGAAATGAGACAGTTTCATAAGGAACTGCAAAATATGGAAACAGTTGACCTTTTTCTCATTTCTATAGTCTCCTACAAAAGCTGTGTATAATGCCAGACATTGGAACCATCCAGACTCAGAAGAACTACCTGGGCCACCAGTAGTAAAACCTCAGAGTATTGCAGTAAGTGAACTGTACTTTTAATTTCATGTTTGTTTATTTGTTATCTTTATTCATAATTTGCATGTCTCTGATTTTCCTCTTTACCACTTTATTTTGAACTTCTTAACTAAAATTTAGTGGCTTTCTAATAAAAATTTAGTTTAATTCATTGGAAAAGTGAGGATTGTGGATGGGATTACAGAACTTTGGGTCTTACCACGTTATAAATAAAAGCCTTAAGTTTTTTTTTTTACTTCAGACCCACATTTGTGGAATTACTAGAGGCCCAGTGCACGAAATTCGTGCGCAGGAGTGGTCCCTAGGCCTGGCCAACAATCAAAGTGTGAGCATCCGGTGTGGAAGGGCAGGTCCCAGCTGACCTCTGGGCACTAGGCAGCACCTGCCCCAGCCCCTGCACACCCACCTCCCCCTGAGTCATCAGGACGCTCTCCCCCCTCCCCGCCCCCGCCGGTGGCTGCCCTGCTGCTGCTGGTTGCTGTTTCCCATTCGAACCCCTTTTGGCTTGGCGCTGCCCACTTAACTGCTCTACCATCCTGTGCTCATTAGGACCCATCAGGGCTGGCAATGCCAGCGTGGTGTTGCCTACACCCACCATGTTCCATGCCATACCCTTGTGGCCAGCACACGTCATAGCGAGCGGTTGAACTCCCAGTCAAACTCTCGGTCAAGTGGACATTTTGCATTTTAGGCTTTTATTGTATAGGATAGTGTTCCATTTTAAAGGGCAAATTAGTCTGTCTTTGAAATTTGTATTTAGAATTGTGTTATACATTATATCCTACATAGATGATAAAGTGGCTTTGAGTGGTTAATTCACTTTTTAGAGAACTTTTTCCTACATTCCAGTAATTCAATTTAGAACACATTTGAAAAACATTCTTATCAAATAAATTTATTCAGAATAACTGCTAGGACTATATACAGTAATATTTCTAGATCAGTGGTTCCCAGCAGAGGGGCAGTTTGATTTTTAAGGGAGCAATTTAAGAATGAGTTATTAATAGTAAATTTTTGCATTTTTTATGATTCTAGGGGCCTCATATACAGGATATAAATATATATTATGGCATTTATGCATTTCAGTTCTCTATTATGTTTTGAAACTTGCTTTTTTTTCATAATCACTTCCTATTATTATTATTATTATTTTAACAATTTCTTTGTGATTTCTTCCTCAGTACTTTAATCCTTTCATTCTTTTATTTTTCTCTTTCATGGATGCCAGGTACTTTGAAAGTGTGTTTTGACCAAGTTAAAGACATTTTAGGCTTCCTCCAGGTGAATAGAAGTTTACTTTTTGAATAATAAGAATTCTATGTTACAGGGGCATCAGGAATTTAGAGATGCTTAGGTGGGCATGGCTGTTCTAGATAATGGTAACTCCTCAGTCATCTGGAGTTATCAAGGAGTGAGTTCTTTTTTGTTTTTAAGGAGTGAGTTCTTTATAACAACAAAAGTTAGATCTTTTTAAAATATAATGTATAATTCTCTCTTCTTAAGTTGAATACATTAAACTTCTTTTAGTAGCATAATATAATCATTGTACGTATTAGTAATTATATGCTATGCCCTTACTTTGCCTATTTATTTCTATCCTGAAGTACAGTTTTCTGTACTTAAAAATTCTTTTGTCTATCAGTTGTAATTTTTCTATCCCATCCCTAGCTTCTTATCAATACTGCTTATATATAGAATTGTGGTTCTTTATTCTTTCTAATAGTCCTAAACACAAAATAGTAAATTGTGTGAAATCTTGCCAAAACTGATTTGGCTCTGGATAGAGCGTCAGCCTGCAGACTGAATGGTGCCGGGTTCGATTCCTGTCAAGGTCATGTACCTTAGCTGCGGGTACATCCCTGGTGGGGGGTGTGCAAGAGGCACCTGGTCGATGTTTCTCTCTCATCGACGTTTCTAACTCTCTTTCCCTCTTCCTTCCTCTCTGTAAAAATCAATAAAATATAAAATAAAAAAATTGTGTGAAATCACAGTTTAAGAAAGAACAGAAAGAACAGTGGGAATTCCTGAGTGGTTCTTTTGTAAGTAAAACACATTATTAATTTTACCTTGTAGTAAATGGAATTTTTAAATGTCCCTTATGACCTTTCAGAGGCCACTTCCCATCTTTTTTTCATAAGCTACATTTGCTAGATAGAGGACATTTTACTATTTTTATGTGTGTGTATATACTAAAGGCCCGGTGGATGAAATTTGTGCAGGGGGTGAAGGGTCCCTCAGCCCAGCCTGCACCCTCTCCAATCAGGGATCCCTCAAGAGATGTCCGACTGTGGAATCGGGCCTAAATGGTCAATGGGACATCCCTCTAATAATCCAGGACTGCTGGCTCCTAAGTACTTGCCTGCCTGCCTTCCTGATTGCTCCTAACCCACTAACCACTCCCCTGCCAGCCTGGGTGCTGCCTAACTGCTCCCCTTCCAGCCTGTTTGCCCCTAATTGCCATCCCCTGCAGGTCTGGTCACCCCAACTGCTCTCCTCTGCAGGCCTGTGCCCCTCCCCCCCCCCCCCAAACTGCCCTTCCCTGCATACACGGTCACCCCCAACTTCCCTCCTCTGCTGGCCTGGTGCCCATTTTGCTTCCACATAGGGGCAGGATCTTTGACCACGTGGGGGCAGCTATTGTATGTTGGAGTGATGGTCAATCTGCATCTTACTCTTTTATTAGATAGGATAGAGGCCTGGTGCACAGATGGGGGCCAGCTGGTTTGCCCTGGAGGATATCCTGGATCAGTGTGGTGGTTCCCTTGGAGCAGGGGTCAGCCTGGGCAAGGGGCCTGTGGTGGTTTGCAGGCCGGCCTCGCCCCCTGGCGACCCAAGCGAGGCCCTGGTATCTGGGGTTTATTTATCTTCTACAATTGAAACTTTGTAGCCTTGAGTGGAGGCCTAGGTTGGCAGGTAGAAAGCGTGGCTTCCTCCATTGTCTGGGAAACCCAAGCCTCCCTCCTGCTATCTGTGGCTGTAACCATCTTGGTTGTGTTTATTTGCATATTCGCTCCTTATTGGTGGTGGGTGTGGTTGGAGGGCATGGCTTATGGGTGTAGTGGAGTGATGGCTAATTTGCATATCACTCTTTTATTAAATAGGATATTTTTTAGAGTAACTAACTAATACCCTTTTTAATAGGTGAGGCTGTCTTCAAAGGAACCAAATCAAAAAGATGATGGAGTTTTTAAGGCTCCTGCACCACCACCCAAAGTGATAAAAACTGTGACAATACCTACTCAGCCCTACCAAGACATAGTTACCGCACTAAAATGCAGAAAAGAAGACAAAGAAGTAAGCAGTCCTGTCACTCTCCTATGTATGGATAGGGTTTTGTGTCTGACATTTAGCAACTTAGTGTCTTGAACAAATACAGTACGCTGATACAGCTAAGGCATGAACTTACCTTGGCCTGGTACTGCCAGTGTTTTAAAAGCAACTGTCAGTGGCCATGTAATAAATATAGTGCAGCAAGCCTTTACATTTAACTAAATATACCAATTCGTAGTTACAAAAGAGTTGGACTTATTTTCTTGGCAGTTATATACAGTTGTTCAGCATGTGAAGCACTTCAATGATGTGGTGGAATTTGGTGAAAATCAAGAGTTCACTGATGACATAGAGTATTTGTTAAGTGGCTTAAAGAGCACTCAGCCTCTAAACACACGTTGCCTTAGGTAAGTCCTTTCTTTTACTTTGGGAAATTGTATACGTGCTATATAGCTCATTCAAGTTTTTCACATGGGTGGAGCTAAACATTTGTGATCTTGTTATCATGGATGTAGTTTATAGTCAGTGATGATTATGTTAAAATGTGATTGGTTTCTTATAAGGGATTTTATTCTATGGAGGAAGGAAAGTTGGATGTTTATATATTTTTAGCATAATCTAGGCTTCAATTTCCAGATTCTTGAAAGTGTTATGCTAAAGAAGCCCTATGTTCTTTTACAGCCCAATGTTTTAAATATGCAAGTAGTAAATTTGATAAATTCAAGCATCTTTTAATTTGGATAGTCTGCACACTATACTAGAGGCCCAGTGCACGGATTCGTGCACTGTTGGGGTCCCTCAACCTGGCCTGTATCCTCTCGTAATCCAGGACCCCTCGGGCGATGTAGTAGTGCAAGAAATGGCAGGACTGAGCCTGGGCCAGGTGCCACACCATTCCCACTGCACCTGCCACCGCTTGGTAGCATTGCTGTGGAGGCGGGAGAGGCTCGCGCCACCGCAGCTGCCCTTGCCAGCCGTGAGCCCAGTGTCTGGCACCCGTCAGTCACTCCCACTGTGGGAATGCACTGACACCAGGGAATAGCTCCTGCATTAGGCATCTGTCCCCTGGTGGTCAGTGCATGTCATAGCGACTTGAGTGGTCACTTAGGCTTTTATATATACGTATGTATGTATGTATGTATGTATGTATATCTGTATATGTGTATATACTAGAGGCCCAGTGCACAGGGCTCAGCCTGGCCTGTGTCCTCTCACAGTCCGGGGCTTTCGCAGTCCAGGACCCCTTGCTTCTTACTGCCCACCTGCCTTGGAGGCAGGAGAGGCTCACATCACCTCTGCTGTGCTCACCGGGCTTGCTGCTTCTTAGCACTGACCCCGCCCACTGGTGGGGGGGCCTGATCTGGACCAGGCTGGTTGGGGGAGGGGCTGTGGGAGGTCACACACCCTTCCTTCCTGGCCCCCTCCTCTCTAAATCCCCCCCAGACACACCTCTGCGGAGGCATGGTGCCAGGACCGGGCCCATGCTACTGACTCTGTGAAGGAGCGGGACTGTGCAACCCCCTCTCTCGACGCCCACGGCAACGGGACCTCCGGGCGGCTTCACCGGGGCCAGCCACAGGCACCCAGGACCCCGGGCAGCTTCGCCCAGAACCCAGCTTTGTCAGGAAGGACCTCTGAAATGATGTTTGGAAGACGTCTGGTCTATCCAGTCTAGTTAGCATATTACCCTTTTATTTGTATAGACTAGAGGCCCACCTTTTATTTGTATAGACTGGTAGGGTACCTAGCAGCTGCTGGCTGCGGGCCAGTTACTCCCTTCTTCTGGCCGGCCCCGCCCCCTGGTCGAACTCCCAGATACCTCCCAGCTGAGGGGACAATTTGCATACTATGCTTTTATTATATAGGATTGAATATTTTGATTTGATTGAATTATCCAGTCAATGAGAATATATTCAATCAAATATAAAATTCATGTATTAGAGGCATTATCAAAAGTAACTGAAACTTTTTGCTTTTCATGGTAGTAAGTACTGTAAGAAATAAATTAAGGATGATCATTTGTTATTTATATAGTTTAATATAATATACCTAATCACATATGTATTAGTAAATCTTTAATAATTTGGTTCGGCCATGCTTTTTATATTGTGATCTTTACGCTTTGACATCTCACCCCATGCCCTTGTTTTAGTACTGTGCAAACAAAGTAGTAATGCGCTAGCTATTTTTAGTCTCCCTAACTAGTCTATTTTCTTCTAGTGTTATTAGCTTGGCTACTAAATGTGCCATGCCCAGTTTTCGGATGCACCTGAGAGCACATGGAATGGTAGCAATGGTCTTTAAAACCTTGGATGATTCCCAGCACCATCAGGTATTTTTAAGTTTCTGGGTTTGAGAAGCATTATTTAAAAATTCTAGTCTGTTTAGTTATTGACAAATATATTTATGTATATTCAGATATAAATATTTCCTAAATGGGTTGAGTTTTATTTGCTTAGTATAGAGTTTCATGCTAGAAGTTTTTGCTTAATCATTTAAGATTATTTTCTCAGGACATTTTTTCCTCTGGTCAGTTTATACTGTTTACATTTATTCAGGCCCTCACCTGTTTTGCTCAGTGGTTAGAGCATTGGCCTACCAACACTGAAGGGTCGCAGACTCTATTCTGGTCAGGGGCATGTACCTTGGTTGCAGGCCAGATCCTGAGACCCAGATGCCTGTGGGAGGCTACCAATGGATGTCTCTTTCACATTGATGTTTCTCTCTTCCTTTCTCCCTCTCTCCCTCTCCCCCTCTCTCCCCCCATAATCCAGTATGCAAGAATTAATGGGGGAAAATATCCTCCGGTGAAGATTAACAAAAATAAAACATTATCATAGCATACTGGATACCCCATCTCAAACAATTCAGTTCTCTGCCAAGTTGTTCACAGAAAAAATGTCTCAGCTGTCAATCAAACTTTGGTTTTCGACCTGACAACCCTTTCAGGCTGCTGCCACAGAATGACAAAGTGTCTCAGGCAACAAAGGAGAGAATGCTTTTGTTGCTGGCAAAATCAAACCAATGATTAGCACAATTTTAAAACAAAGGCCATCAAAATTCCTAATATTGCTACTGGTGTAAAGAAACAATGATCACAGACAATTGAAGAAGTAGAAAAACTTGTTGGTTTGGCAAAATGAAAAGCAATTAGCCAGCGATAGTCGTTTTGGCAGTATATAAACAAGCAAAGATTCATGCTGACCTAAAAGACATTTCCTGGACCGAATGCTAAAAGTGATTCGTTTAAGGTGGTTCAATAAATTAAAAAAAAGAAGTGTTGGCCAAGCCGGTTTTGCTTAAGAATAAAGCATCGGCCTGAAGACTGAAAGGTCCCAGGTTCGATTCTGGTCAAGGGCAAGTACTGCTGGGGCTTATGCAGGAAGCAACCAATTGTTGTTCTTCTCTCACACTGATATTTCTTTCTGTCTTTCCCTTTCTCTTCCACTCTCTCTCAAAATCAATGAAAAAATATCCTCGGATGTGAGGATTAAAAAAAAAAAAAAGAATTATTTATAAATTAAAAAGTACATTAGACATCACTGTATATAAGAAAGGTTAAAGCAGCGAATCATTTGGGGGTCTGGAATGGATTAATTCAACTTACATTATTTCTAATGAGAAAAAAAAAAAGATTCATTTTTCAAACAAATCGCTTTTCAAATAGCCTTCCGGAACGAATTAAGTTTGAAAACCAAGTTCCAATGTATTTAATTCTATAAGCATTGATTTCTTCTAACCAGAAAGTGCTAGAAAAAAATATTTTACTAATCTTTGATATCAGTAGCATGACAAAAAAGGTTTTGAACTTTTTTAAAAAGCATTTTGTCTGGATGTTGAATTGGGACATAGCTCATTGTGAAAAAGAATTCCTCATTTTCATTTTGACTTTGACATTTCCTCTTAAAAATATGTGATAAAGTTAGGTTTAACATTTCTTAAGTTAAAAAATAATCATTGCTAATTATTAATAGTGGTATTTTTGAGATAACTTTATTATATATTTTTGTTCAGGGAAATTGTTTCAAATGCAAAATAAGGGAGATACTCTGAGTCTTCTGAAACTGAAAGCATTGTACTTATCCCTCTGTGAGGATAACTCCATTACCAAGTTGTAGCAGATAAAGAATGAGTGGGAAGAGAAAAGACCTGTTAATGTGTTTTGTTACGCAGTTATTAGGGGCCCAGCGCACAAATTTGTGCACCTTGAAAGGAACTGTCTCTGCCCATCCTCCACACCCCTGCCTGGCCTCTAGTGCCCTATCGGCCAACAGCCCCACTCCTGCCACCACTGCTCCCACGCGCTGACGGTGCCGGCCCTGCTCCTATCCACTGACAGCACAGAGTAATTGGGGCAGGTGCCAATGGCAGCTGCTGCCCCAATTGCCCCTCAGGAACAGGAGGAGATAGAGAAGCCCTCAGAGGCGATCGGGGCTGACAGCCACCGCAATTGAGGTTGGCAGCCAATGCTAGCGAGATCAGTGTTGGCAGTGGGTGCAAGGGCCAGGCAGGAGCAAAGAATTTTCAGTAACCACCAGAGGATCTCCTTAATGATAGCGACTGGCACCCTGCTTTGGTCTGGCGCCTCAGCTCACCTGCTCCACCATCCCTCAGTGGCTAATGCCCGTCGTGCTCTGTGCATGCCCGCTGGTGGTCAGTGCACATCATAGCGACCGGTTCACCATTCTATTTGCATATTAGGGTGACAGATAGATAGATAGATAGATAGAGAGGACCAAAGCATTGATTTGTATGTTGTTGAGGGCATTGGACTCCCAAAACCTATACTGTGTCATCCTAATATCCAAAATTAATTTTTTGTGTAAGGATTTAGTCAGTCACTTAGTCTGAAATCTCTTTGCTTTGGGGGATTTAAAGTTTAAATGTTTACATAGTCAATTGTGTTTTTATGCATTGAAATAAGTATAATACAATATATCTTATATGTTGAAATAATGCTGACCTAAACTATATCCCTTTCATTACTTACAGGTTTTAGTACCTATTATAAGCGAAGTGTGCCAGCTACCTGATTTGAATGATTTTGAGAACACATGATTTTATTTTTAAATACTTGGTTCAGCCAGACCTAATTGGTTTATTTCAAAGAAATGAGTCTAAATGTGTTTATTAGAGCATTTTAGTTTTATATATTGACACAAATGCGGTTGCAATTATTTTACAGAAAAACATAGCTAAATTTCTGATACAGATTTTAAAACACACATTATTCACTTTAAAAAATGTTTTTATAAAATTCTAGAGAGAGGGGGGAAGGGTGATAAGTAGATAGAAACATTGATGACTTCCAACTGAGGATTGAGCTCAAAACGCCTGGCATGTTCCCTGACCAGGAATCTAACCAGTGACCTCTTTGGTTCCTGGGTTGATGATCAACCACGGAGCATCTGGGCACAGATTATTGATTTTACTTATTGAAATCTGTTTTTTGAAATTTGACTTTATTTAATCATAAAGAATGATAGTGAAGTGAGCTGAAAAATGTACTGTGAACTTTTTATTAAACATGGAATATCTAAAGAAATATGTACTTTCACTTATATTCTTGCTTTGGAGTATTCGTTTAGGGAGGTCTTCAGAAAGCACTTGATGCAGCAGTACTTTATTTATTTAATTCACATTTTTATAGACTATTTTAATGGATGGGTGTTTCTACCATGTGAATAAATGTCAAAATGATCTTATTTTCTGAAATTGCCAATAATTGATTACTCTTTTTTTTTTTTTTTTTTTTTTTTTTGTCCATTGAAGAATCTGTCCCTTTGTACAGCTGCCCTCATGTACATATTGAGTAGAGATCGTTTGAACATGGATCTTGATAGAGCTAGTCTAGACCTAATGATTCGACTTTTAGAACTGGAACAAGATGCTTCTTCAGCTAAGCTACTGAATGAAAAAGACATGAACAAAATCAAGGAAAAAATCCGCAGGCTCTGTGAAACTGTACACAACAAGCATCTTGATCTAGAAAATATAACGGTGGGTTCCTTTCTTCTTTCCATTATAAAAATTACTTCCAGAAAGTTTTTGGACACAGCAAGTGTGTGACTTTGGACAAATCATTTAGCTTCTTGGTTTATAACACAGCAGATTTTTTGAAGGTTTAGTTCTGAGCATAGTTCTGTTCCCTGCCTGAAATTCCTAAACAAGCCCATCTATATACTTTTTTGCCAGTAAAATTTTTATTGCATTTTGCCTAATTCTTTTCTCTTTTTAAATTCTTTATTTAAAGTTTTACATATGTCTCCTTTTTTCCCATTGACCTCTCCCCGTCCGCTCCCATTGCCCAGCACATTCTTTTCTCAATTTTTAAAAAAATATATTTTTATTGATTTCAGAGAGGAAGGGAGTGGGGAGAGAGAGAAATATCCATGATGAGAGAGAATCATGGATCGGCTGCCTCCTAAATGCCCCACACTGGGGATTGAGCCTGCAACCAGACATGTGTCCTGGAATCGAACCCTATCCTGCTGGTTCATATGGGGTTCGATTGCTAACCACTGAGCCACACCGGTTTGGTTCGATTTTTTTTTTTTTTTTTTAATGAAAAAATAACTTTTAAGCTATTAGGAATTTGAATAAGGAATTTGAATACTTATTCTCTGTGGGTTTTGGGAATAAGAATTCAGAGATTGCTGAAACCAGTTTGGCTCAGTGGATAGAGCGTCGGCCTGCAGATTGAAAGGTCCCAGGTTCGATTCTGGTCAAGGGCATGTACCATGGTTTGCGGGCACATCCCCAGTGGGATGTGTGCAAGAGACAGTTGATTGATTGTCTCTCATCGATGTTTCTAACTCTCTATCCCTCTCTCTTCCTCTCTCTAAAAAATCAATAAAATATATATATATATTTTTTTTTTTAAAGAATTCAGAGATTTTTACAAGGTCATTTTCTTTTTTCTTTTTTTTTTTTTTTAATGTTTTTCTTTTTTTAATTATTATTTTATTGTTGTTAATTCTCACCAAGGATATTTTTCTCATTGATTTTTAGGGAGAGTGAAAGAGAGAGGGAAAGACAGAAAGAGAAACATCAGTGTAAGAAAAACACATTCCTTGGTTGCCTCCTGCATGAGCCCTCACCAGGGCCAGTTCCGGTGAGGAGCTTGCAACCAAGGTAAGTGCTTTTGACCAGAATTGAACCCGGGACCCTGTGATCCACAGGCTGACACTCTGTCCACTGAGCCAAACCGGCTAGAGCTGCAAGATCATTTTTTTTTCTTTTTTAAATATATTTTTATTAATTTGTTACAGAGAGGAAGGGAGAGAGATAGAGAGCTAGAAACTTCGATGAGAGAAGAAAACCGACCAGCTGCCTCTTGCACGCTCCCTACCGGGGATGTGCCCGCAACCAACGTACATGCCCCTGATCAGACTCGAACCCGGGACCTTTCAGTCTGCAGACTGACGCTCTACCACTGAGCCAAACTGGCTTTGGCACCAGATCATTTCCAGTGAGCATTCACTCATTCTAGACTTTTAGGGTGTCCCATTAACTGCTACACTTATGCTCAACACATATTTCCAAGTTTAAAATGACTGTTGCTTTTGGTTAATTCCATTTTTTGTGGGTTTTTTTTTTTTTTTTTTATCTGTCTTTTACTTGTATAATCAATAATCCTCCTCAAGATTATCAGGCTAGTAGAAAATAATCGCCTTGTCATTTTGAAAAAATAAAATTCTTTCTATGTAACTTGACTTTTAGGTATTTTCTTTCTTTTTTTTTTTTTTTTAATATATTTTTATTGATTTTGTACAGAGAGGAAGGGAGAGAGATAGAGAGCTAGAAACATCGACGAGAGAGAGTCATTGATCTTGCACACCCCCTACCGGGGATATGCCCGCAACCAAGGTACATGCCTTGACCAGAATCGAACCCGGGACCTCTCAGTCCCCAAGCTGACGCTCTATCCATTGAGCCAAACCAGTTTCGGCAACTTTTAGGTATTTTCAACATCAAAACTATATAAACAATGTTGTTTTTCCCCCCAACTGCTTAGTAAACTGAAGACTGCAGCAATTGCTTCAAACATTGTTGAGCTAGCTATGACTTAGGGATATTGCTCTATTTTGTAAAGGTAGAGTATGGAATTGAATAAAGTGGGGGTTGATAGGAAAAGCAAGTTAACATTAAATGGCAGGACATAAAATTGACATGTACTACTAAAGAGCACTTTCATGTATTAAAGTTGGACAAAGAATTGTTTTATGCTCAGATAGTGGATAAGAAATCCCTCTACTTCACCAAACTATTTTTATACTACTTGTAAAATGTATTCGTAATTTTTATTGGTTTTTTTATATTTTTATAATATATACAAATTTTTAATCAAATAAAGAATAAATTTGAGCCTATAATTTTTATTTGCTGCATACATGTATGTGTTTGTTCTATCTCCCATATTGTTCAATATTCTTTCCAGATAGTTGATATTAAATAACATGATAAACTTGTTTATTGATTTTCCTCCATGGTTTGTTGAATTTGTTGAATTTATTAGGGTGGTAAATACCAGCATAATAATTTTCTTATATTGTGTTAACTAGTTTACTCACATGATTAAAACCAGAACAGAGTTGCTAATTTTAGAATGTCTTTGCTTCTCTCTTAATATCTGTTTGTCTTAAATCTTAAGTAGATATTGTTTGTACATTTACTGTCTCCCTGTGCATAATTTTTGTTTGTTTTATTAATTGCTTAATTTCTTCCTCGAAATATACTGCTATTCCTGATGTACTCTGGAAAAATAATTTAAAATATTAATATTATAATGTTTTCAGGTATAATTTAAATAAGAGAGCTAACAGTAGCTGAATATAATATTCTGATTAATGATTTGGCTGTGCTTTAACTCTGAGGACTGTTTCCGTTTTCAAGTAAAATGTTTGGATTGTGTAGGCTGTGTTAAAATGCTAGCATATAATATATTGAAAATAGCCTAAAATAGCCACAATCCTTTTTATGCCAATAGAAGTAAATGATAAAGTCCCTTTTTAGCATAAAAACTCACCAGCTTCTGTGATATGAACATCAAATTACTGTCCCCTTTCTTCCTAAATAGTCTCATTAGTCTTCAGGTTCACTATGTGGCTTATGAGCTTAATATACTGGAACCAATCGCATTAAATTATTCTTTCAGGGACTGGGAATGGAGGGAAATAAATGTGTTTTTATAGCATTGAATTTAGTTCTATATTTCCACCTTGATATCAGCTTTATTAGAGATTAGACTAAAATGTTCTAGATTTTTCCTAAATCAGTAATACTGAGATTTGATGGTAAGATGTGTTTTTTTTGCATTTTTAAATACCCAATTTATATTCATTTCCAAATTGTTCAGGAGGACTTAATGTAAACTTGCAAATTACAAAGGAAAGAAGGTTTGGGAAGAAAACCAGGTCTTTTTAGCTTTGTTAATGAAACCATTTCTTATGCTGAAGTTCCTATTGCAACAAGATTCAGACTGCTACTGCTCTTTGGTGGGAGATAGCTATATGCTTTTAGAATAAAATATAGTAGAAAAGGAAAACAATAATTAAAGGCAAATAAAGATAAAGAAAAACATCATTCTTGTTATAAATATGGCTTACTGTTCTGTGCTTCCTTTTGTGGTGGTCCTGAAATTATTCATAGTTTTTCGTGGTGGCCACACAATGTGTATCCAGGCTGCTAACCCTGCAGTATACAGGTCAAGCCTGGTAAATCTAATAAAAAAATATTTAGAACAATAAGCAAAGGATAAGCAATCTGGCAGGTAAATAAGGAAAGAAGAATTGCAGAAGAAACAGTACATGAAAAGATGCTGAAGTTTACTGTAATTAGAACAATACAAACCAAAGCAATAAGATACAATTTTTTACCCTCAGGATAAAAATTTAAAGTGATAAGATTTTAAGAATTCAGAACAACCAACACGGCCACACTTAGGGTGTTGCTTGTTTTAGCCTCCGTGGTAAATTAATCTGGTATATATTGATTTGCAGTTAAAGTACAGGCACCCTTTAATTCAAACTCCCACTCTTAAGCATATGTACCTTGGAAATACTATCATTATCTATTTCTTTTTAAAAATATATTTTATTGATTTTTTTACAGAGTGGAATGGAGAGGGATAGAGAGTTAGAAACATCGATGAGCCTAAACCGGTTTGGCTCAGTAGATAGAGCCTGCGTACTGGAAGGTCCCAGGTTCGATTCCAGTCAAGGGCATGTACCTTGGTTGTGGGCACATCCCCAGTGAGGGGGGTGCAGGAGGCAGCTGATTGATGTATATCCTCTTCGATGTTTCTAACTCTCTCTCCCTTCCTCTCTGTAAAAAGTCAATAAAATATATTAGAAAAAGAAAAATATATTTAAAAAAATGAAAAATCGATGAGAGAGATAATCCACCAGCTGCCTCCTGCACACCCCCCACCGGGATGTGCCCACAACTTATGTACATGCCCCTGACCGGAATCGAACCTGGGATCTTTCACTCTGCAGACCAACGCTCTATCCACTGAGCCAAACCGGTTTTGGCCACCAGTATCTACTTTATTCAACTGATAAATGAGATTCATCTTCCATGAAAGCAAACCATTGGTTAAAACCATTTCTTCAGCTTATGACTATTCACATAAAAATTAAAATCACTCCAGCTTTACTTATAAAAGCACTTGCTGCATTATAAATAACACCATGGCCCTGGCCAGTTTGGTTCAGTGGTCGAGTATTGTCCACGCATTGAAAGGGCCCTGGTTCCATTTCCTGTCAGAGCACATGGCCAGGTTGTGGTGTGGTCCCTGGTCTGGTGCATGTGGGAGACAGCCAATGGATATTTCTCTTCTCCCTTTCTAAGATCAATAAAAGTTTCTGAAAAAAGAAAAAATACAGTGAACTTTATGGGCATGTAGTGAACTTTTCTAAAGAAAACCTCTGGAATTGTTGTTAATCTTTGTTAAAAGTAAAGATTCATTAACGTTCCTTCTGATTTTTAGACTGGGCATTTAGCTATGGAGACGCTTCTATCCCTTACTTCCAAACGCGCAGGAGACTGGTTTAAAGAAGAACTCCGGCTTTTGGGTGGTCTGGATCATATTGTAGATAAAGGTATGATCAATATATTCATAGCATTTTCATAGATTTAAAAGGATGAAAAAAATATTTTATTTACATATTCCAAAAGTAATTTCATCACTTGAAAAGATTTTGCTAATTTCTTTCACAGGAAATGCCATTAATGCTTTGAAAGTAATGGAAAGAAAATAATTACAATAAATTAGAGCCTCATACATTTCAACATCTCATAGTATAAAACTTAGAATAATTCATGTCCGAGGGGATCCAGCATTTCCACAGCATGTGTACATTGGCTTTTAATGTTCGTGAAGGGGCAGGTACTTAGGTGCTGAGACGTGCTAACTGATACACATCCATTTCTTCTAGTGAAAGAATGTGTGGATCATCTCAGTAGAGATGAGGATGAAGAGAAACTAGTAGCCTCATTATGGGGAGCAGAGAGATGTTTACGAGTTCTAGAAAGTGTAAGTATAGACAACTGTTTGGAGAAAATTGTTTAATCTTAATTGTGACTGTGTAAGACTGCCAAATACGTGTTATGTATCTCTGGAGTTTCACTTTTTAAAAAAAGTCCAAGTTGTAATTGTGATGCATTCTTTGAGCAGCCATTGTTAATGAACAAGTTAAATGAGCAGTTTAGTTTTTTTAAAATATGTATATTGCTGCTCCATGAAAAACCTCGCATGTTAGTTTTGTTTATATTGCTGAATGTTAATATTCCTTAATGTGGAATTCTACTTATATAGGGTATCCAAAAAACTGTATTCACACACTTTGAATAATTATAAAGGCAGTGTTTGTTAAAATACATTACATTTTCAAAATAGAACTATCAGCTATTAAAGTGTGAACACATTGTTTTGGGACACCCTTTATGTTAACTTGTTTAGGAAAAATGATAGTAAAAAGCAGTCAGGTGTTCATTTGTTTTTTTAATATATTTTATTGATTTTTGTACAGAGAGGAGAGAGAGATAGAGAGTTAGAAACATCAATGAGAGAGAGTCATCGATCAGCTGCCTCTTGCACACCCCCTACTGGGGATGTGCCCTCGACCGGAATAGAACCCGGGGCCCTTCAGTTCCCAAGCCGATGCTCTATCCATTGAGCCAAACCGGTCCCGGCATCATTTGTTTTTTTAATTAATAAGAATTTTCTTAATATTTGGTGTTGAAGAATGGTATTATTGAACTGAGTGCCATAATAAGTATATTTGTTCTTGGCCTTTAATGAATAACTTAACCCAGTTCAGAGAAATTATGCTGCCAGTGAAGTGCAGTATGCATAGATTGTGTATTGATTAGATCGGAGTAGCCAGGTGCTTTTTGAACCATCTGTGGGGAAATAATCTAGTGTAGTTAAAATTTTTTGGCCCTGACCAGTTAGTTCAGTGTTTAGGGCACCATCCTGACACACCAAGGTTTTGGATTTGATCTCTGGTCAGGGCACATACAAGAATTGACCAATGAATGCATAAATAAGTGGAATAACAAATCAATGTTCCTCTCATTAAGTAAAATCTTTTTAAAAAAATTTTTTGGCAAAATTGAAGTACTCTGTTCTAGAGTATATTTGATAAACAGAGATATACAGATGTGGGCAAAACTAGGTTTACAGTTGTTTGTATGGAAATAATGCAACTAATAATAATACAGGAATAAACTATTTTGTATACTCACAACTATAATTCTACTTTTGTCCACTCCTGTATATTTTTTTAAAATTCTAAATGAATCCATTTAAGAACTTGATTAGTTTGTGTATAAGTTAGAGACTGTTCTTTTCTGACATTCATTGGTAATTCATTACAGTGAATGTAGAGCACAGAATACATTATGAACAAGCAATTGTAACAGTAATGCTTTAACTTTGTAATAAAGCGATAGCTTTGTTTTAAAGCAGGAACGTGTGAGTTATTTACTTACATGACAAGGGCTGAATTTTCTCATCTTTGTCTTTTACAGCATTAGTTATAAGTGTGTTATATATGAATGACTGAAGTTATGGATTGACACATCATTTCAAATTTTTTCTTTTAGGTAACAGTGCATAATCCAGACAATCAAGGCTACTTGATAGCATATAAAGATTCACAACTCATTGTTTCATCAGCTAAGTAAGTTTTTCTGAAATATCACACTTTATTAAAAATATATATATTTTATTGATTTCTTTTTTTTCTTTTTTCTTTTCTTTTTTTTTTTTTTTTTTTTTTACAGAGAGGAAAGGAGAGGGATAGAGAGTTTGAAACATCGATGAGAGAGAAACATTGATCAGCTGTCTCCTGCACACCCCCTACTGGGGATGTGCCTGCAACCAAGGTACATGTCTTGACCGGAATCGAACCCGGGACCTTTCAGTCCACAGGCCAATGCTCTATGCACTGAGCCAAAAACGGTTTCAGCCACACGAATAAAAATAAAATATTTTATTTAAAGCATTTAGATTAGCTTAAAGAAAATACTGTTGTATGATCTTCCTCCATAAAACACTTCGTCTGTCAAATTCTGTGTACCAGAAGCAGTACAGTCTCGGAAAAGTTAGGAGTGCAGATTCTGGAGCCAGAGCGACTGGAGTGTGGATCCTCGCTTTTTATTTGCTACAAGTTCTTCAGATGGGGGGTTAATAATTGTATCTACTTACCCAAGGTTGTTATCATAAAAATAATAATATACTTGTTATATGTTAAATTATATCATTTAAAATGTATATTAGTATGTATAAAATATGTTTAAACTTTAAAAATGATTTTTAAATGTCCCTTGTATGTTATATATGTTATGAACAATATATGTTAAAAGAGTTAATATAGGGGAGAGGAAGAAGGGGAATTAATAGAAGAGAAGGGATATCTGTAATATTTCCAACAATTAGATTAATTTTTTTAAAAGTTAGTATATATGACCAAAACTGGTTTGGCTCAGTGGTAGAGCGTCTGTCTGCGGACTGAAAGGTCCCAGGTTCGATTCCGGTCAGGGGCATGTACATTGGTTGCGGGCACATCCCCAGTAGGGGGTGTGCAAGAGGCAGCTGGTCGATGGTTCTCTCTCATCGACGTTTCTAGCTCTCTATCTCCCTTCCTCTCTGTAAAAAATCAATAAAATATATTTAAAAAAAAAAAAAAAGTTAGTATATATGCATAAAGCCTAGAAACTGCGGCTCGCGAGCCACATGCGGCTCTTTGGCCCTATGAGTGTGGCTCTTCCACAAATAACCACAGTCTAGGTGAGTCTATTTTGAAGAAGTGACATTAAAAGAAGTTTTAAGTTTAAAAAATTTGGTTCTCAAAAGAAATTTCAATCGTTGTGTTGACTAACGAGTTTGCCGACCACTGGCCTAGAACAATTATTGGCATAGAGTAAACACTAAATATCAGCCTTATTTTTATTATGAATAAACATCACTATCCCTCCTCTTCCTTTTTGTTTTTATCTTCCCCCCAGATCTGTAGGCAGATTCTTCCCTCATTCCCCACACACTCAGCCCTAATTCCTGACATTAGGCTAATGCTGTCACCCAGTGCAGCAGCCTCTTCCTGCTCTCTCTGTCCTAACTCCTGATATTCTAGCGTGTCCAGCACACCCCCACAGGGGTTAACTGTCCTCAAATCTCTGCTTTTGCCCTGGCTGGTTTGGCTAAGTGGACAGAGCGTCGGATTGAAGGGTCCTAGGTTTGATTCCAGACAAGGGCACCTTCCTGGGTTCCGTGGTTTTGATCCCCAGTAGGGGGTGTGCAGGAGGCAGCCGATCATGATTCTCTCTCCTCATTGATGTTTCTATCTCTCTCCCTCTCCCTTCTCTCTAAAATCAATGAAAATATGTTTTAATGTATGTATATACATATTTTAAAACATATATGTATATGCTTTGTAAAAATAATCTCAAACTGCAAATCTCTGGTTCCTTACTGATTTTGCACATATACTCAAAGTCCTTAGAATAGTAGCAAAGTCCCACTTACTACCTGACTCAAATTTATCTGTGTGTTTTTTTTTTAACCTCTTATTCATGTATGATATTCTCTTATTCAAGAGAATATCATACATGACAAAAGGAGGCAAAATAGTATAATAAGCCTTGATTTACATGTCATTCAGATTGAGTCGTCATCAGTCCTAGCCAGTCTTGTTTCCAGCTGTAACCCTATCATTCCCCTTTCTAGATTATCTGGAAGCAAACCACAAATTTATCATTTCATTCCTAAGTACTTAAGTATATACAAGAGGACTCTTGAAAAATATAGCCACATTATTATTTTTATACCCCAAAAATTATTATTTGCCAAATATTAATATGTCCCATTAGCATTCAATTTCTAGTATTTTCTAATCGATTTTCTTAATCTGTAAATTTCTTCTCCATTGTTCTTGTACTTTGTACATTTTTTGTCACACTTGATACCATTAAGGCATATATTCTAGTTTTTTTTTACTCTGTTAAAAAGGGAGTCTTCTTGCAAGTTAAATATGTTACTTTTAAAATGTCTCTTATATGTTTCATGCCTCCTGATAAGGACAGGTTTTAGCTCTTTTGTTGTATTTAGGACCTTTGTGTCAAATGTCTTAGAAGTAGGGGTGGAGGACAGAGTTGGATATTTGTGAAAGATCTCTCATCAGGCTTCTTAAACTTTTCTGTAAAACCCTGATAAATGCAGGGATAACATATTGAAAAATTAAATAATATACCTCACTTTTCTTCACCCACCTCTCAATTCAAGCTGTGATTTAGCTCAGTACTGCTTAAAGCAGTTGAGTGAACTATAACAGCATAGTAGTTGTGGCTAACATCCCTAAACATCTACGTAAGACATTATTATAAATCAGGCATGAGGAATACCGACCTAACCAAAGGGCAGCTAAAGGAGGAACAGATCCAGTACAGTTTCTTCAAGGGTGTTGTGTGATATATGTAATGCATGTCATATCAGCAGACAGCTTACATCATCTCTCATCATAGACTTTTTTTAAATGGACTTTGTGATTTAAGGAGAGTATTCATAAATATTATACCTACTTAAGCATTAAATGTACTTGTTATTTTGGGTAGCATCTTGAGAATCCTTGGATACAGCTGATACCTTGATTCTGCCAGGAGACACATCAGTTAAATGACCTGTCATTTGCTGTAATATTTATGAAGTATTTAATACCCATCTATACAAGATCATTTTATTGTGCAGTATTAATAATGTTTCTCTATCTGCTAAGAACATGCATTAAAAAAGATCTGAGTGAAATTCCAAAGTGTCTAGTGTTAACTCTGAAGAACTTCAGCTTGTTTGGAGAAGGGTTGTAGTCATTTCTGTTGGAGAGAATGGTAAAATGGGGGACAACTGTTAACTAATAGAGATAAAAACTTCTGTATAGAATTCATAATTTAACTTGGCTTAGAAAAATTTAAATTATCGAATTTTCCCAAAATAAATTAAATGTAGCAGCTACTGCGATACCGTTGTAATGCCAGACATGCTTAGTACATGATTCACTGGTTCATACAGTGTAACAAGGGAGAGGAAAGTGAGTTCACATGACAGCGTATGACAGATTTTGAAACATTAAGGCCCAAGTAAGACGTTTTAAATTTAACTATTTTTGTTTAGAGTAAATCTACATTTTGTTTTCTCTTAAGAGCATTGCAACATTGTGAAGAATTGATTCAGCAGTATAACCGTGCTGAGAACAGTATATGCTTGCCTGATAGCAAGCCTCTGCCTCAGCAGAATGTCACTAACCACGTGGGCAAAGCAGTGGAAGACTGCATGCGGGCCATTATCGGGGTGCTGCTCAATTTAACGAACGACAACGGTGAGTGACGTGTGTTACATGGATTTACACCCTTGTTTCTTTACTTGAGATAGTGATTTTTTAAATTGCTATCATGTAATTCACTGATTCACGTATACTAGTAGATTTGACTGCCTTTAGGAGTTGGTCATTTTAGAACAAGCCTGGTATCTTGGCTTGGAAATATTACAGTTAATGACTTCTTCAGCATTTGTGATGGAGTGATGGTCAGTTAGCACAGTTGATGTGTTAAAAAAAAAAAAAAAAAAAAAAAAAAAGAGCTATACATTTCTAACTTTTTATATTCTTGTTAGTGTATATTGGTTGTTGGTATCATGAAGAAGAACCAGTAACACTTTCACACTGTTTTCTGTTTTAGAGTGGGGCAGCACCAAAACAGGAGAACAGGATGGCTTGATCGGCACAGCGATGAACTGTGTGCTTCAGGTTCCAAAGTACCTACCTCAGGAGCAGAGATTTGATATTCGAGTGCTAGTGAGTCGAAGCAGCTATTTCAGAAATGAGTAGTTGGTTGATTGTGTGCTTGGTTGATAATGAAAACTTCATCTTAGTTTTGGGGTTAGAACAAATTATTGGATACAAGAGGTGCACTTGCATGGATTCGTGCACCAGTGGGGTCCTTCAGCTTGGCCTGTGCTGAAGGACCCCTCACAATCCAGGACCCCTCGGGGGATGTAGTAGTGTACAAAGTGGCAGGCGGCTGGGGAGGAGCCCAAGCCCTGGCTGGGTGCCACTCCTGTTCATCCCAATGCCGCTGCACCTGCTGCTGCCAATTGGTAGCATTGCTGCAGTGGCAGAAGCACACTCACCACCAGGGGGCAGCTCCTGCATTGAGCGTCTCCCCCCTGGTGGTCAGTGTGCATCGTAGTGACCAGTCGTTCAGTCACTTAGGCTTTTATATCTTCTTACCTAATAATAGACAGACATGTAAATTGTGTGTTACGCCCACAGCCAATCAGAGTGAGTATGCAAATTAGAAGGCCAAAGATGGGGGCCGCCCAGCTGCTCCAGGCGAGGAGTAGCCAGGCAGAGCAGGACACCTGATATGATGAGAGGGAGGGCAGGGGACGAAGGGATCTACAGGAGCGGGGTGCTGCAGTGAGGCCGAAAGATTGCAGACTCCAGGTGGCAGATTCCAGCAGAGCAGTGAAGACGAACCGGCCAGAGTCTGCAGCAAAAACAAAGAAGGCAGACTGGCCAGAGCGAAGGCCTGAGTCCTGGGTGCTGGAGGAAAACCGGTGCCGGAAGCCAAGGGAAGGAAGGCCCATTGCAATGGGCCTCTAGTATACAGATATTGTGGGTTTCAGTAGATTCCTTATGAACATGATCTTACTGTGCAAGTAGCTGTGAAGGGTCCTATGTACAAATAATATAAGAATTAAAAGTGGAGATTTAAAAAAGTGGTGAAATCAGCCCTGGCTGATGTGGGTCAGTGAGTGGTTAGAGTATCTGCCCCACACCAAAGGCTCTAGGGTTTGATTCCCCCTCAAGGGCACATACCTGGGTTGCAGGTTCAATCTCCAGGCACAGTGTGTGTGTGGCAAACAGTCTTATGTTTCTCTCACATCCATGTCTCTCCCTCCATCCCTTCAACTTATCTAAGTTAATGGGAAAACATCCTCAGGTGAAGATTCTTTTAAAAGGTGGTTAAATCATTTTTTTGGGAAGACCATTATCTTACATACTAGTTTTTAACTATTTTGTAGACGGTAGGGCACTGATTAGGTTTCTAGTTATCAGTAAAGTGATGTACATTATGTTCATTTGCTTTTAATTCTCACCTGTGGTAATATGCAGTTTTAATTTTTATAGGGCCTAGGTCTACTGATAAATTTAGTAGAATATAGTGCTCGGAATCGGCACTGTCTTGTCAACATGGAAACGTCGTGCTCTTTCGATTCTTCCTTCTGCAGTGGAGAAGGAGATGATAGTTTAAGGATAGCTGGACAAGTTCATGCTGTTCAGGCTTTAGTGCAGGTAAGCAATAACTTAAACACCTTCAGTTTGTTGCATGTATCCAATTTCCTTATCAGTTGTACTTCTCTCTGTCTATCTCCCCTCCTCCTTTCCTTTTTATTCCTTCCCCAACCCTTCTGCTTCTCTCCCAGTCTCACCAGTTTAGTGAGAGGTACACTGGGTCAGAATGAATACCCTTACTTATTACTCCTTAAGCATTGTTAGTGAAAGGCATATTTGTTTATAAGTCAAAAAGATTTTTAATCACAAATTAGGAATCAGCCTTCAGCCCCACCTCATCCAGCACTTACTGGTCTGATCTGCGCCCAGGACTTATATTGGACAATATATAGGACTTACCTATATATTGGGTCATGCTCTTTAAAGTATGTCTGTGGAATAATTTCCTGGTTTAAGAATTGTGTTAGAATATGAATATTTAAAATTGGTATCTCCAACTCCCACCCAAAACAAACACTCCCTCTCCCATCCATTTATATCCCACCCCCCTTAAAAAAAATGTACGTGAGTTCTTGTTTCTTGACAACGGTGGACATTACAGTTTTTACTTTTTTCCAGACTCATAAATTCCTAGCTGCCTTTGTCATTTCCTTAAATGGTAGTTTGCATATATGCAGAAGTGATGATAAACTATCTTTTTCATTGTTTCTGAAGCCTTTACTAGCTAACCTATTAATTTTTTGGCCTATTTGAAACTAATGTTTGAACTGTGCCCTCAAAAGTAATCCACAACAATTTGATCTTTTTTTCCTGAATTACAGTTAGGAGCCCATCATTCTCATCTCAAACATTTTGATCTTTATACTCTTAAAAATTAAAGATATTTTGTTTATATGTGCTCTATCTTTCCAAACTTACTAAGAAAATTGTGAAACATGCTGAAACCAATTTGGCTCAGTGGATAGAGCATCGGTCTGAGGACTGAAGGGTCTTGGATTCGATTCCAGTCAGGGGCATGTACCTTGGCTGCGGGCACATCCCCAGTGGCGGTTGTGCAAGAGGCAGCTGGTCGATGACTCTCTCTCATCGACGTTTCTGACTCTCTATCCCTCTCTCTTCCTCTCTGTGAAAAATCAATAAAAATATTTAAGAAAGAAAAAGAAAAGAAAATTGTGAAACATGGGCACCCATACCATCAGGCACTAGAGCAATAATATAAGTACATGAGCTGTGCATTCTGGAAAACTGTATATTCAGAGAGAATGAAAGAAATCACCTGACCTCTTAATATCATTGACCTCATGGACTCCCTGAAAGGATATAGGGATCCTTGAACCAATTTTAAGAAATGCTGCTTTATACAAAATCTGAATTTTATTTTTTAAGGCATTAAATTGTATAGACCACTCTTTGTACATTAAGCAAATCTCTGAGGTTTATTTGGCATTTGATTATCAGGTAGTTGTCTTTAGTAACTTTGGGTTTTCCCCAAATCATACCAGTATGTTCAGTGCTCTCTGCATGTTCAGCACTGTACCCACCCAGGGAAGATCAGGTCAGTGAAGGCAAGGAGGTTCAGAGTATTCTCTTTTTCACTTAGAGAGTTCCCTGTGCACTTTCATTGACAATTGCACCTCATTTTTAATATGATTAGTTGAGTTCCAGCTCTGAGTTTTTTTCTGAACCTTTTTACTTTTTTACTGGTTTTTGTATTCTTTTAAAGAAGCCATGTTACTTTTACATAGTATAATATAGTTTTATTCATTGTTCTTCTTTTCAGTTAATTCATCCTTTCTGCTTGTGGTTTGGTTTTGTTTGTTTTTTTAATATATTTTTATTGAGTTCAGAGAGGAAGGAAATGGGAGGGAGGGGGAGAGAGAAACATCAGTGATGAGAGAGAATCATTGATCAGTTGCCTCCTGCATGCCCCCTATTGGGGATCAAGCCTGCAACCCGACATGCATCCTTGACCAGAATTGAACCTGGGACCCTTCCAGTTCATAGGCTGACGTTCTGTCCACTAAGCCAAACTGGCTAGGGCTGTTTTGTTTTAATTATTTAAGTTTATAGCTTTTTTTACTTGAAATTTTTTGTCATTATTATTCAAATTAAAGGAAGTACTGAGATTTTCATTCTTACAAACACAATGCCTGCCTGCATTATTAGTAGACAATTTACTTGATTGAATACCAACAGCATTTATACTTTCATTTTGGCCTTCATAAGATATAGAGCAAGAATTACCAAACAAGGGCTTTTATTGATACTTAACCTTTTTATCATACAACTTGCTTCTCAGGATTAGTGATGATTAAAAACAAATAGAACTTTATATTTGGCTACATACATATTGGTTGGTGATCTCTTTTTTAATCTCTTTAAAAATAATTTTTGTCAGCTATTTCTTGAGCGAGAGCGAGCAGCCCAGTTGGCAGAAAGTAAAACAGATGAATTGATCAAAGATACTCCCACCACTCAGCATGATAAGAGTGGAGAGTGGCAAGAAACAAGTGGAGAAATACAGTGGGTATCAACGGAAAAGACTGATGGTGCAGAAGAGAGACAAAAGAAGGAGGAGGAAGAGGAGGAACTTGACCTCAATAAAGGTACATTTATTTTGAGTGTGTTCACATAGAAAATTCAATGATGGCTTATTTTTTCTCCAGAGCATACTTTTAAGTCATGTGTTGTCATGATCTTTTATTTATTCTACTTCATGGCCTCTCTAGTTCAGTGTACACAGCTTTGCTGTCTCAGTGCGCACAGGCATTGGTTGGCACGCTGGCAGTGAAGATGGCACATGTGAGTGAGGAAAGGTGCCTTTCCTTCTGGGGCCAGCCTTCTCTGTAATGGGAAGCAGCTGAACACTGACCCCTAAAAGTTTTTAGTTTTGAAACTTTGTGATTCTTTTATTGTTCTCCCTTTATGTACTGAGTTCTATTGTCATAAATTACAGTTATCATTCTCAAATGGTATAGGTAGTTGGTGGCAAACACAGTAAGGAATATACTGAAGGTAATGGTTTCACTAATCAAACATTATCTACTGTTGTCAGGAACTGTGATGCTTGATTCATGTGAATTCTGCAAAATAGCCAGTTGTTATTCATGCCATTCAAGTTTCGAAATTTAATATGTTTATCTTCACCCAGCTAGGATGCAAGCACCAGCAATGTTGATTCTGAGTCTACTCTCTCTCTCGTGTCCATGCTCTCCAAATCTAATGTCGTTAGTTATGAGATTGTAAGAAATCTGTTTTATTTCCTCATTTATTAATTTTGATGTTTCCTTTGGCATAACATTTTTTACTGCTTAGCATTCTTTTTGTTTGTTTTTTATTTTTTAAATACGTTGTTATTGATTTCAGGAGGAAGGAAGAGGGAGAGAGAGAGAGAGAGAAATATCAGAGATGAAAGAGAAGCATTGATTGGCTGCCTCCTGGAGATCGAGCCCCACAGCCCGGGCATGTGCCCTTGACTGGAATCGAACCGGGACCCTTCAGTCTGCAGACTGACACTCTATCCATTAAGCCAAACCAGATAGGGCACTTAGCAGTCTTTTTATTTATTAGTTTGTTTGTTTATTTTTTTTTTTAAATATATATATATATTATTGGTTTTTTTACAGAGAGGAAGAGAGAGGGATAGTTAGAAACATCGATGAGAAAGAATCACTAATCAGCTGCCTCTTGCACACCCCCACTGGGGATGTGTCCACAACCAAGGTGCATGCCCTTTGACTGGAATCGAACCTGGGACTTTTCAGTCCGCAGGCAGATGCTCTATCCACTGAGCCAAACCAGTCTCTGCAAAAAGTACCTATTCTTTACTTTGTCATTTTTGGGTTTTAGTGTTGAAAAAACTATTTGCTAACTTAATGTCACAATGATTTAGTCTGTGGTTTTTGTTTGAGTTTAATCCACACCTGAAGATATGTTTTTAATTGATTTTTAGAGAGTGAGGAAGGAGAGAGAGAGAGAGAGACATCTCTTGGTTGCCTCCTGTATGCACTCTGTCTGGGAATGGAATCCTCAACCTGTATGTGCCCTAACCGGAAATAGAATCTACGACCTTTCGGTGTATGGATGGCGCTGACCCACATTGGCCAGGACTAGTCTGTGTTTTCTTCTAAGAGTTTTATGGTTTTAGCTCTTACATTATCTTCCACTTACTACTTTTTGTGAATTTGTGTGGATATCCCATTTTTCTAGCATCATTTATCACTGTTGAATAGTTTGAAGAAGTGATGAGTGAGTTGTTGGTCCGTGGGCTTTATTTTTTATATGCCGTCACAGTGTTCTGTTCATTCTTAGCCCTTCAGCACGCTGGCAAGCATATGGAGGACTGCATTGTGGCCTCGTACACAGCGCTGCTTCTTGGTTGTCTCTGCCAGGAGAGTCCCGTAAGTAAGAGTACACTGTTTTATGTGAAAAGATTCCATTCTGGCAGCTTCATACCATTATTTAATTAGCTTATATACTACTCTGTTACCGCCCTCATGTTAAAAACTTTCAAATATGTGGTAAACTTTTTTTAAAATGTTATTTTGCAGTTATATTATACTAGAGGCCTAGTGCACAGATTTGTGCACCGATGGGGTCTCACAATCTGGGACTCCTAATGGAATGTCGGATAGCCAGTTTCGGCCTAATCCAGACAGGAGAGAGCCCAATCCTTGCATTGAGCATCTGTTCCCTGGTGGTCAGTGCACGTCTTAGCGACTAGTCAACTGGTCATTTGGTTGCTTAGGCTTTTATATATATAAAAAATATATATATTTTAATAACTCTGCCACTGTACAGCTATTCAATATTATTGACTGCATTCCCTCCCCCCCTCGCTCTATCTATATATATATATATATACATATATATATATATATATATATGTATATATATATATATATATAGAGAGAGAGAGAGAGAGAGAGAGAGAGAGAGAGAGACTAGTGACCCAGTGCATGAAATTTCATTAAAAGAGGATTAATTAGAGGAAATTAAAAGAGGATTAATTAGAGGAAATAATTTAATATTACTATTTGTCCTTTCTCTATAATATAATAGAAGTGTCAGAGATGAAAGAAAATTAGTAAAATGTATATGAAAACCTTCCTTCTATGAGAGTCTGGGGCACACCACGGAATGCAGAGTCAAATCCCTGTCCACCCACATGCACCTCAAAATCATGTGAGATCCAGACCTGGCCGCACCCCCCCCCCCCCCACCTTAATTGGGCTAGATCCAGATCTGGCCAGTCCCACCCTTGTCAAGCCCTGCCGGGCAAAGGGTATAGCTTCAGGTCCCCTAGTCGGCACCAGGTTAGGAGGGGAGGGGGGGGCGCGTGGCCTGAGTGTTCCCTTAGACCAGACTAGAGTGGGGGGCATGCCTTGAGGTCTTCCATCAATCCCTGCCTGTGGGGAACACTGCCTGAGATCCCCTGTCAAGCCCCGCCAAGTGGGGGTTGGGGGACAGCGCAGCCTCAGATCCCCCAGCCCAGCACCGGGATGGGGGTACGGCCTTTTGGTCCCCTATCAAGTCCCACTGGGCGGGGGTGCAGCCTGAGTTCCCCCAACCCAACACTGGGTGTGCCCCTTGAGGTCCCCTGTCAAGCCCCACTGGGTGGGGGGCACAACCTTAGGTCCCCTGGCCTGGTGCTGGAGTTGGGGGAGCAGCCTGAGATCCTCTAGCCAAGTCCCAGGATGGGAAGCACACCTTGAGGTCCCCTGTCGAGCCCCACAGGCAAGGGAGGGCTTAGCCTCAGGTCCCTACTGATTACAGAAGGAGTAACATCAATGTGAGAGATACATTGATTGGTTGCCTCCTACATGTAACCTGACTGGGGTTGGGGATCAAGCCTTCGACCCAGGTATGTGCCCTTGACTGGAATTGAACTTGGGACCCTTCAGTCGCAAGTCACTGAGCCAAACCAGCTAGGGCCCTATTCTGTACTTTACATTCCTGTGACTGTTTTGAATATTTGGTGAACTTTTAAAGGTACATTCCAAGTAATAGTACATTGGGTTTGATGAGAACATTCTTGACTAATGGATGATAAATCAATTCACATACCTTTGGTTGAAGTAAAAGAGAGCAGAATATAAAATCCATGCTCAGCTGGCTCAAGGTAGAAGAGTCTAGCCTCAATGATACCAAGGACTTTAAGAGCATTGCTTCCCCCTCTAAAACCCCTTCACACTCACTAGACCAAGTAGGCTTCCCCTCATCTTGGCCAATATTGGCCCGCGTGCTTTT
Source organism: Pipistrellus nathusii (assembly GCA_963693515.1). NCBI lineage: Eukaryota > Metazoa > Chordata > Mammalia > Chiroptera > Vespertilionidae > Pipistrellus > Pipistrellus nathusii. The sequence goes on from OY882871.1 coordinate 52,609,147, forward strand.
GTTTGAACTACTCATTGGCCAGGTAAATGGGGCTACTATGTGAGAGCTAAATCATTGTAATCGAACTGTAGGAAGTATGAATGTCCAGACAGTTCTGTGCTGAGGGAACACAGAAATAGATGATTCTGACCTTTGGGACAGTCTGCTTTTAGAGCAGGACACATGGGGGTGGTTGGTTGTTTTTTTAAAAATATATTTGTATTGATTTCAGAGAGGAAGGGAGGGGGGGAGAGAGAAACATCAATGATGAGAGCGAATCTTGGTCAACTGCTTCCTGCACACCTCCTTCTGGGGATTGAGCCCACAACCAGGAATTGAACCAAAAACTCCTAATTCATAGGTCGATGCTCAATCACTGAGCCACACTGGCCAGGCTGGAGTTTTTTTGTTTGTTTTTAAGGATAGGGACAAGTAGAACAGCCCAATTTTCAAATTAAAGGGAGGTTCTGTAGGAGACAGGGTATTCAGGAGCCAAGAAAAAGTGGAGGTGTGTTGCGTGGTGGGAAGGTTAGAATCTCAGTGATAGTGTGAAGAGCTTAATTTGGAGAAGCATTCATACTGTGGGTCTGCCCACCCACAAACACTTTGTCATTTTTGCTATCGTGCTCGCCTCCCATCCCCCACTGCCACCATGTCCATGTGTCTTAAGTCCTGTGTATTTTTTTGAATCTTTCTTATCTGTCTCTCCATGCTTTCATTGCAGTCCAGCTCTGATCTAAAGGCGCACGAGCCCATGTAGCTTTTGAATCTCCCTGGGTTTCCCCAGTTCAAACCTGGCTTCAGCATTTGACTTTTCTAACAAAGACACAGTGGAGCGGAGGAATAGCGTGGCGAGCCTTTTCCATGTGTTTCCCCATGGGGTCTGGAATCTGTTATGGACACTTCTTTCAAGTCGCTTGTCTGTATCTCTGGGTCACGATTTTCTTCATCCTCCGGGTTTGGCAGACCTGTCCATGCTGAGCCTAAGAGGTCTTCTGAATCTGGTGGTTGCACTTTTCAGTAAAACCAGCACAGAATAGACGAGCAAACAACCATCGGCAGTGTTGACTGCAACATGAGCTTCCATCACGGTCTGCCATGTTTTTTTGACCACAGAGCCCATTTTTGTCTTGGGTAAGATCCAGGCCATGGAAGATAGGCAGTTTTTGCCCAGAACATCCTCAGTAATTAGCTTGGATTTTCTAAATGCAACTTCGTCTTCCTGCAGATCAGCTAGGCTCACTTCAAAACCCCGGCCCTTGAGACATCAGATGTGGTCTTGGTTCCTTGAGTTCTGGTGACTAGTGTTTCCCAGTGCCTCTTACACCCGGTCTATCTTAGGGAGCAGATTGGGCACTCCTTCTCAGCTCCTAAGTCATACATTTTCCTTAACAGATTGGCTTATAAGTAGTTTAGCTGTCTCGCTAACAGTCAGTGGAGGAAACACTTTAATCTCTCCTGGCTTCTGACATGCTCCTTTACATAGGCTATGCTGGGTGCCTTTTGGGAAGCTCTACTTAAATTCTTAGCCTCCAGAATTAGTTGGATTCACCCGTGGAACTAAGGAATTTTCTTTCTTTTTTTAAATATATTTTTATTATTGAGTTCAGAAAGGGAGAGAGAGAGAGAGAAACATCAATGATGACAGAGAATCATTGATTGGCTGTCTTCTGCACACTACCTACTGGGGCTCGAGCCCACAACTTTGGCATGTGCTCTTGACCAGAATCGAACCTGGGACCTTTCAGTGCACAGGCTGACACAACTATCCACTAAGCCAAACCAGCTAAGGCGAGGAATTTTCTTTGATCTTTTTATTTTTATTCCATAAGCAGATCTGAGTACATTTTAAAGTGTAACATTTTTTTAAAATCTTTATTGTTAAAAGTATTACATATGTTCCCCTTCTCCCCCATTGATCTCTTCTAGTCTGTTCTCATTTCCCACCCCAAGCCTTCACCACCTTATTTATTGTCTGTGTCCATGAAGTGTAACATTTTAAATCTGCACTCCTTCCTCCTCTCCTAACTCTTCCCACCACCCCAACACACACACACACACACACACACACACACACTCAACAGCACGTGTAGTTGTTTTTTTGTTTTGTTTTTAATATATTTTATTGATTTTCTTACAGAGAAGAAGGGAGAGCTTGAAACATCGATGAGAGATGAGAGAGAAACATCGATCAGCTGCCTCCCGCACACTCCCGCCTAGGGATGTGCCTGCAACCAAGGTACATGCCCTTGACCAGAATTGAACCTGGGACCCTTGAGTCCGCAGGCCAACACTCTGTCCATTGAGCCAAACCGGTTAGGGCATGTTTAGTTGTTTTAAGCATTTTCTGTGCAATTACAAAAGTAAACATGCACACATAACTTCATTTTGTAGCCTTTGCCAGCTTAGCCTTTCTCCTTTCTTTGTGGATAGGATGGGATAGGGAATGGGAACACACGCATGCAAGCACTGTTGAGCGAGGAAAGAGAGGAAATGCCATATTTAACCAAGAGTTCAGGGATCCTTGAACTATGGAGGTTTGGAACACAATGTGCCCATAACCATCAACACAGTGCAAGGTGCAAGCTCGTGTTTTCTACCACCTGACATACATACATTTTAATATATGTATATGTATATGTATATATATAAACTGATTTCAGAGAGGGGGATGGAGGAGAGAGAAATATTGATGTGAGAAACATTAATTGGTTGCCTCCCGTACGCACCTTGACTGGGATCAAACTGGCAACCTTCCATACAGTGCATAGATGGTGCTCAGTCAATTGAGCCACACTGATCAGTATTTCTTTGATGTTTCCTCAGATCAATGTGACCACTGTGCGGGAGTATCTGCCTGAAGGGGACTTTTCAATAATGACAGAGATGCTCAAAAAATTCCTGAGCTTTATGAATCTTACTGTAAGTAGCTTCCAGTGCAGCTTTTGTGGTTTTAAATATAAGTATGATAAATTAATGACAGTAGAACTAAAAATTTTGTGGCCATAGTGAGTGGAAAGAAACCTGGACTTTATTATTATTTTTTAAGTGTTTTTATTGATTTGAGAGAGAGAGGAAGGGAGAGGGATAAAGAGAAACATCGATGAGATGAGAAAGATGGAGGGTCTGCCTCCTGCAGTCCCTGACTGGGGATCAGACCCGCATCTTGGGCTTGTGCCCTGACCGGAATTGAGCCTTTTGGTATACGGGACAATGCTCCAACCGACTGGGCAACCCAACCAGGGCAAAAGGGATCTTCTTTTAGTAAGTGTGCTCTATTAAAGATAATTGTTATAATGGCCAGATATATTGATACCTATATTATCAAAGCCATAATTTAGTCTCAGTGTGTTTGATTCACATGGTTCAGTTTAGTAAAGCTAAAGAATTTATGCTTTAGTCTGATATTTCTTAAAAGTTTGTGAACTGGTAACTTGCTTCCTCTCTCCCCATCCTACTTGCAGTGTGCTGTTGGAACCACAGGCCAGAAGTCTATCTCGAGAGTGATTGAGTACTTGGAACATTGCTAGCTGCTTTACCTCTGCTGCGGCGCTCGGCCGTGCTGGAGCCGGTCTGAGACAGAGAAGTGGTGAAAACAGATCTCCTTGGAGAATACCAAGAACATTCATCAGTATCATTCACGTTGGATTTCTAAGGCCTCCTGATTTCTTCGTCATGCATTCTGCATTTGCTCAATGACAGTTACTACATCAATCTGCAACTATCAAAAATGAGGGAAAAGGTTCAGGCTGTTAATTCCATGCAGTATTTAAGTACACTTCCTTTGGCAGAGTTTATACTCTCCCCTGTTCTCTTGCTTCACTCTGGGCAAGATTCAGGGGGAAATTTGTGCTGCTGTTAGTGCAACTGCTGTGTATGTTGAGCCACTGTTGTCATGCCAGCCAGGTGCAGAGGCAGCTTAGCTACTGAGGCATCGAATGTTCTGAGGACATTCTAGACAACAGCGTAGTTCCTTTTTCAGGCTCATTGCTTTTGCTTTTTTTGTTGAATGATTCCGATCGTAAATAAAGCTTTTAATAATTTTGTGAATTTTTTCTTGTTGTTCCCTGAACTACTACTGTCTATATTTAAAATTAGATGGAATCCAAAGACACAAGGGATTAATAGCATACTTTTATTCTTGATTTGATTTAGGTTGTCAAACTTTTTCACTTTCAGATCGTGACCATGTTCATTATGATACCATAGTGAGTCATAACTATAGACGCAAGAAAACAAGTAACAGTTGAAGGGACTGTTATCTAAGATGATGCGCCCTGTAAAGGCTGAAGCAAAATGGACAACCCAGGGCAGTTTACGCTTCATGTCAGGGAGGCTCCTGAAACACTAAGTTTGGGGGGACAACTCTCTAGATATATTTTCTAATGCTCAGTACAGTAAATATAAGAAGCTAAAACACCAATGTGGAATTCATGTTTCCAGATAACGTGTATATTCTTCTATAGAGTGACAGGATCAAATGCATAAACGCAAAGCCTTAAATTGCTGGTGTAGAAAAGACCCTTTTTTTCCATTTAGATTCTTACTTCACAGAGCAGTGTGTTGTTTGGAAAATAGGCATGGAACACAAAACATTTAATTTCACAACACTGCAAATTTTTCTTGTATTGTTCAGACCACCAGTTATGCATTTTTTCTTTAATTGATCAGGCCTGAATACAGGCTTTTAGAGATCTATTTCATTCATGTTTTTAAATACCTTTTCGGTAGTCATATCATGTTTCTTCATTGGATTTGTAAAACTTGAAGCCATAAAAATATTAGTTTGGTGTGTACTGGGGAAAATAGCTAAAAGTCTAAGATTTAGTCATTTAGACTTTGTTATTTCCTTGTATAAAGTGACAAATCGGGGCTCTTGTATCAGTGCCAGCTGTAATGTTTTTAATGCAGTGGCTGCCTTCTAATGTCTTCCTATTTTTGATAATGCAGATTGTTGGGAAATCTATAAGTAACTGGTTCTGGACAAATTGTTTTCTCCCTCCTACCTACCCTGACCCCACCCATCACCTTCTGAGAGCATAGTGTGCCAGTGTAACTTGGGAAAGACAGGTTGTACTTGCCCTGAGTACAGAAGCTAGCTTAGCAAACTATTTTGAAGGCATATCAGGAAATGATACCCAGAAAATGGAATTAGATATATTTTGTTTAATTATTTTAAAATACATTGATATTTATTAATCATTGATTTAGGAAAAGGAACAGATTTTTTGGTAAAGCTGACTGGCAGGTGGTAAGAAATACAAAACATTTGAATGAGAACAATCAGGGCGAACTACATTTTTCTGTTACACTGGTAATCATCTGAGAATTGATTTACCTCGGTGTTTAACAGTTTTTTGTTTTGTTATTTAAATAATAACTAATTGTCAAGCACTGATAGATGCAGATTTTGGTGGGGGCTGGGGGAGACATCACCTCACCAGCTGCAGCGCATTTGTGTGTTTAACCCTCAGAGAACTCTGCATTTTAGGGTACTTGAGGCTGACTTACAAATTAAAGTTTTAAAGTAACCTTTTTTTCCATTGTAAATATCTCTGTAAATACTACCAGTTGGAAATTAGAACAGTAGAATACTTTTCTGAATCCAATCTTATTTTATACAGTATTTCTCAGCTGTGATCTTTGGAGCAAAAGCCAACGGCAGGAAAAAATAGTTTGTACCAGTTTCATGAAGTATGTCTTTGGGTTTTTTGTAAATAATTTTAACTCAAATAAAATTGCTACTTTCAATACACATGTTGTCTTTAACATAAATCTATTGAACTGTTTTAGAGGAAGAAGTCTCACGGGCTTGATGTTGCTGCCTAATGTCTCACTTGAATTCCACATTTTCAACGTACACATAAAAATTTTACTACCGATGTTTGCTAAGCATTATGTACTTCTCCGTGTGTTTAATGATACTCACCTGAATGTAATGCCAACTCAGCAACTGGGCTGCATTTGCTGGGTCCTTGGTACGCTTATTTATTTGCTTTATCTTTTTGCCTCTGAATATGACCCAAAACTTCTTTTTTGTTTGAGTTTTTATAGCTGCTTTTTAGATTTTTCAGCCTCTTAGTTGTCAGCCCTTAGTTTTCTGCATTTTTACTACAAGTGGAGGCCTCAACCTCTCCTCTCCTCACCTCGTTAACTTCAAACCTGGGTCGGAGGCCGCTCCTGGGAGTTATCTGCTCCCCTCTTATGTCCGCAGTGTACAGCCATGTTTAAGGGGCAGGCTATGAGTCTGAAAAGACCTAAATCACATACAGACATTGCAAGTATTAGTACTGCCTATTCTATCGGCTGAGCAAATTCCTGAACTGTTATCCTGTGGACGCACCAGACAGTGGAAATAGGACGTGGTGTGGCCTCGGGTTGTGAATGAAGTAAAACTGCATGTGAGGCATTAGCATGAGGTTCCCGACTTAGAATGGTGAATGGTAGCTTTCAGCAAACAGTTCTGCTTTTACTCTGTTGGGATTTTTTTATGTTCTAAACTGTGACTACTTGGAAGAATGCCTTTCATACTGCTGAGTCCATTGAGTTTAGTTTACATTTCCATTTTACCTAGGAGAAACTAAAACATTGGACAGAAAAACTTGTGGAAAATTGTTTATAGCCATTAACAATAGCCAGACACTGGAAACAACCCAAGTCTCATCCACCAACAGGCAGAGGGGTAAGCAAATTGTGATACATGTATGCAATAGAAGGCTACTTAGCAGTAACTAGGAATGGGCTCTCAACAGCGTGGGACAAGCAAAGTAAAAACACATCACATGAATCAGCTGATAAAAACTGTAGAACAGGCGAAACTAGTCAGAGGAAGAGAGGTTTTTCTCGCATTGGTTTTGAGAGGAGAAGGGAGGGGAATAGGGGTGAGAGAGAAATGGACATGAGACAGGATGATTGCTGCCTCTTGTTTGAGCCCCATCCAGGGCCAGGATTGAGCCTGCAAATGAGGTACGTGCCCTTGACTGGGACTCAAACCTGAGAACTTGCAGGTTGTGGGTTGATGCTCTAACCACTGAGAAAAACCAGCACAATTCATTTAAAAGACAATAACAAAAATTAGATGAAAAGTTCCATTACGTTTAGAAAATTTAAAACATCTTTTGATAAATCGTGGGTTAAAGAAATTATAATGCGCCGAAGCCTGTTTGGCTCAGTGGTAAAGCATCGGTCTGCGGACTGAAAGGTCCCAGGTTCGATTCCGGTCAGGGGCATGTACGTTGGTTGCGGGCACATCCCCGATAGGGGTGTGCAAGAGACAGCTGGTCGATGATTCTCTCTCATTGACATTTCTAGCTTTCTCCCTTCCTCTCTGTAAAAATCAATAAAATATATTTTAAGAAAAATTATAATGGGTTTGGCTCAATGGATAGAGTGTTGGCCTACGGGCTAAAGGGTTTCAGGTTTGATTCCGGCCAATTGTACATGCCTGAGTTGCAGGCTCAATCTCCTGCCCCCCCATCCCCCTCGACTCCGCCACTCACCCCACTCACCCCCGTAGGGGATGTTGATGTTTCTATATCTAGCTCTCCTCTGAAATCATTATATATAAAGAAATAATGGAATTTTTTTTAAAGAATTACAGCTAAATTATAAAAATGAAATGTATAAAAATTGTGGGATATAAGAAGCTACCTAAGGAGAAATGTTTAACCTTTAATGTTTATATTTGAATACCAAAGTGACAAAATTCTAAAATACAAACTCCATTTTAAAGGTAGATCAAGAGTTACAAAATAAACCTTTGACAAGTAGAAAGAAGGTAACAAACAAAATAATTTGGCAAAAAATTGATTCTTTGGTCAAAATTAACTCTTGGAACACTGACTAAGAAGGAAGAAATAAAGTACAATTTTTAAAATTAAATATGTAAGTCGGAGACAGACCTCAAGACATTAGCTGAATACTCTGAATAAATAAATGCTAATGGATTTACTGGAAAAATAAAATGAATTAAAGACTGACACAAAATGAAATGGAAAATTTTCAATATTGAAAAAAATTCTCTAACATAACACAAAGTTACTTCCACTATAGTTTTGAAAGTAACCACTAAATTTTCAAGAAATAATTCCAATCATAAACTCTTCTAGAGCATTGAAAAAAAGTGAGACATATGTCTTATGTCTGAAGTCTATACAATGGATACAAACTAAGACAAGGGTAACAGGGAAAAGAAAATTGTAGTTATTCCACTCAAACCTAAACACAAAATTCCTTTAAAATTTTAGCAAATTGGGTACAGCAATTTATAAAAAGAATATAAGATGTCCAAAACTGGATCTATCATGGGAATGCAATGGTAAATTAACATGAGAAAAATCAGTAACTAGCCCTGGCTGGTGTGGTTGTTGAGCATTGGCCTGTGCACCAAAAGGTCACTACCAGTTGATTCCTGGTCAGGCATGTGCCCAGCTTTTGGGTTCCATCCTGAGTCTCAATGAGTATGGGAGGCAGCGTATCAGTGTTACTCTCTCACATCTATGTTTCTCTCTCCCTCTCCCTCTCTAATATGAATAAAAACATTTTTAAAAAACCAGTGATTACTAGTAAGTCACCACACATTATTTTATTAATTATTCCTTTACTAGAGCCCTGATGCATGAAGATTCGTGCAAGAATGGGCCTGCCTTCCCCTGGCTGCCGGCACCACCTTCACTCTGGCCCGGAGCCACCTTTCTGCCTTTCCTCTGGCCTGAAGCTGCCTTTTGGCCTTCCCACGCTGCCCAGAGGCCCAGAGTTGCTGAGGAGGGTCAGAATGCCTGTGTCCTGCCCCATCCCCAGCCATTCAACACTTGCAGTTGCAAATTAACCCACCATCTTTGTTGGGTTGGTTTGCATGCTCACTGCAGATTGTCTGGTGGCCTTGCAAAGGTACAGTCAATTTTCATCTTTCTCATTTATTAGTGTAGATTCTAGGAAGAAAGCATGGTATCTTCTCAATTGATGCATAAAAAGCATTCAATTCAGTTAATATTGAAAGAAATATTAAATATATTAGCTGAGATCTTTATTTGAACATTTGACATTAATACTAGTAAAACAAATTCAACAATAATAAAGAAAAAAGCCTTTCAAAAAGGTAGAAATGGATAAGAACTTCCTTGAAACAGCTAAAGGTATCTAGTAAAAATCTACAGTAATTATTTATTTATTTAAGAGAGAGAGAGAGAGAGAGAGAGAGAGAGAGAGAGAGAGAGGAAGAGAGAGATAGAAACATCAGTAATGAGAGAATCATTGTTCGGTTGCCTCCTGCATGCCTCCTACTGGGGATTGAGCCTGCACCCAGGCATGTGCCCTGATCTGGAATCAATCAGTAAACCTCTGGGTTCATAGGTTGATGCTTAACCACCGAGCCAGGAATTACTCTTAAGAGTAAAATTCTTAGAAGGATTTGCTTTAAAGTCTGGGACAAAACAAGATTTTCCAACATTAGTCCTTCTAGTTAACATTACATTAGACTTTAGTAGCGTGATAAAATAAGACAAATAATTATAGACATAAAAGCTGGAAAGGACTAAGGAACACCTGAAACTAATGGTCTACAAAGAAAATCCAAATAAAACCATACAGCAGTGTTTCCCAAACTTCTCTCATGATGAGAATCACCTGGTGGAGTTGTTAAATTACAGATTCTAAGACAGAGCACTAAGTTAAGAATAAAATTTCATCTATATGTTCCCAAAAATTCTAGTTTAGCACTTCTTAGTTGGGATTCAGGAATCTGTATTTTAACAACTCCACCAGGTGATTCTCATCATGAGAGAAGTTTGGGAAACACTGCCATAGAGAATTTGTTAGAAATCAAAAGACAGGTTAACAAAAATTCAGAAAACAAAGAACCAGCAAAAGAATGCAGACCTACTATCCTGCTGAAAATAATTAAGATGCTGAAAAAACTTTAAACATAGAAAAATAAACTTCTTAGGATGAGGTATTATTTGGCCTGAGGTGAAAAGGAAGAGCCTGCCACTCACAACCACTTTTTCCCTGAGGAATTTGCTACTCTGGAAAAAATAACAGGGAAACTTAAAGGCAAAAAGTATTATGAATCATAAACATTACACTTTCTTTTTTTAAAAAAATATATTTTTTATTGATTCAGAGCAAGAAGGAAAGGGAGAGAATTAGAATCATCAGTGATGACAGAACATCATTGATCAGCTGCCTCCTTCATCGAACCCACAACCCGGACATATGCCCTGACCAGGAATCGAACTGTGACCTCCTAGTTCATAGGTTAATGTTCAACCACTGAGCCACACCAGCGGGGCATAAACATTACACTTTCATTTCCTAATGATAAAATGGTCAATTCACCAGGAAGATAAAAATATCAAAACACTAACTTCATCTAATAACATGACTTCAAATATATAAAGCAATAATTCCAGAATTCTAATGATAAATACATTGAAAAGCAGGACTTTATCAAAATTAAGAACTTCAGCCAAAACTGGTTTGGCTCAGTGGATAGAGCATCGGCCTGGGGACTGAAAGGTTCAATTCTGGTCAAGGACATGTACCTTGGTTGCAGGCACATCCCCAGTAGGGGGTGTGCAGGAGGTAGCTGATTGATGGTTCTCTCTCATCGATGTTTCTAACTCACTATCTCTCTCTCTTTCTCTCTGTAAAAAAATCAATAAAATATATATTTTTTAAATTAAGAACTTCTTAGAAGGACACTGCTCAAAGAATGAACACACAAACCACAGAATAAGAGGAAATATGCTTGTATCAGATAAAGTACTTGTATCCAGAATATATATAAAGAACTCTCAAAGCTCAATAATATGAAACAACTCTATAACAAATGGGCAAAAGATTTCAACAGATACTCCTCCAAAATAAATATAACACACATAATGGTTATGAGGATTTGTAGTGGGTGTTCCTGCAGGAAGGAGGGATTCAAAGGGTCATGAGAAAACTTGCGGGTAAAATATACTCGCTTGTGGTGATGGTTTGATTTGTTATATCCATGTCAAAAAATAAAATTATACATTTTAAATGCACGTAGTTTATTGCATGTCAATTATAGCTTCATAAATCTGTTAAAAAATAAAACCGTCCCTGCCCTTGCCGGTTTGGCTCAGTGGATAGAGTGCTGGCCTTTAGAATGAAGGGCCCCAGGTTTGATTCCGCTCAAGGGACATGCCGGGGTTGCAGGCTTGATCCCAAGCAGGGGATGTGCAAGAGGCAGCCAATCAATTATTCTCTTTCATCATTGATATTTCTATCTCCTCCTTTCCTCTCTGAAATATGTTTAAAATAATAATGATGATGATAATAATAAACCTTCCTATAAAGAAAATACCAGGCCCATTTATCTTTACTGGTGACTTCCATTTTAAAGAATAAAAACAGTCCTGCACACTCTTTAAGGGGATAGGAAAGGGAACCACTTCCCAGCCAGCCCATTTTGTGGGATCAGTTTGTCCATCATATCAAAACCTGGTAAGAACATTATAAGAAAGAAAAATTATAATCCAATGTTTTGTGATTTACATGTGAAATGGCAAAATATTAGTGAGCTGATTCTAGCAATATATAATATAAAAATGTGAATACCTCACAACCAAGTCAAACATACATTAGGACAAAAACCGCTCCAGTGTATGTGCAAGACTCCAAGGCCTGGTCTCAGACGTGGCCCGCCTCCAGCCTCCAGCCTCCAGCCTCCAGCCTCCAGCCTCCAGCCTCCCTCCAAAGTGGTCTTCCAAACGCATGGCTTTGGATGTCACCTGTGTGCAATCCAGGTGCCTACGCCCTTTCCCCTTGGGTGTCTATCAGGCCTCTCCTACCCAACATGTCTACAGGGAGTCCTGGGTCCCTCCCACCTACAGGCTCTCCAGCCTGTACTTACCCATCAGGCTCTCATAGCTCATCTGCTTTTACTGAGCTTGGAATGATTGTGACCCTCCTCATCCTCTTTACATTGAATTCATCCATCATCCCCATCCAATTACTTCTCACCACCTCCTTACCAAGTATTATATTTTTATTATTTATCTGTGTATTATCTTTCCCTCACTAGCATGACACCCCATGAAGGCAGGACACTCTCTTTCATTACAGTAAGTTTCAGTAGTAACGGAACATTGCCTGACACACAGTAGGCACCAATCAGTATTATTACAATGAATGACCCACAGTAATTTTTCACACAGCACTAAAGCTTAAAATGTTTCTAGCAATTTGTAAGGATGTGGGGCCACAGGTACACTGTGGGGTGAGTATAAGTTGTTACAGCCTTATTAGACACCATTTAATGGTGTCTTTTGACCCAGACACTATTTCTAGACATCGACTTGGAGGAAAGCACATACACTGTGCAAGCGTGAGCATGAATATTCTGCAGAGCTGAGCGCAGAGGGCAATTAAAGCTGTGTAGTAACTTGCACAGTGTGTCATAACCAGCTAGAGTGCATTCTATTACATACATGTTCTTGTGAGTGCATAGACAGGAAAACTCTTGAAGGCTACCTATTAAACTGATAACAGTGATTATGCCTGGGGAAAGATAAAGGGAGATGTTAAGGTGAACTTTGTTTAGTTTGTATTGATTTGGATTTCACTTAAATGAGAATATAGTTATTCCGTTCATATGTCTTAAAAAATTTTTCAAGGATAGAAAAATCAAATGAACAGACAAAGTTGGCATTATTGGCATTTCTACTTAGTGCTGCCTGCACAGGGTAGCTGTGCCTGATGCTGATCTGGGTACAGTCAACATTGTTGCAGCAAACCCCACTGAGTTCAGCTACAACAGTTTTAATGGCTCAGTGGAAACCAACCCCTCTCTGGGAGCAGAGTATCATTATTTATTGACAGTGGCAGGTGTGAATGTAAGTAACATGTCACCTGTAAAAAGAGCCTCACCCTGCTGGGTGGCTCAGTTACTTGGAGTGTCCTCCTGTGCAGCAAAAGTTTCCAGTTGCTCTGCTGTTTCCCTCAGTGGGTAGAGCATTGGCCCTCAAAGTGAAGGCCATGCAGGAGCCAAACAATCCATGTGTCTCTCTCACTCATTGTTTCTCTATCTCTATCTCTTTCTCCCCCCCTCCATAACACTCTCTAAAAATCAATGGAAAAATATCCTTAGGTAAGGATTGACAACAACAAAAGTTGCCAGATTGATTTCTAGTCAGGGTACATACTTAGACCTCTCTCTCTCTCTTTTACTCTCCCCCCCTCACCCCCGCAATAAACCTACCCTCAGGTGAGAGGGGAAAAAGAGTTCTTGAGGGGTTAACAGGTATGTACATCTCACCAAGCATCATAGGGATGACTAATGCAAAACTGAAACTGGTTCTTAGAACTTTTACTGAATATCTTGATCCTCTAAAACTACCATGGGAAAGTCAATACTATTAAAAATAGGGTCAATTTCCGAAGTTTAAGGTAAAGGGTTTTAAAACATCGGAACAGGTATAACTCAAAGTAACTTTGAGCAAAGCTGTGATGAGAACTTGGACACCAAGAAACTAAGATGGCGGCATAAGGTAAACACCTATACTGCTGCCTTGCACAACAATTTCAAAACTGCAACTGGAAGACAGAGTGAACATCATCCAGAGCCACCGGAAAGCTGGCTGAGTGGAAATTCTACAGCTAGAAGGAAAGAGAAAAGGACACAGACTCAGAGGAGCTATGGAGGTATGGAGACCCGTGCACGCAGAAAGGGCAGGCGGCTGAATACACGGCTGGCTTACTCTCAGCACTTGGAGAGGGTGGGCAGCTAACACGTGGTTATCTTTCTCATTTGGAAAGAAAACAAAACCTCCCTACTGCACTGAAATCCAGCTCCGGTGAGACTTTGGATATCAGACTCATTCAGGGGGAAACTGGACTGTCTGGCAACAGGCAAAACTCGAGAGCAGCCTTCTCTCAGAGGTGCATGCAGCCATTGCTGAGTGACATTGAGACACAGAGTGCTCATAGGGTGGGGATGACGGGAAACCAAGGCTGTCTGCTCCATCCTGAGACTCCGCCCCATCCAAGTGTGTCTCTCCCAGCGGAGACACAGCTGATCCTCACAACCAATTGGCCTGGTGGTCAACTCCCCCCAGTGATACCAACAACAAAAGGTTTAACTACAACAAGACTGCACACACAGCCCACAAAGGGGTGCACCAAGAGTGTCCACCTCAGGAAACTGAGAAGGCTGAGCTACTGGGCACTGCTAGGACACGTCGCACAGAAAGCAACTCCATCCACTCAGGGAAGCAGCTAAAATGTGGAGACAAAGAGTCAGGCCACAAATGAAGGAAATGGAGGAAAGCAAAAGACTGGATATAGAGTTCAAAACTATGGTTATAAAGTTTTTCTAGAATTTCCTAGAAAAGGCCGATAAATTTAGCAAGACCCTTGAGGATATGAAAAAGGACCAACTAAAAATTAAGTGTATACTGACTGAAATAAAAAAAAATAATATACAGAAATCCAATAGCAGACTAGAGGGTCACAAGAATCAAGTCAAAGATTTGATATACAAAGAAGTAAAAAACACCCAACTGGAAAAGCAAAAAGCAAAAAGAATCCAAAAATATTAAGATAAGGTAAGGAGCCTTTGGGACAACTTCAAACGGTGCCAGAAGAAGAATGAGAGCAAAATACTGAAAACCTATTTGAAGAAATAATGACTGAAAATTTCCCTCACCTGGTGAAAGAAATAGACTTTCAAGTCCAGAAAATGCACAGAACCCTAAACAAAAGGAATCCAAAGAGGACCACACCAAGACACATCATAATTAAAATGCCAAGAGCAAAAGACAAAGAGAATCTTAAAAGCAGCAAGAAAAAAAAAAAAAAAAAACAGTTACCTACAAAGGAGCACCCATATGATTGTCAGCTGATTTCTCAACAGAAACTATTATATACAGGCCAGACGGGAGTGGCAAGAAATATTCAAAGTGATGAACAGGAACAACCTCTCCTCCTCCTCTCCGCCTTCTGCTCAGCAGCCTCCAAACAGCAGCCATGCGTGAATGCCTCTCCATCCATGTTGGCCAGCCCGGTGTCCAGATTGGCAATGCCTGCTGGGAGCTCTACTGCCTCTAACACGGCATCCAGCCCGATGGCCAGATGCCAAGTGACAAGACCATTGGCGGGGGAGATGACTCCTTCAACACCTTCTTCAGTGAGACAGGCACTGGCAAGCATGTGTCCAGGGCAGTAGTGTGTGTAGACCTGGAACCCACAGTCATTGATGAAGTTCGCACTGGCACCTACCGCCAGCTCTTCCACCCTGAGCAGCTGATCACAGGCAAGGAAGATGCTGCCAATAACTGTGCCCGTGGACACCACACCATTGGCAGGGAGATCATTGACCTCGTCCTGGACCGAATTCGGAAACTGGCTGACCAGTGCACAGCCTTCAGGGCTTCTTGGTTTTCCACAGCTTTGGTGGGGGCACTGGTTCTGGGTTCACCTCCCAGCTGATGGAACGGCTCTCTGTCGATTATGGCAAGAAGTCCAAGCTGGAATTCTCCACTTACCCAGCCCCCCAGGTCTCCACAGCTGTAGTTGAGCCCTACAACTCCATCCTCACCACCCACACCACCCTGGAGCACTCTGACTGTGCCTTCATGGGTGACAACGAGGCCATCTATGACATCTGTCGTAGAAACCTAGATATTGAGCGCCCAACCTACACTAACCTTAACCATCTTATTAGCCAGATTGTGTCCTCCATCACTGCATCCCTCAGGTTATATGGGGCCCTGAATGTTGATCTGACTGAATTCCAGACCAACCTGGTACCCTATTCCTGCATCCCCTTCCCACTGGCCACATATGCCCCTGTCATCTCTGCTGAGAAAGCCTACCATGAACAGCTTTCTGTAGCAGAAATCACCAATGCATGCTTTGAGCCAGCCAACCAGATGGTGAAATGTGACCCTTGCTATGGTAAATACATGGCTTGCTGCCTTTTGTACCGTGGTGATGTGGTCCCCAAAGATGTCAATGCTGCCATTGCCACCATCAAGACCAAGCATACCATCCAGTTTGTGGACTGGTGCCCCACTGGTTTCAAAGTTGGCATTAATTACCAGCCCTCCTCTGTGGTCCCTGGTGGAGACCTGGCCAAAGTGCAGCGAGCTGTGTGCATGCTGAGCAACACCACAGCTATTGCTGAGGCCTGGGCCCGCCTGGACCATAAGTTTGACCTGATGTATGCCAAGCGTGCCTTTGTCCACTGGTATGTGGGTGAGGGCATGGAGGAAGGAGAGTTTTCTGAAGCCCGTGAGGGCATGGCTGCCCTGGAGGATTATGAGGAAGTTGGTGTGGATTCTGTTGAAGGAGAGGGTGAGGAAGAAGGAGAGGAATACTAAATTTAAAATGTCACAATGGTGCTGCTTTTACAGGGAAACTTATTCTGTTTTGAACATTGAAAAGTTCTGGTCTGATCAGTTCATTTGTATGTAGAGCAGTGTACAACTCTCATTACTGGCCTATGCATTAAAACAATGCTTTGTTACAGATTCAAATAGTCAATTTCTCTGATGGGTTTGAATGAAGTATTCCCTGTCTTAAATGAAAAACAACAACAACAACAACAAAGTGATGAACAGCAAAAAAAACAAAAACAACAACAACAACAATAAAAAACAAAGTGATGAACAGCAAGAAACTACGACCAAGATTACTCTACCCAGCAAAGCTATCATTCAGAATTGAAGGTCAGATAAAGAGCTCCACAGAAAAGAAAAAGCTAAGGAGTTTATCACCGCCAAACCAGTATTATATGAAATGCTGAAGGGTATTATTTAAGAAGAGGAGGAAGAAAAAAAAGATAAAGATAAAAGTTATGACCAACAAATACGTATTTATCAACAAGTGAATCTAAAAACCAAGGGAATAAAAAATATGATGAACAGAATAAACTGGTGAATATAATAGAATCAATAGAGGCATAGAAAGGTAGTGGACCGACAATTCTCGGGGGGAAGGGTGTGGGCAGTGTGGGAAGAGACTGAACAAAAAGTGTACACTTATGGATGAGGACAGTGGGAGGGATAAGGTCAGAGGATGGGGGAGGAACCTGGTGGAGAGGTGCTATGGGGGGAAAAAAGAGGAACAATTGTAATAATCTGAACAATAAAAATTTATTAAAAAAAACAAAAAAAACTTGGCCACCATTTGTGGATCAACAGTGAGACCTTGGGCCGTTTCTAAAGAAGGCAGCGGGGGTGGGGCCAGGCCAGTGGAGGCGGGACCAGGCCAGCGAGGGCGGAGCTAGGCCAAAGAGGGCGGGGCCAGGCCTGAGCATTTAAAACTGCTTCTTGAGCCGCAGCCGGTTTGGCTCAGCGGCAGGTTCGATTCCGGTCAGGGGCATGTACATTGGTGCGGGCACATCCCCGGTGGGGGGTGTGCAAGAGGCGGCTGGTCGATGATTCTCTCTCATCGACATTTCTAGCTCTCTCTCTTCCTCTCTGTAAAAATCAATAAAAAAATATATTAAAACTGCTTCTTTAGCTCTTCAGTGATACTTGTGATGACAGTTGGAAGTGTATATTTTTCTGAGAATGCGAAGCATCAGAATTTTTACTGAGGGGATTTCTCTCACAACCACTGCAAAGAATTCTGACATGGAAACTTGAGTTGAGCTCTGAAATGGGCATGAACTGAAAGTTTTTTTTTTGTTTTTTTTTTTTTTTAATAAAGTCCAGTGGCAGAATTTGAGACAATCAACATTCTTCTGTTTTATTTATTTTTATTTTAAAATATATTTTATTGATTTTTTTTTTTTTTTTTTTTTTTTTTTTTTACAGAGAGGAAGGGAGAGGGATAGAGAGTTGGAAACATCGATGAGAGAGAAACATGAATCAGCTGCCTCCTGCACACCTCCCACCGGGGATGTGCCCGCAATCAAAGTACATGCCCTTGACCGGAATTGAACCTGGGGCCTTTCAGACCGCAGGCCAACACTCTATCCACCGAGCCAAACCGGTTTCGGCTGAAATAGATTCATTACCTTCCAGAAAAATCGAGCTTTTTACTCCCGTTGTCACAAAACTGTAACTTCCAAAAAATGCCCCAGGCTTTCCCGGAGGATGCCCGCGCATGAAACCCTGCTGGCCGGGTGAGGCCTGCACTCCGGGTTCCCGGGAAGCGGCGGGCCCTGCCCGGAGCTGGGCAGCGGCGGGCGGAGGCCGGAGGGCGGGCAGGAGGCCGGCCCTGATGGAAGAGCTCAGCGCCGCTTCGCTTCATCTGAACCAGCTTCTCGGCGGGCGGCTCGGCTCCCGCCGGACGCAGCGGTCCCGCTGCCGTCTCCACGCACAGCATTATTTTAAAAGCCCGCCATCCCGAGCTGCCACGCGTGCTTTTCCCTTCATTCTCCACGAGCAACGCCGGCAGCGCCGCCTGAGCTCCCGCGGCCGCCCGCCCGCCCGGCCGCAGCAGGAGCCGCTGAGCCGGGAGGCGGCGGCGGCGGGCGGGCGGGGGCGCTGCCAGCTGCTGCGGAGGCGCGGCCGCCGGTGCGAGGCGAGCCCGCCAGGCGCCAAGCCGCCGCCGCTCCCGCCAGGGCTGTCACTGACTTGTCTGTGGCAGGAGGCGAGCGGGCAGGGGCGGACACGCTGAGCCCGGCCTGGGGACCGCCCAATAGAAGGTTCGCTGCACTGGCTCCCCGCCCCCCGGAGGGAGAAAAAGCCGCTCCCAGCGAAAAGCCCTCAGGCCTGCTAACGGACAGATATGTTCCCTCCCCAAATCCTGTTGAAACCGAGGTGGGGCCTTTGGGAGGTGATTTGTCCCGAGTGGGGTTTGTGCCGCTGTGAGAGGACCCTTGCCCCCCAAACCTCTGAGGACGGTGACAGACGCCGGCTACGAACCAGAAAGTGGCCCTCGGGTTCGGATGCATAGGCCCCCTACTCTCAGACCCTGTTGTGCCCAAGTGTCATAAGCCCCAAAGACTACCGGGGAGCCGAATCCGATGCAAATGCAGAGAGCCTGTATTTATTTCGGACTAGTCCGAGCCCAGTCTCACCCACACCAACGAGGGCATGGACGAGAAAGAGGAAGAACTTAACACATCAATGGGTTTTATAGGGAGGGTGGTGCCGCTACCTTGGCTGACCTGATTGGTTGGGTTGGGCCTAGGGTCCATTTACTGGGAGCTGGACCCGCCCCACCCTGCCCTCTCACCCCACCTGCCCTCTCGCCCCGCCTGCCCTCTCACCCCGCCCTGCCCTCTCATTCCCCCCCTTGTCTTGAGACTTAACAGGCCCAATCGTGGGACCCTTTGCACTTCTGAAGGGTGCATAAAGTTCCTCCTTCCCGGTGCCCTGATCTGACATTTTGGGGGAGTCCATGAGATGTGTCCAGTGGAGACACAAGACTACACAGCGGGGTCAGGAGTGTCCAGGGCAGAAGTGAGTCTCCTCCCCCCCCCCCCCCCCAACCAGTGTATGGGGTGTGGGGACTCCTGCAGCCGGAGCAGCTGCAAACAGAATTTCCAGTATCAGGCAGTTGAGTGCGCCGTAACTTGAGCTTGAGGGAGTTGTCTCGGTCTCGGTCGATGCTCCATCCGTTGGCGAAATCTTCCCGGATCGCAGAGGAGTCAGCTGGCCGAACATGGGTGTGGTGGACCCAGGTCGCAATGCTGTCCACTTTGAGGGCGGTGGGCGTCGTCAGCACCACGATGTATGGTCCTTTCCAACGTGGTTCAAGCGTCTCCCGGCGGTGTCTTTTGACAGAGACCCAGTCTCCCGGCCGGTACTGGTGGGGCGTCGGGATCGGGCCAGCCTCGTAGATGGCCTGTGGGCGTGGCCAAATGTCCTCATGCGCCCTCTGGAGCCTTCTTAAAGAAAAAGATATTTCTTGGTTTTCAAATTCAGTTAGCAGTTCTGCCTTAAGATTGGGAATGATAGGCGGGGGCCTACCAAACATAATTTCATAGGGAGTGAAGCCTAAGGTATAGGGTGAGTTCCTCACCCGGTAAAGAGCATAGGGAAAGAGAGCCACCCAGTCCCCGCCAGTCTCCATGGTTAATTTAGAAAGGGTCTCTTTTAATGTTCTATTCATTCTTTCTACCTGTCCTGAGCTCTGGGGCCTATACCCACAATGTAATTTCCAATTTGCCCCTATAGCCTTGGCTACTGCCTGTGTTACCTGTGAGATGAAAGCTGGGCCATTGACCGATCCTATCACAGCTGGGAAACCATACCTGGGTAGAATGTCCTCCAGTAGCTTCTTAGCAACCATCTGGGCTGTTTCATGCTTAGTTGGGTATGCTTCTACCCATCCAGAAAAGGTATCTATAAAAACTAGAAGATATTTATAGCCATACTTTCCCGGCCTTACCTCAGTGAAGTCAATCTCCCAGTGCACCCCGGGCTTTGTTCCTCTGAGCCGGGTTCCTTTTCCACTTGACACGGCCCTTGCATTTGTAAGCTGGCAAGTTTTACAGGCTGATACAATTTGATCTATTCTGGTGTCCAGTTGGTGAATTTTGATCTTAGCATGCCGGACCAAATCCTTTAGTTTCCGGGACCCTAGGTGCGTCGATTGGTGTATGTGTTTCAACATTGGGATCCCAAGCTGGTCTGGTAGCAGGAGCTTCTCGTCTGGAGCATACCACCAGCCCCTGACTTCCTTGTTCGTGGGGTGGCTTTTGATTCGCTCTAATTCTTCCTGGGAATATCCAGGCTGATCCGGCAGAACTGGGTTCCCTGGGTCTGGCAATTGCAGGGCCAGTGCAGGGACTGCAGTGAGGGCTACTTCTTTGGCCACCTGATCAGCCTTCTGATTGCCCCTGGCTACAGGATTGTTGGCTTTCTGGTGTCCTGGGCAGTGGATGATGGCTAACTTGGCTGGGAGCCATAAGGCAGCTAGCAAGTCGAGTATTTCTTGTTTATTTTTTATAGTCTTTCCTTCTGCAGTCAACAGCCCTCTCTCCTGATAGATTGCCCCATGGATGTGAGCTGTGGCAAACGCATAGGGGCTATCTGTAAAGACATTGAGTCGTTTCCCGGCCCCTAGTGTCAATGCCTTTGTCAGAGCGATGAGTTCTGCCCGCTGGGCTGACGTTCCAGATGGCAGAGCCTCTGCCCATAAAGTGTCAGTCTCAGTTACTACAGCTGCGCCCGCGTACCTGTGCCCGTTTCTCATGAAGCTGCTCCCATCGGTGAACCATGTGGCCTCTGCATCTGAGAGGGGCTGGTCCGTCAGGTCCTTCCGGAGTCCATGCACCTGTTCCAAGATCTCGGTGCAGTCATGTAGCGGGGCGTCCAGGTCGGGGTCAGGCAGGAGAGTTGCGGGGTTGAGGGCTGCACTGGGGCGGAACCGCACTCTGGGAGGATTTAGGAGGAGGCACTGGTAGTGAGTCATGCGTGCATTACTCATCCATCTATCCGGTGGCTGTTTTAGAACTCCCTCAACCGCATGGGGGGTTGTAATCCAGATTTCTTGCCCTAGAGTTAGCTTGTCAGCATCCTTCACTAGGAGTGCTGTTGCCGCAATAATCCTCAAGCATGGTGGCCAGCCGGCAGCCACTGGGTCTAGTTTCTTAGACAAGTAAGCTACTGGACGGCTCCAGGGGCCCAAGGCTTGAGTCAAAACCCCCTTCGCCACCCCTTTGCGCTCATCCACAAAGAGGTGAAAGGGCTTGGTAATGTCTGGCAGTCCCAGAGCCGGGGAATGTAGGAGGGTCTTTTTCAACTGATTAAAGGCAGCCTCCTCTTTCTCTGTCCATTCAGATGTCTTCCCCTCTCTGGTAGCTTCGTACAGGGGCCTGGCAATCTCAGCAAAACCCAGAATCCAGAGGCGGCAGTAGCCGGCTGACCCTAAGAATTCTCTCACTTCTCTTCGAGAGGTGGGTGTGGGGATCTTTAGGACAGTTCTTTTCTGGCATCTGACAACCGCCGCTGTCCGCCCTCCAAGATGTACCCCAGATAACTCACCCTCTCTCTGCATATCTGGACCTTCTTCGCGGATGCCCGATACCCCAAGGCCCCCAGGGTGACCAGCAAATCCTGGGTTCTCGACACAGTGCTCGGCTGTGTCGGCCGCAATCAGGATGTCATCTACGTACTGTAGGAGGGTGAGGCCAGGGTGCTCCCTTCTGTACTCACCCAGGTCTTCGTGTAGTGCCTCATTAAAGATGGTGGGCGAATTCTTGAACCCCCGAGGCAGTCGTGTCCAGGTGAGTTGTCCGCTGTAGCCCTCCTCTGGATCATGCCACTCGAAGGCAAACAAGGGTTGGCTCCTGGGTGCTAGTGGCAGACTGAAGAAGGCGTCCTTTAAATCTAATACAGTGTACCAGATTCTGGTGGGCACCAGGGAGCTCAAGAGAGTGTACGGATTGGGGACAGTTGCGTGTATGTCCATGACTCTTTCATTTACTTCCCGGAGGTCTTGCACCGGTCGGTAGTCATTTGTGTGAGGCTTCTTGACCGGCAGTAGGGGGGTGTTCCAGGCAGATTGGCAGGGAACCAGCACCCCTAGACTCCGCAGTCTCCGGATGTGTAGCTGAATTCCCTCCCGGGCCTCCTGAGACATGGGGTACTGTTTGATCCTTACCGGACCTTCTCCTGGCTTTAGCTCCACGAGGACTGGGGTCCTGTGAGCAGCTAGTCCTACCCCTCCTGTCTGCCCAGGCTGTGGGGAATTCTCGTAGCCATCTGTCCATGCTATCCCCCCTCGGGAGCGCCTCCTGGTGGAGGCGGTACTCATCCTCTAGCCTCAGAGTCAGAACATGGATGGGGTGGTCCTCGCCATCGGTGACCTGAGGCCCCCCTTGTCTGAAAGTTATCTGAGTTCCAATCTTGGTCAGTAAGTCCCATCCTAACAGTGGGTAGGGGCATTCTGGTATTACCATGGAGTGGGTTACCCGGCCCATCCCTAAATCCACTGTTCTTCGGGTAGTCCATGAATACTGGTTCATACCAGTTGCCCCTTGCACCCAGGACTTTTTGCTAGTTTTCCTTGTGGAGTGCAGAGGACCGAATGCTGTGCTCCGGTGTCAACAAGGAAGTCCACAGGGGTCCCCTCCATTCTAAGAGTTACCCTGGGCTCGGGGAGGGGTTCCGAACCCTGACTCCCCTAATCACTTAGTTCATCAAGCCCCAAGACCTTTACTCGGTCTGCTTGCTCCCCTTTCCACTGCCTCTCTTAGGACATTCTTGAGCCCAATGCCCTATCTTCTTGCAGTATGCACATTGGTCCTTCTGCAGTTTCCACTTCCCTTCCCTGGAGGTCTCCTTACCCTTCTTTCGATCATTTGCAAGCTGTCGGAGGCGGAGGTCCCGTTTCTCAGGGGAGTCCATAGTGGCGGCCCACAGGATCCTAGCCAGGTCTCGGGTCTGCCTGCGAGCCTGTTTATCTTCAGGGGGCTCCCGGTTATTGTACACCTTTTCAGCCACCACCAACAAGTCCTGTCTACTCTTCTCTCCCAGTCTATTTATTCTTTGCAATTTTCTCCTAATATCTCCAGCAGACTGGTTTACAAAGGCTACAATAACAGCTGCCTTACTCTCAGGAGCCTCTGGGTTCATGGGGGTATAGGTGCGAAACGCCTCCATGATCCGCTCTAAAAAGGCTGCTGGAGATTCATCTTTCTCCTGCTGTACGCTCCCTACCTTAGCCAGATTAGTCGGCTTTCTAGTAGCCGCCCGGAGACCCCCCATTAGAGCCTGGCGGTAGACCCGGAGCCTCTCCTTACCTTCTGCTGTGCTGACATCCCATTCAGGCCTAGTCAGAGGAAAAGAGGTATTTATCTGAGCCTGGTTGGTGGTAGGATTCCCATCCACGCCTAGAACCAGCTTCCGGGCCTCATTAAGGATCCTCTCCCTCTCCTCGGTGGTGAACAGGACCTGCAAGAGCTGCTGGCAGTCGTCCCAGGTTGGCTGGTGGGTAAAAATGATAGAATCCAACAGATTAATAAGTCCTGCTGGCTTCTCAGAAAACTCAGGATTTTGAGCTTTCCAATTACAGAGGTCGCTAGTGGCAAAAGGCCAGTAGTGATGGGGCTGATCGCCCTTCTCATCTGGGGGACCAGTGGCTCGAAGGGGTAAAGTCTTAACAGTGGAGTCTGCGATGAAGGCGGATTGTTCCCTCTGGGCTCTTTGTCTGGTATTCGGCGGGCTTCCCGCTCTCCTCGTGGCATCTGCTTCCCTCAATGAGGGAGGGTCAGGTTCCTCCTTCGGCACCCTAGGGAACTGATACGGGGGAGGAAAAATTAATTCTTCTTCAGTTCCTCCCTGCAAGACAGAGTAGGGGGGAGCTGATGGCAGGGTGATTTTCTTCTCTGTCCTCTTCGTTCCCTGTAAGGCAAAAATAGGTTCTGGCTCTGAGGGGCGCGGAGCCACAAAGTGTTTAAGCCAAAAGGGTGGGTTCTCCACAAGGTCCTGCCACATTATAATGTACGGGAGCTGATCGGGGTAACCTGTCTTGGGATGAGAGACGACACTCCGAACCCGGCAAATGGTATGGAGATCGAATGTTCCCTCTGGTGGCCATCCGACATTGAAAGCTGGCCACTCACTTGAACAAGTCTGCCATTCGTCCTTCCAGACCTCCATACTAAAATCATTAGCTCTTGCCTCTACTTCCTGAAAATGATTAATCACAGTGCTTAAAGAAGTAATCTGAGTCTGTCCCATAACATCCATACAGTGAGTCCATAAAATAACACATAAAATTACAACAGCCCCCAGGAGAAGGACTCCCCACATCAACATTTTCAGTATTATAACAATTCAATACATTCAGATTTAAGTTTTTATAGCAATTTTACAAACAAGAGCAAACTGAAACCTTTCCCTATACAAACATACAAACAAACAAACAAACAAACAAAGAACACAGGAACAGACGGGGGGCCCCCAAGAACAGCCTTCCAACTCCGTGGAAACGGCGCCTAAAACTAACGACGGCCTCACGCCGACTACCTCGTCCTGAGAGGGAATTCTATGTCCCTCCTAAAAGAGGATAACGTCTTTTGATCTCTCCGGCCTGTGGTCTTCAACAGCGCGTCCGCTAGACCTTTCAGGCACTTCCCACAGGGATCCCTTCACACACTTTTACCGCGGCCAGACAGGCTCTCCGGATTCAGAGTCCCTCAGTCTTGGAGATCCCGGACGAGCCCCCATCTGTTATGCCCAAGTGTCATAAACCCCAAAGACTACCAGGGAGCCGAATCCGATGCAATTGCAGAGAGTCTGTATTTATTTCGGACTAGTCCGAGCCCAGTCTCACCCACACCAATGAGGGCATGGGCGAGAAAGAGGAAGAACTTAACATATCAATGGGTTTTATAGGGAGGGCGGTGCTGCTACCTTGGCTGACCTGATTGGTTGGGTTAGGCCTAGGGTCCAGTTACCTGGAGCTGGACCTGCCCCACCCTGCCCTCTCACCCCACCTGCCCTCTCATCACCCCACCTGCCCCCTCACCCCGCCCTGCCCCCTCACCCCGCCCTGCCCTCTCACCCCGCCCTGCCCTCTCAACCTCAACCCCCAAACTTTGAGAAACACACTTCTCTTGTTGATGTGCCACCAAGGCCACGGCATTTCTCTTTCTAACAGCCCAGATGGACTAAGACAGCTTGTGATTTGAGAAGGTTTTGGATTAAAATTTGTTTTTCAAAACATCCAAGAAATTAGCACAAATTCTGGTGATTCTGGTGACGGTTCTTGAAGAAGAGAACATAAACCCTCGCCAGAGCTCATGACCCACTGCCTCAGCACGGAGTGGTGGATGGGAGTTTGGGGGAAGCTGGCAATGTGCAAAAAGTCCTCGGGCTTCAGATGAGGACTAAGGCCGCCCCCACCTCTGAAATCTCCTCAGTCAGAGCAACAAGTGAACCAGAAACAGCAATGCAGATAGTCTTCCCTTCCTGGTTGTTGGGCTGACCCTTCCAAGGCATGAGGGGAGAGTTAGTTCCATGTTTGACCAAATAGAGCAGGCTCCTTTTTAGTTGGTGATGTTGTATGGCCAATGAATGATTTTATAAATATCTAAATAGTCCTTGGCAGGAAAAAGGTTCCCCACCCCCAACAGACTAAGGAACAGCTTAAAGTCTGAACTGCAGGATAAGGTAGGGAGGCAGCGGACATGGGGAGTGGAGACAAGCTTGCAGTGACCACAGAGCTGGCAGAGCAAATGGCTATAAGATAAAGAGCACGTCCTGAGGTTTAGAATAAAAAACTTAAAAAGGAACAAGTAACCCAAACTATGGGTGAAAGCTTTCCTGGACCCATTGTGATTTCAGAAGTAGAGGTGAGGTCAGCAAGGAGGAGCACAGAGGACACCTGAGGGACTGCCTGCACGAGGAGAGAGGGCAGACTCCTGCTGTGAGGAGCCCGGCCACTCCGGTCCCTCTCCACGGGCAGGAGGGCAGGGGGCTGAAACAACACACAAAACTCTGAGCCTTTATTTTTATTTTTTTGTATAAATGGGAAGGTGTGTTCTTTTATTTTTGTGATTATGTCTTTAGTAACATAGTATAACCAGAGGCCCGTTGCATGAAATTCATGCAAGGTGGGGGGGCTTGGGAGGTTCCCTTAGACTGGCCTGCAACCTCTCCAATCCGGGACCCCTCAGGGGATGTCTGGCTAAACTATCAGTCCTACATTCCTCTCACAATCTGGGACTGCTGGCTCCTAACTGCTCACCTGCCTACCTGCCTGATTGCCCCTAAACACTCTGCCTGCCTGCCTGATTTGCTCCTAACTGTTCCTCTGCCAGCCTGATATCCCCTACCCCCCTCTGCCTCGGCCCCTGACACTGTGGCTTTGTCTGGAAGGAGGACCAGATGACTGGGAGATGTTCAGTCGACCTGGTCTGATTAGCATATTAATCTTTTATTAGTATAGATGGTCATAAAGTTGGGTTTATGTTGTTTTAAAAATGTTTACTGTTGATAGTATTATAGACTGGAGGCCCGGTGCATGAAATTCGTGCATTTGGGGGAGAGGTGTCCCTCAGCCCAGCCTGTACTGTCTTGCAGTCCAGGAGCCGTTGGGGAATGTCCAACTGATGGCTTAGGTCTGCTGTGGGGAGATCCTTAGCACTGCTGCGGAGGCAGGGGAGGCTCTTGCCCTGCCACCGTGTTCACCAGCGGTGAGTCCCGCTTCTGGCTGAGCGGCGCTCCCCCTGTGGGAGTGCACTGACCACCACGGGGCGACTCCTACATTGAGCATCTGGCTCCTGGTGGTCAGTACGTGTCATAGCAACTGGTCATTCTGCTGTTTGGTCGATTTGCATATTAGCCTTTTATTTGCATACTAGAGGCCCCGTGCAAGAAATTTGTGCATGGGGGTGGGTGTCCCTCAGCCCAACCTGCACCCTCTCCAATCTGGGACCCCGTAAGAGATGACTGATCAGGCCTAAATGGCAGTCAGACATCCCTCTCACAATCTAGGACTGCTGGCTACCAACCACTCGCCTGCCTGCCTGCCTGATTGCCCCTAACCACTTCTACCTGCCAGTCTAATCACCCCTAACCACTCCCCTGCCCGCCTGATTGATGCTTAACTGCTCCCTTGCTGGCCCGATTGTCCTTAACTGCCCTCCCCTTCTGGCCTGGTCTCCACTGTCTTCCTCTGCAGGCCTGGTTGCCCCCAACTGCCTTCCCCTGAAGGCCCAGTAACCCCTTATTGCCCTCCCTTGCCAGCCTGGTTGGCCCTAACTGCCCTCCCCTGCCAGCCTGGTTCCCCCCAACTGCCCTTTCCTGCAGGCCTGGTCCCCCCAACTGCCCTCCCCTGCAGGCCTGGTTCCCCCTAACTGCCCTCCCTTGCAGGCCTGTTCCATCACAACTGCCCTCCCCTGCTGGCCTGATCATCCACAACTGCCCTCCCCTGCCAGCCATTTTTTGGTGGCCATCTTGTGTCCACATGGGGGTGGCCATCTTCTGTGTTGCATATTACTCTTTTATTAGATAGGGTTAGCCTCTTATTGAAAGTCCCAGGGTCAATCCCCTGACCGGAATCGAACCTGGGACTCTTTGGTCTGCAACTTGATTCTCTATCGACTGAGCCAAACCAGCTAGGGCTCATCTTCTTCTTAAAGAAGACCCTTTAACATTTCATGTAATACTGGTTTGGTGGTGGTAGACTCCTTTAACTTTTTCTTGTCTGTGAAGCTCTTTATATGACCTTCAATTCTAAATGATAGCTTTGCTGGGTAGAGTAATCCTGGTTGTAGTTCCTTGATATTCATCACTTTGAGTTTCTGTTGAGAAATCAGCTGACAGTCAAATGGGTACTCCCTGGTAGGTAACTAATTACTTTTCTTTTTGCTGCTTTTAAGATTCTATCTTTTTCTTTAACCTTTGGCATTGTAATAACGATGTGGCTTGGTGGGCTCCCTTGTTTGAGACTGTTTCTAGGACTTGTAAGTCTATTTCTTTCACCAGGTGGGGGAAGCTTTCTGTCATTTTTTTTTTTTCCAGAAAAAGGTTTTCAATTTCTTGCTTCCTTTTTTCTGGTACCCCCATAATTCGAATGTTGGTACTCTTGAAATTGTCTCAGAGGTTCCTTGCACTATCTTCATATTTTTTAAAATTCTTTTTTCTTTTCTGATTTGTTATTATTATTTATTTTTATTTATTATTTATTTATTTATTTATTTTTGCTTCCTCATATTCCAAATTGCTGATTTGATTCTAGGCATCCTCTGCTCTATTGTTGATTTCCTGTAAATTCTTTATTTCAGTTAGTGTATCCTTCATTTCTGACTGGTCCTTTTTTATATCTTTGATGTTCTCACTAAGATCCTTAATGTCTCTAAGTTCCTTGACATTCTCACTAAGCTCCTTGAAGATCTCATTAAAATCCTTGAGCAACCTTATAACCATTGTTTTGAACTCTATATCTGGTAGTTTGCTTGCTTCCATTTCTAGTTCTTTTTCTGGAGATTTCTTCTGTTCATTCATTTGTGACAGTTTGTCTCTATATCTTTGCTGCTTCCCTGTGTTTGTTCAATATATTTGGTAGAGCTGCTATGTCTCCAGGAATTGGCAGAGTGGCCTGTGTAGTAGGTGTCCTGTAGGCCCAGGGCTCAGCCTCCCCAGTCACCTGAGCTGGCACTCTACACAATCTGATTTCTGGAAGTAAAATACCCCCCCCCCCAAAAAAAAAAAAGCCCTATCAGAAATAGACACTTGAGTGATTATGATTGACAGCTGGCAGACAAAGCTGGCAATTGAGTCCTGCCTGCTGGATCACTGGGTCTTCATAGGTGCTGACTGCCAAAGACAATGCCTGACAGTGCTCAGCACCTGTTACCTCACAGGAAGCCCAGACTGGCAGACAGAACAGACCAGTGGTGCCCTAAACCAGCCCTGAAGGGGCATCAACATGCAGATGACCCCCCTCCCCACCTTTGCAGGGGCCTGAACCTTCACCCCTGCTGAGGGAGTCTCCTGCCCCCATGGCTGCTTAACTTCCCATGCCCAGCTCAAACCGGGACCCGGGTAAAAGACAGAGACTTGGCCGACAGCAGCTGCCCTCGCACTACAACAAGACTTGTTTGAGTTGTCTTGTACCCATGGTGTGGGAAAGTGGGTTTTTTATATCTAAATCCAGCCTACCACCAGGACTGCTCAGGGCCTACTCAAGAAGACAAATAATCCTTTCTACTAATATTTTCAGGGTAAAATAAGATTGTTTTATAATAATAAATTTGACAGTAAAATAGTGGACAAGTTTTCAGGCTAATTTAAATTGGCTAATTAAAATAAGTGAATATTCTAGCCGAAATCGGTTTGGCTCAGTGGATAGAGCATCAGCCTGCAGACTGAAGGGTCCCAGGTTCGATTCCGGTCAAGGGTATGTACCTTGGTTGCAGGCACATCCACAGTAGGGGGTGTGCAAGAGGCAGCTGATCAATGATTTTCTCATCTATGTTTCTAACTCTCTATCCCTCTCTTTTCCTCTCTGTAAAAAATCAATAAAATATATTAAAACAACAGTAACAACAACAACAACAACAACAATGACAACAACAAAACAGTGAGTGGATAGATGGAACAACAAATTCAATGTTTAAAAAAATTAAAATAAATGAATATTCTAGAAAAATTAATTGCTCTGGACATAAAGCTGTTCCTAAAGTGTTAACTAAAATTTTTATTGGTAGTTCATCTCATAATAAAATCTCACAACAGGAAATGAACCTAACACAATCATATTATAGTGCAAAAATTTAAAATTTAAAAGCTATCAAGACAACATTATAAAATATTCAAAAGCCTCCTAATATTAAAATAAAAAAGTGGGAAAGAATATCATGTAAGGAAAAATATCCTGTAAGTAAATTACATCTAGAAAATTTGTACTTTAGAAAATTAATTGTAATACTATCAGCAAGACACCCATGAAAAACACACATGGTGTCAAAACAAGCCAGAGGAAAATCATTTGGGCAAAAAATGAAAAAGGATCCCAAGTCAAATTTATAGAAAATATTCCTTTATTAACTATTAGTCGAGAATATGTTTATATGTTTTCAGAAAACAATTCTGAGACCATGTGGATTCTGGCAACAGAGGAATTGACAGGACTCCTCCAGCCATGAAGACAGAAGAGAAGCAGTCCAGAGATGGAAGACGCCGCCGACAACGCCTTGCCATAGTAGCAGTCAGCAGCTGTGTGTCACTGCAGGTTGCCCAGGACCAAACCAGAGAGGGTCGGACCTGTATTACCACAATTTTTCCACCATCCAGAACTGAAATATCATTGCTGACATATTCACATAAGGAACTGTCTGACATTGAAATTGTGTCTCAAAAGAACTGTTGGCCCAGAAAGAAACTCACCACAGACTGATTCATATGCCTCTCAGCATAACCATTATTGCTCGTCTCATTTTTGATTCTTATATTTCCAGTAGGACATGATCTCATTTATCTAGGGGAAATGGTGAACAACATAGACTGATGAACAAGAACAGACCCAGAGACAAGGAGCCATGGGTCAGACTGTTGTACCTCAAAGGGAGGGTGGGGATAAAAGGGAGAGATCAACCAAAGGACTTGTGTGCATATATATGAGCCTCACCAGTGGTCAAGGACAATATGGGGGGGGGGGGGGCTGAGTGGGGATGGGTGGGAGATTGGAATGGAGGGTTGTGGACAAATATATGATATCTTAATCAATAAAGAAATTTAAAAAGTAATAAAATGCAGATGAAGCAAACAACACTTTTTATTTAGAAAATTTAGTATTTTTAATTTAAAAACCTTTTTTGACTTTTATTATTCTTTTCTTTTTTATTTTCCATCTTTTTTCATCCTGTTTTTCTTCTCCTTCCCCTGGCTTAGCTTATCTCTTTCCTTTCTTTTTTACCCCTTGTTAAAAATTAATCTTTATCTGCTTATTGAGTGTTATTAATATTGTAATCTCTGTTGGCTTATTCATATGTAAAATTTCCTGCTCCTACTCCATTTCCCTTACTACTTTGCTACTCAGTTTTTTCCTTGACCTCTCTTGCTTTTTTCTTCTCCTAATTTTTTAATTAGTTTCACTTCCTAAATTCAAGCCAATCTGTTCTCTCCTCTAGTCTCCTTTTCAATAAATAAATAATTTATTTTAATTTTTCTTTATTTTTTAAATCTTTATTGTTGAGATTATTACAGATGTCCTTTTCCCCCTCATTATCCCCACCTGGTTCCTACCCTGTCCCAGGCCTTCACCATCCTATTGTCTGTGTCCATAGGTAATGCATATTAACATATAAGATCTTTATTTAATTTTTTCCTGCCCCCTGCCCCCTTCCCTCTGAGAATCATCAGTCTGTTCCATTTCCATGCCTCTGATTCTATTTTATTCACTAGTTTATTCTGTTAATTAGATTTCTTATTTGTTTATTTTGCTTTTTGGATTCAGTTGTTGATAGGTATGAATTTGTTGCCATTTTGTTGTTCATATTTTTTATCTTTTTCTTATTCTTCCTCTTTTTCAGGATACCCTTCAACGTTTCTTATAATATTGGTTTGGCAGTGATGAATTCCTTTAGCTTTTTCTCATCTGTGAAGCTCTTTATCTGACCAATTTTGAATGATAGCTTTGCTGGGTAGAGTAATCTTGATTGTAGGTTCTTGTTATTCATCACTTTGAATATTTCTTGTCACTTCCTTCTGGCCTGCATGATTTCTGTTGAGAAATCTGCTGACAGTCATATGGGTACTCCCTAGTAAGTAATTAATGCTTTTTTTTTTCTTGCTGCTTTTAAGAGTCTTTGTCTTTAGCCCTTGGCATTTTAATTGTGATGTGTCTTTGTGTGGTCCTCTTTGGATTCCTCTTGTTTGGGGTTCTCTGTGCTTCCTGGACTTATAAGTCTATTTTTTCACCAGGTAGGGGAATTTTTGTCATTATTTCTTCACTTAGGTTTTCAAGATCTTGCTCTCTTTCTTCTTCTGGCATCCCCTTAATGAAAATGTTGGTATGCTTGAAGTTGTCCCAGAGGCCATTTACACTATTTTCATATTTTTGGATTCTTTTTCCTTTTTCTCTTCTATTTGGGTGTTTTTTTTTTGTTTTTTTTTCTTTTTGTTTTGTTTCCTTATACTCAAATCGTTGGTTTGATTCTGAGAATCCTTTATTCTACTTTGAATCCCTGTATATTATTCGTATTTCAGTCAGTGTATGCTAAATTTCTGACTGGTCTTTTCCCATTTGTGGGGAGGTTACTAGAAGATTCTTGAGTA
The DNA here is from genome assembly GCA_963693515.1 of Pipistrellus nathusii. Taxonomy (NCBI): domain Eukaryota; kingdom Metazoa; phylum Chordata; class Mammalia; order Chiroptera; family Vespertilionidae; genus Pipistrellus; species Pipistrellus nathusii. Next base: position 52,641,786 of record OY882871.1, read on the forward strand.
ATCTTATAACCATGGTTTTGAACTCTATATCAGTAGTTTGCTTCCTTCCATTTGTTAATTTGTGACATATCTCTTAGTTTCCACATTTTGGCTGCTTCCCTGTGCTTGTTCCTATGTATTGGGTAGAGCTGCTATGTTTTCTTGAATTGATTAAGTGGCCTTGTGTGGTAAGTATTCTATAGGGCCCAGTGGCTCAGCCTCCCCAGTCACCTAGAGCTCCCAGCCTTTGTGAGCTGTGTGAACAATCTTTTTTTTTTTTTAAATAAATCTTTATTGTTCATATTATTACAATTGTTTCTCTCCCCCCTCCCCCTCCATTGCTCCCCTCCACCAGGTTCCCACCCCACCCTCTGCCCTCTCCCCACCTCTCATTGTCCTCATCCATAGGTGCACAGTTTATGTTCAGTCTCTTCCCACACCCCCCTCTCCCCTTTTCCCTGAGAATTGTCAGTTCATTCCCCTTCCATACCTCTGATTCTATTATATTCAACAGTTAATATTGTTCATCAGATTTAAAAAAAATTTCCTTGGTTTTTATTTAGTTTTATTTTAATTTTTAAAAATTTTTAAAAAATATATTGTATTGATATTTTGCAGAGAGGAAGAGAGAGGGACAGAGAGCTAGAAACATCGATGAGAGAATCATCAATCAGCTGCCTCTTGCACACCCCTCACTGGGGATGTGCCCGCAACCAAGGTACATGCCCTTGACCAGAATCAAACCCGGGACCTTTCAGTCCACAGACCGACGCTCTATCCACTGAGCCAAACCGGTTTTGGCTCCTTGGTTTTTAGATTCACTTGTTGATAGTTACATATTTGTTGTTCATAGTTTTTATCTTTATTTACTTTCTCTTCCGAAAGAACCCCCTTCAGCAATTCATATAATTCTGGTTTGGCGGTGATTTACTCCTTTAACTTTTTTTTAAATTTATTTATTTTTTTATTAGTGAAGCTCTTTATCTGGCCTTTGATTCTGAGTGATAGCTTTGCTGGGTAGATTATTTTTGGCTGTAGGTTCTTGCTATTCATCACCTTGAATATTTCTTGCCATTCCTGTCTGGCCTGCAAAGTTTCTGTTGAGAAATCAGCTGACAATCATATGGGTGCTCCTTTATAGGTAACTACCTGCTTTTCTCTTGCTGCTTTTAAGATTCTCTCTTTGTCTTTTGCTCTTGGAATTTTAATTATGATGTGTCTTGGTGTGGTCCTCTTTGGATTCCTTTTGTTTGGGGTTCTGTGCGCTTCCTGGACTTGTAAGTCTAATTCTTTCACCAGGTGGGGGAAGTTTTCTGTCATTATTTCTTTCAGTATGTTTTCGGTATCTTGCTCTCTCTCATCTTCTGGGACCCCCATAATTCTGATGTTGGTTCGCTTGAAGTTGTCCCAGAGGTTTCTTACATTATCTTCAACTTTCTGGATTCTCTTGTCTTCTTGCTTCTGCGGAGGAGTGTCTTCTGACTCTTTATGTTCCAAATCTTTGACTTGATTCTTGCGATCTTCTATTCTGTTTTTAGGACTCTGTATAATATTTTTTATTTCAGACAATGTATTCTTTATTTCTTGTTGATTCCTTATTATTTATTGTTGATCCCTTATGTCTAGTTGATCCTTTTTCATATCCTCATAGGTCTTATCGATCTTTTCTAGGAAATTCTTAAAAAACCTTATAAGCGTGGTTTTGAACTCTATATCCAGTCGCTTGTTGTCCTCCATTTCTTTCGTTTGTGATCTGTTTCCTTGCCTCGGCATTTTCTCAGCTTCCCTGAGTTGGTAGCCTTAAAAGTCTCTGTGTTCAGCTTGGATGGGGCGGGGTTTCAGGGTGGAGCCTTCTAATCTGCTTTTAGGTTTCTGTATAATATTTTTTTATTTCAATTAGTGTATGCTTAATTTCTAGTTGATCCTTTCTCATATCCTCAAGAGTCTTGTTAAATTTATCAGACTTTTCTAGGAAATTTTTGAAAAACCTAAAACCATGGTTTTAAACTCAATATCCAGTCTTTTGCTTTCATCCACTTCCTTCCTTTGTGGCCTGCCTGTGTCTCCACATTCTAGCTATTTCACTGGGGATTTTAATACTTCATTAACACCACTGGATAAATCCTCTAGACAAAGAGTTGATGGGTTGCTTTGTGTGCTAGGTGTCCTAGCAGGGCCCAGTGGCTCAGCCTCCCCAGGTACCTGAAGTGGACACTCTTGGTGCACCCCTTTGTGGGCTGTGTGCACAGTCTTGTTGTAGTTAAGCCTTGATTATTGCTGGTATCACAGAATAATTGACCTCCAGGCCAATTGGCTCTGAGGATCAGCTGTATCTATGCTGGGAGAACTTCTGTGTTAGAGACACCCTTATGAGACAAGACTTGCAAAAGCCTCTGTGCTCAGCTTGGATGGGGCGGAGTCTCAGGGTGGAGCAGACAGCAATGCCTTTCCATCAGCCCTTCCCTAAGAGGCCCCTGGGTCTTAGTGTCCTGTAATAATCACTGCAAGCACCTTTGAGAGAAAATCGCCCTCAAGTTTCATCCGCTGCCAGACAGTGCAGTTTCTCCCCAAATGTGACTGGGTCCCTAGAGTCTTGCCTGGAACAGGAGTTCAGAGCTGTTGGGAGCTTTTGTCTTCCCCTTGTTGAGAAAGCCAGTCATGTACTCTGTTGCCAGCCCTTTCTACACGCGTGTATGCATGTGCCTCTGTACCTCTGCCTTCTGCAGTTCCTCTGAGTCTCAATGTGCTTTCTCTTTCCTGACAGTCCAGTTTCTCCTCGAATGGGTCTGGGTCCCCAGAGTCTAGAGTTCAGAGCCATTGGAGCTTTTGTCCCCCTCGGAGAAAGCCGCATACTCAGTTGCCAGCCCTTTCCACACGCGCTTCGGTACCTCTGCCTTCTGCAGCTCCTCTGAGTCTCAGTGAGCTTTTCTCTTTCCTTCTAGTTGTAGAGTTTCCACTCAGCCAGCCTTCCTGTGGTTCTGGATGATGTCTGTTTTATCTTTTAGTTGTAGTTTTGAAATTGTTGTGCAAGGCAGCAGTTTAGGTGTTTACCTATGTCCCCATCTTGGTTTCTCCAAAGGATATAAGCTTTGTAAACATATATGCATCCAATACAAGAGCGTCCAAATACATAAAAAAAAAAAAAAAACTTCTGGAAGATATCAAAGGGAAGATTGACAGCAATACAGTCATAATAGGGGATTTTAATACTTCATTAACACCACTGGATAAATCCTCTAGACAAATATGTATATTATATATCTATCTCAGCAAAGAAACAGTAACCCTAAATGACTCACTAAGTCTGATGGAATAATTATATTCCCAAAAGCTATGGAATATATATTCTTCTCAAGTGCACATGAGACATTTTCAAAGATAGGTTATATATTAGGATATAAGTCTCTACAAATTCTAAAAGATTGAAATCATATCAAGCATCTTCTAAGATCACAATGGCTTAAATTTAGAAGTCAATTACAATAAAAACGGAGGCTATTTATCAACTATAATAAAAACAACCAAACAGCATGACATTAAACAATGAATGGCTTACCAAAGAGATCAAAGTAGAAATGAAAAAAATATTCTGGAAACAAAAGAAAATGAAAAACAACAATCCAAAATCTATGGGACACAATGAAAGCAGTCCTGAAAGGGAAATTTTTTTTTTTTTTTAATTTTGCTAAATGGCCAATTCTTTATTATTTTATTTTATATTTTATTGACTTTTTACAGAGAGGGATAGAGAGCTAGAAACATCGATGAGAGAATCATCGATCAGCTGCCTCTTGCACACCCCCTACTGGGGATGTGCCTGCAACCAAGGTTCATGCCCTTGACTGGAATCGAACCTGGGACCCTTCAGTCCACAGACCAACGCTCTATCCACTGAGCCAAACTGGTTTCGGCGAGAGAGAGGGAAATTTATAGCACTACAGGCCTACCTCAAAAAACAACAAAAGCTGGTAATGATATCTAACCGTACAACTTAAAGAACTAGAAAGAGAGCAACAAGAAAAGCCCAGAGTAAGAAGAAGGAAGGAAATAATAAAGCTCAGAGTGGAAATAAATGACATAGAGACAAAAACAAAAACAAAAACAAAAAACAAAAAGCAATACAAAAGATCCATAGAACCAAGAGCTGGTTATTTTAAAGGATAAACAAGATTTATGAACCTCTAGCCAGGCTCAATAACAAACAAATTGAGAGGACCCAAATAAGTAAAATCAGAAATGAAAGAGGTGAAATAACAACAAACCCCACAGACATACAAAGGATTATAAAACAATACTATGAACAACTCTGTTCCAACAAACTGGACATCCTAGATGAAATGGACATATTCCTAGAAAAATACAATCTTCCAAAACTCAATCAGGAAGAATCATACAACTGGAATAGGCCTACAACTACTGATGAAATTGAAGCAGTAATAAAAGAAACTTACAGTAAACTAAAGCTCTGGACCACGGCTTCACAGGGGAGTTTTACCAAACATTCAAAGAACTAACACTGATCCTCATCAGACTATTCAAAAATTCAAAAGCAAGGAACATTTCCAAGATCTTTCTATGAATCCATCATTAACCTAAACCCAAAGCCAGATAAAGACACTACAAAGTTAGAGAATTACAGGCCAATATCTCTGATGAACATAGATGTTAAAATCCTTAACAAAATATTAGCAAATCGCATCCAGCAATACATTAAAAAGATCATACACCATGACCCAGTGAGATTTATTCCGGGGGTGCAAGGCTGGTGCGATATCTGCAAATGAATAAATGTGACACATCACATAAACAAATTGAAAGACAAAAACCACATGATCATATCAATTGATGTAGAAAAAACATTTGACAAAATTAAACACCCTTTTTTGATAAAAAAAAACTCTTATCAAAGTGAGAATAAGGGGATCATACCTAAACATAATAAATGCCTTATATGAAAAGCCTATAGCCAACATCATACTCAATGGGAAAATACTAAAACCATTTCCCCTAAGAACAGGAATAAGGTAGAGATGCCCACTTTAACCACTCCTGTTCTACATAGTACTGGAAGTGATCAGACAAGCAGATATAAAAGATATCCACATTGAAAAAGAAGTAAAACTGTCATTATTCAAAAATGACATGATATTGTACATAAAAAACCCTAAAGACTCCACCAAAAAACTATTCGAGTCCAGCTGGGTGTAGCTCAGCAGTTGAGTGTTAACCTAGGAACCAAGAAGTCACCAGTTCAATTTCTGGTCAGGGCATATGCCCAGGTTGCGGGCTCAATCTCCAGTGAGGGGTGTGCAGGAGGTAGCCGATAAATGATTCTCTCTCATCGTTGATGTTTCTATCTCTCTCTCTCCCTCTCTGAAATCAATAAAAATATATTTAAAAACCTATTAGATTTAATATATGAATATGGCATTGTAGCAGGATACGAAATTAACACCCAGAAATCTATGGCATTTAAAAATATATATATTTTGTTAATTTTTTACAGAGAGGAAGGGAGAAGGAAACATCGATGAGCGAGAAACATTGATCAGCTGCCTCCTGCACACCCCCCACTGTGGATGTGCTGCAACCAAGGCACATGCCCTTGACCGGAATCGAACCTCAGACCCTTGAGTCAGCCAATGCTCTGTCCACTGAGCCAAACTGGTTAGGGCTCTACAGCATTTTTATACACCAATAATGAACTCACAAAAAGAGAAACTAAATAAACAATTCCATTTACCATTGCAACAAAGAAATTAAGATACCTAGTAATAAACTTAACCCAGGAGGTAAAAGACCTATACTCTGAAAACTATAGGACATTGAAAAAAGAGATAGAGGAAGATATATGCAAGTGGAAGAATACACCATGTTCATGGATTGGTAGAATTAACTTCATTAAAATGTCCAAATGCCCTAACCAGTTTTATTCAGTGGATAGAGCATTGAAGGGTCCTGGGTTCAATTCCAGTCAAGGGCACTTGTGCAGGTTGTGGGCTTGATCCCCAGTAAGGCGCAAGCAGGAGGCAGCTGATCAATGTTTTTCTCTCTTCCTCTTTCTATCTCTGAAATCAATAAGAATATATTTTTAAAAATGTCCATGTTACCCAAGGCAATCTCCAGATTTAATGCAATTTCTATTAAAATAACAACATACCTTGTTTCCCCGAAAATAAGACATCCTCCAAAAATAAGACCTACTTACAGGTTTCCTTCTGAGTGAAATATAAGGCATCCCCCAGAAAATAAGCCCCCCCCCCCAGGCTAAACATGAGAGATTTGGCCCACTGATTCTGAAAGAAATGGAGTCACAAGAAATTCATCAGGAAATTCAGGAATTGGATTGTTATGATGATGTTCCAGAAGATGATGACATGATTGTCATTGAATAAATGAGTAAATTCTTGATACTGTAGGATTTAGTTTGTCTGGTTTGTGTTGACAACTACCGTACTACCGTACCATATACAGGTAATAAATTTCCTTTATTTTCATTTAACAATAAATGTGTACCGTATTCTTCTTCATGGAAAAATAAGACATCTTCTGAAAGTAAGACCTAGCGCATCTTTGGGAGCAAAAATTAATATAAAACACTGTCTTATTTTTGGAGAAAGGGTATTTCACAGACCTAGAACAAATACTTCAAAATTTTATATGTAATTAAAAAATACCCTGGATAGCTGCAGCTATCTTGAGAAAGAAAAAATAAGTTGGAATAACAGTAACAGATTTTTTAAAACTTTTTTTAAAAATTAATTAATTAATTAATTTTTTTACATATTTTATTGCTTTTTTTTTACCCCCCCTCCCTCCCACACATCCCCTCCCTCCCCAGAGTTTTATGTCCATTGGTTGTACTTATATGCATGTATACAAGTCCTTCGGTTGATCTATTATCTCCCCCAGATCTTCCTCCCCTCCCCACTGTACTTTGACAGTCTGCCTGTTGCTTTACTTTCTCTATCTCTGTCCCTTTGTTCATCAGTTTATAAAGAGCTTTATCGTCCACCAATGAGTGCGGTCATGTGGTATTTCTCTTTCATTGATTGGCTTATTTCACTCAGCATGACGTTCTCCAATTCCATCCAGGTTGCTGCAAATGATGAGAATTCCTTCTTTTTTAAGGCAGCATAGTATTCCATTGTGTAGATGTACCAAAGTTTTTGAATCCAATCATCTGCTGACGGGCACCTAGGCTGTTTCCAAATTCTGGCTATTGTAGATTGTGCTGCTATGAACATAGGGGTGCAACTATCCTTTCTGATTGGTGTTTCTAGTTTCTTGGGGTATATTCCTAGAAGTGGGATTACTGGGTCAAATGGGAGTTCCATTCTCAGTTTTTTGAGGAAACTCCACACTAACAGTAACAGATTTTAAGTTATACTACAAAACCTCTGTATTCAAAACAGCTTGGTACTGGCACAAGAACAGACATATAGACAAATGGAATAAAACAGAGACCCCAGAAATTGACCAAATGCATTATACTCAATTAATATTTGGCAAAGGAGGCAAGAGCATACAATGGAGTCAAGAGTCTCTTCAACAAATGGTACTGGGAAAATTGGACAGAAACATGCAAAAAAATGAAATTAGTTCACCATACATAAGACACCATACACAAGAATAAACTCAAAATGAATAAAAGACTTAACTATAAGACATGAAACCATAAAAACCCTAGAAGAAACCATTGGCAGCAAAATCTCAGACATCTCTCATAGCAATGTGTTTACAGATTCATCTCCTAGAACAATGGAAACTAAGGAGAAATTAAACAAATGGGATGACATCAAAATAAAGAGCTCATGCACAGCAAAAGAAATCTTCAGTAAAATAAGAATGCCCTTCCCATGAGATAACATATCTGCCAATGATACATCTGATAAGAGGTTAACCTCCAAAGTCTATAGGGAATTCATACAACTTAACAAAAATAAGATAAACAATCCAATTTAAAAAATGGGCAAAGGACCTAAATAGGCACCTCTCTAAAATGAACATACAGAAGTCCAAAAGGCATATAAAAAAGTGATCAAAGTCACAGATCATCCAAGAGATGCAAATAAAAACAACAATGAGGTACTATCTCACACCTGTCAGAATGGCTACCATCACCACATCAGCAAGTGACAAGTGCTGGTGAGGATGTGGAGAAAAGGGAACCCTCATACAATGCTGGTGGGAATGCAGACTAGTGCAGCCTCATTGGAAAACAGTTTGGAGTTTCCTAAAAAAAATAAAATGAAACTATCATGCACTAACCAGTTTGGCTTAGAGGATATAGTGTCAGACTATGGACTGAAATAGGTCCCAGGATCTATTCCAGTCAGGGGCATGTGCCTTGGTTGCAGGCACATCCACAATAGCGGGTGTGCAAGAGGCAGCCGATGGATGTTTCTCTCTCATTGATTTTGCTAACTATCCCTCTCCCTTCTTCTCTGTAAAAAAAAATCAATAAAATATATTTTAAAATATGAAACTATCATTTGACCCAGTGATCCTACTTCTAGGAATATATCCCCAGAACTCAGAAACACACATTATAAAGCCTATATGCACCCCTATGTTCAAAGCAGCACAATTTACAATATAAGATTTGAAGACAGCCTAACTGTCATCAGCAGATAAATGAGTTAAAAAACAGTGCTACGTCTACACCATGGAATACTATGCAGCTATAAGAAAGAAAGAACTCTTACCATTTGAAACTGCATGATGGACCCAGAGCAAAATAAGCCAGTCAGAGAAAGATAAATACCACATGATCTCACTCATTTGTGGAATCTAATGATAAATAAAAATAGACCCAGAGACAGAAATATTGAATAGACTGTCAAACCTTAGCAGGAAGGCCAGCGAGTGGGGAAGAGATCAACCATGAACTCACATGTGTATATGCAGACCCCATAGACACAGACCATAGGGAGAGCCACAGTGAGTCTCACCGTCAGAGTGTGATAACTACCCGTCCCCAGTAGGCATGTTCCTCTGGTGTGTCCATGTTCCTGGTCCCATCTCAGTGCTTGGGTGGGGCTGGGTCACTCACTGACCATCTCACTTGCACACATTTCTTTTTTCTTTTCTTTTTTTTTTTTTTTGCACACTTTTCTGTAGCTTCAGTCCATCTGGGTCAGTTGTGCGGTCTCACTCAGGGAAGGAGGTGGGGCAGAAGGCTGGCAGAAGTTCCGAATTGGTCTTCCCCTTTCATTTAACTTGGAAGTTTTTGGGACTTTCACCCATGCTGCTCAGTGCATTCCCTGGGACACCCTAACATTACCGTTCAAGCCCCTTTCATTCATGTCTGTCCATCCCTCCCAGCCCTGCTGAGCTGTCTGACGGGGCTCAGGGGCTCAGGCTCCAGCGTGCTCCCTGCAGGCCCTGTAGGGAGCATCTTGGTTCTGGCTGAGGGGAAGGGACCTGTGCTCCGCCGAGGTTGGGGAAGATTTCAGCAGGAGGAGGCCTGGCTGAGCCTCGCAGGGTGGGGCTGGGGCTGGAGGTATGAAGTCCAAGCCTCAGTGACCCTGCTCCTCCCAGGTCCCCATCTTGCCCCTTGTAGCCATTCCAATTGCCCACCTCCATTCTCCCTCCCTCCTCCCCCAGCACTCTGCAGGCTGCAGACACTGGGCCCAGCCTCCGGACAGTAGGTGGGATGCAGGCTGTTTCTTCTCTCACAGCCCCTGGGCCTGGGAGACGCTGGAGTCCATGTCCTCCTGCTGCTTTGGCGCATCTCTTCTCTCCTTCCAGGATCCCCTTCTCTTTAAGTAAGCCCCTGACCCTGCACCCCATCTCCTGGCTCCTCTACCCTCTTGCCCAGCACCCCCTCCTCTCCTCACTCTGAGGAGGGTTCTCAGGGCTAGAGGGCTAGGCTGTGTTGTCTCATCTCTCAGGGGCCTGCTCCCCCCACTCCTCTCTCCTGGAGGCTTTCCCTCACCACCCCAACATGCCCAATAGGCCCCACCCTAAACTTCCCTTGACAAGTCAAACTTCCCTTGGCTCCACATCTCCTCCCCCGGCTCCTGCTGCCTTCCCCTTCCCTGCAGGCTTCCATGCGGAACTGTCTACACGTGCCTTGCACCAGCCTCCCTTCCCATCTTCATGGGTGCCTTTACTGTCCCTTTAATCTATCCTGTCTGCTCTGAGCACTAGGGACCTCCCAGGTCACCCCAAACACCGCTCCTCCCCCCTCCTCCCCCCCCAGCCTTTGACCCTGCCATTCAATGGCCTGTTTCTTCCTTCCTCTTAGTGATGAAGCTCCCACTTCATGGCCAGATAGTTCAAGGCCCTCAGCTGGCCTCTCAAATTATGAACCCCCCCCCCCCCCCCCGCAGACCCTCTCTGCCTGCCCTCCCTGGACCGAGCTCCGGGCTCTGGCTGCGCACTGGGATCACTGGGAGTTCTGCCGAGGCGGATGGCCAGGCCCACTGCTGCCCAGTTCGCCTCCCAGCCTGCATCCTCTGCGGAGCACCGGTGCGACAGCACCATCTGGTGGCTCCTCAGGACAGTAGATGTGATGGAAAGAAACTTGAAAACTGGGATGTTAAAGAAACCTGTGCTGCAGCTTGAACTGGCCCAGGGCACTCATTGCTCCCACATCACCATGGTCTCCAAATCCTAATATCTAAAACCCAGAGGAGGGAGGGGCTGATCAACGGACCAGTCCCTGCCCGGCTCTCAGGCCTCTGGGTCACTCCCTGGGGGCCTGGGGCCTGGCTTCCATAGTAGGCCTGCAGGTTCAGTCTCCGGAGGACAGGCCAGGCACCAACGGACCAGCGCCTCCAGCAGGATCCCGGCAGCACTGCGGCCCCCTGGAGCTGGGCCTGGGGCGCTGCGGCGCTCCCTCCCGGCCTCCACAGGAAGGAAGGATGCGCCCAGGGCCAGGGCGGCCAGGGACTGCTGTCCCGCTGCCCCAGGCCCGGAGCCGGCCGCCGCCTGCTCCGCTGAAGCGAGCACCGCCGGAGGGAAGGGAGGGAAAACAAGACCGGGGGCCAGGAGAAGGCCCGGCCGCGCCGGAGTCCGGCCCCGAGACGGAGAGGGCGAGCCCGGGACGCTGGCGGGCGGCGCGGCGCGGGGCGGGCCGGGTCCCCGCAGAAGCCGCGGACTCGCTCCCGCTCTGAGCCTTAAGGAGGGCGCCCCACAGCGCGGTGCGGCCTTCCTGGCCCTCGGTCTCCGCCTCGGTTTGCTGCTGATTCAGCCTCAGTGTCAGGAGGCGTCCCGAGGCTCCGAGCGTCCCCAAGGCCGGGCGCCGGTCTGGACGAGAGGACGGCGGACGGCCGCCCCCGGAGGCAGGGCACCGGGCGCCGGGCTGCCAGCTCCGGCTGCCGGGCCGAGCCGCCGCCCCGCGGCCGCCGCCCCGCTCTGCCGCCCCGGCCCCCGGCAGGCCCCGGGCGCCGGCGGGATCGCGGCTCCGGCCGGAGCGCCTGGCCCAGACAAGGCCTCCCGGCACCGAGGCGAGCGGACCCACTGAGGCGCTTCCGGAGACGCTCTTTCATGGTTAATTCCCAGGGAGAGGTTGGCCTTTGCCGTTTCAAGATGGTGGCCCCCAAAGGGCGCTGCAAATCATGTGACCGGCATGGCAGCTGCCAAGTCTGCTCTGTGACAGAAAAGATGACTTCTTTATTCTCACAACCCCTTCTCTTTACTCAGACTCTTTTCTTCAAACTCGGCTGACAGTCCTGACTTTCGCGCCCGCGCTGCAGTGTCTAGGAGAAGGCTGTTTTGCTGTTTGGTCAACGCGGTTTCAATTAGTCTTTGGGAAAGACTTGGATGTTGTGACATCCGTCACTGTGCCTCCTGATCAAAGTGTTGAAGTGGACATCGTTGCTTCTTCCACTTTCAAACCATCACTCTAATAAATCAGAGGAAGAAGCCTAGACCCCAGGCGCCAGCTCTCCCGTCACTAAAGCTGCCAACGCCTGGGGCCTCAGTGACGGTCCGTCTGCTATGTTGTCAGGGGTGAATGTGCAGCACTCATTACACATGTTCCTCCTTTTGCTGCCAGAATCATATCCAAGCCAACCTGCGCTCCCAGGCCATGCTGCTGGTGGCATCTAGCTGCTCAGCTATCCCTTTAGCTGCGTCTTGAGTCAACAAGCCTTCGCTGGTTATAGTAAAGACTAGAGGCCCCAGTGCATGGTATTTGTCACTGGTGGGGGGCGTGGCCCATGGGGAGTAGCCACTCATCCCAGTCAGCTGAGCGGTGCTCCCGCTGTGGGAGCGCACCGACCACCAAGGGACAGCTCCTGCGTTGAATGTCTGCCCCCTGGTGGTTAGTGTGTGTCCTAGTGACTGGTCGACTAGTGGTTCTGGTTGTTCCACCATTCAGTTGCTGGGCTTTTATTATATAGGACTAGAGGCTCAGGGCATGAAATTCATGCACGGATGGGGCAGTGTCCCTCAGCCTGGCCTGAACCCTCTACAACCTGGGACCCCTCGGGCATCCCTCTCACTATCTGGGACTGCTAGCTCCTAACTGCTGGCCTGCCTGCCTGATTGCCCCTAACTGCTTTTGCCTGCCAACCTAATCGCCCCTTAACCACTCCCCTGCTGGCCTGATTGACACCTAACTGCTCCCCTCCTGGCCCGATTGTCTCCAACTGCCCTCCCCTACTGAACTGATGGCTCCCAACTGACCTCCCCTGCCAGCCCTATGACCCCCAACTGCTTTGCTGGCCTGATGACCTCCAATTTCCTTCCCCTGCTGGCCTGTTAGCCCCCAACTGCCCTCCCCTGCTGGCCATCTTGTGGTGGCCATCTTGTGATGACTTGAGGGCATCACACGAGGATGTGAGGACCACCTAGGCTTTTATTAGTATAGATACTAGAGGCCTGGTGCACGAATTTGTGCACAGATGGGGTCTGGCTGGCCTACCCCGATGGGGTCCCATCAGGCATGGGGTTGGCTGGGGGAAGGGCTGCAGGTGGTTGGCTGGCTGGCTCTGCCCCCTATCAGGATTGGGGGGCTGATTAGGGGTGGGGCCGGCTCCCCTTCCTCCCCCCCCCCCCCCCCCCCCCCACTGGGCCAGTTGGCCAGCCACAGTGTGCATCATAGCGACCGGTCATTCCAGTTGTTCTGATTGTTTTGGTGTTTTGGTCGCTTGGCTTTTATATAAAGAGATAATTAATCCAACCACATTCTTGTTACAGTGGGCCACCAGAACAGGACAGATTCAAATCTTGCAGCAATCTGATTTCTAGCTTTAAATTCCTTTGGCACCCCTCCTGGAACCCCAAAGGAATCTGTGTAAATGTGGGGATCAAAGGAGCCCCCTGGACTCTCTCTTTTTTAAAAATTATTTTTAAAATTAAATTATTATCTGTGTACATATACCACTGTGGGCTCTCTCTCTTTTTCCTTTCTGTCCATTGAAAAAGGTTTACAATATGACAATGTGAAAAAGGTAGCCAATTGTATCAGAGGGAAAGTTCTACTCCATTTGCTGGGCAAGGCCACAAGTATGGGTCCCCCATAACACCACAGGACATCAGATGGGGTACCTACAGTGCAGTATAATTGGCTTCTGAGGATACCTGTCCATTTACGCATCCAGATAAATTTCTCATAAACTCTGAGTATTGACACCTTCCCCCTTGAGAGGCAGGAAGTATAGTTTACATCAGAGGATGGGGACTAGATGATTTTGGGTGGGTCCTTGCTCTTTACCTCTGTTGGATGGGAACAACAGGGTGAGAGTCTTACAGGAAGCATTTTCCAGGCATAAGGCAAGCACACATCCCATCCCGTTATTGTCTGAGATCCATCCAAATGGGGAAGGGACCACTTGGGACTTTAGCCTTCCTGCTGTACAAGTGTAACAGTCACTTATTCAGGGCATGAATCGAATATTTAATCCATACCACCCAGGCATTCGTTCCCTCATATCTTACTTCTATTTGTATGGTGGTGGCAGTGGCCTAGGGGATCTTGTCCTGTGACATCAGTTCCTAAATCTAGTCCTAGCCAATCTTTTGACTAAAGATTGAAATATCCAAGTCATCCAAGTTACCCATAATCAAGAACTTAGCTGGGTAAGCATGATTCAGATTGAACACCTTTCTCCAGCCCACATTGTGAGGCCCTGTAATTTTTCAGATTCCTAAAACAAAGAGAACTCAGTACATGATGGTTATTAAGACAGTTTTTAGCGTCAGTGTCAAGGGGATATGTCCTGGTATGGCCGTTCTCGTTGAAGTGTGTCAGCTCTTAACCCGTGTGTGATGGGTCCTACACCTCACTCTGCAGTCTGAGTAACAGTCTCTGTGGTAAGCAAGACAGGGTAGGGCCCTTCCCAGGAGGGTTCTAACTTATTTCCCTTTCAAGTCTTGATTAGAACAAACATAGTCTACTCTGGTCAGTGGTGATCAACCGGAAACTTAAGAGGGCCTTGGTCAGGAGGCCTTCTAACCTGAGAGAGATTAAAGTAGAAGAGATACCCAGTACATAGTTCTTAAGAAATTTGGTCCCTATTTTCCATTGTAGGAAGATCTTGAGACATTCTAGGGCCTATTAGAATCACCTATAGCCAACTATAGATAAAAAAAACCAAAACACTTTTTCTTAAAATGTAAACCCTAGGGAGGTTGTCAAACCCATTCTACCAAAAGATTATATAGCATTCAAAGTGACAAGGGAGTATTAAACACAAATATATACTACTAAAACTTCAGTTCCCACAACTAAGATTACTTTTAAAATACCTGATTAATATAACATATAATAATTTATAGAATTTTTGTTTCAGAAAAGGACTAACCAAAATAAGGTTTATTTTCTAACTGCATTTGTCCTTGAGTGCAGTCAGCAAATAATGCTAAAATTGGATTTCTGCTATCGGTCTCCCTGAGTACATTGATATAAGCTATTTTCTGTCTGTTTGGGGAGGCAAAATGCAAATCGTTTACTCTGAAGTGTCCTTGGTTTAGGGAAGATGGGATTTACCAGATGGCTCCAAATTGCTGTTTATTTCAAATTCCCTATTCTACTAATCCTGGGTTACTGGCCTGTGTCATTTACTCAACTTCTTTTCAACATTTTTCTTTACAAACATTCTATAACTTTCACAAATCGTTCTTTAGAAACCTTACAAGTTTCAGAAATGACCAGCTTTACAAACCACTTTCTTTCACCTTCAAAATGCATTTTCATGCCTCATGTTTTCTCTATTATTCCAAAACCATAATTTATTTCCATAATTTTGAATGCTTAACCCTTAAAAACCTTAACTTTAGGTGGCATTAATATTCCTCAGATTAGCAATACATTCACATCTTAAGAGATATTTCAAATAAAATACAAGACTTATTCATTAATAGATTCAAATCCATCCTCTATATTTTCCCTAAGAGGCAAATTCAAACTAATTAATATTTCAGTTTCTTGTTATTTCAAAATATTTAGAAGTTTATCATTTAACCCAGCAATGCTCCAAAGCCTTTAAGTTATCAAAGACTTTAGAAAATTATGTGTAGGCACGTGAAGCTGGAGGAAAGGTGAGCGGAGAAGAGACCAGGCCCCAAAGCCTGTTCCCAGGCCTCTAGCTGCTTGGGTTCAAAATTGCCACATTTTCCCTTAGAGATAACATGCTAAGGTTTGGGTGATAATGAGTTCAACTTCTGATAGTAGCTGGACTGTTTAGAAAAGGAACTGTTCTTTGGGAAGGGGGTGAGAATGTGGCCCTGGGATCTGAAGGCCCAGTGAGGTTGAGGGGCCCCTTCTTGGTTCTCTGTGACCTATATGCTCCCTTTCCCAGATAGCCATACCCGACTTTCAAATCATACCCCCTTTTTCCCCCAAGATAGACATTAACTCAGGTCTATGTATATACTTGTGGGCCCCAAACTGGGTCAGGCTGGTCAGCTAAGCTAAGTGGGTCCCCCAGCAGAGGCTTTAACTATTTTTTTTACACTGGTCCAACTCCTTTGGCAACCTAGAAAAGCTGGTTCCTGGTGGCACAGAGGCTCAGGGTCTGTTGGAGCCTTATCAGGACAGCCCTTCTCCTGAACTTGGATGTTCCCGCAGAGTGTCCCTAAGTAACAGGGTGGGGAAGGCAAGGCAAGGGATCTCCCCTCTCTATCTGCCTGATTCTCTTTTAGGCTTCCCTGCCTTTACAGGGAGAAGGACAACTGACCCCTTTCTCCATCAGAGCACAGTCAATCTCCTCTTGAGTGACTGGACTTGTGTCATTAACACATTTATAATTATTACTGAAAAGCTTTATCAGAAATTCTTCATTTTAGTTACATCTATTTATTATATCTTAACAACTTTGAGATTTTAAAGCCAATTATTACCTAAAGCATTTTTTGACCAATTTTGTAAGAAAGAAGGATAAACTTAATGTGAAAGTACTGTTTTATTTTTTCTTTATAAAAAACAGGAGTGCCCCCACTTCACTGCTAGAGGGCACTTCTACAGATTTGTTCCTCCCAGTGTTATGGGGAAAGACAGAACATTGGGATGAGTTATAGTTATAGGAAATATTAATTATGCTGTTAATCATGCTTTACCTTTCTGTTCAAAGAAAGGACATTCCAATCTGGCTGGGTGTCATATGCCCCAGGACCTGGGAGTCATCCTTGGACTGCAGTCCATCCTCATTCAAAAACTGACCATTGTCATGGGAGCATTAACCTTGTTGCCCAAACCAGCCTGTTTATCTTACTTCCCATATCCATAACCCAGGGAAGAGCAAACTAAAGTCCCTAAAAGATAGAAAGCCAACATTACATTACAGACACACCACAGAATGCACAGCATTGAAAAAACCCACCGAAGCAGAGCTTCCTGTTCGGGAACTTGCCTCCCCAGAACCTCAGTATTCCCTAGGAATACATTCCCCAATGGACTATTCAGAGGAATGTATTCATAGGCCTAGAATTTCTGTTTCCCAGCCTCAGCAGGTCCCTTGTGACTATGTACTCAACCCTCCATGTTGGAGGTTTCTCATTGTCCCCAACCCTCCATGTTGGAGGTTTCTGCTTCATCCCTCTCTGGCTGTTTTCCTTGCAGGAGAATGGAACCACAGATCAGAACTCCACACTCACTTTATGTCCAAGACACATCCCAGTCACATATGCCTGACCTCCGAGGACACCCAATCACCAAAGTAGTTCTCCGTCCAATTCCCGCCTTGGCTCATGCATGAGGTCACTGATTGCCGAGGTTCTTGCTTGGGCCCTTCATGCGTTGCTGGCTGACTCTCAATCTCAAGCTCATAGTCGGCCCAGGGGTGATGGCTGTCCCTGCTCACGGAGGCTGCCACAACTTGGCAGCGGGGCACACCTCCTCAGGAGAGGGGTCCAATTTCTCTGTGGTAACAGATGGTCCCCAAATTGTTAGAAATAAGAAGAGCCTCCAATTCAGGCGTCTTGGTAGAACACAAAACATACTCTGGAGCCAGGCAGCAAGGCAAAAATCTTTACTTCTACGTAGAAGGGTGCACACACATGGTCTGGAAGGGTGTGCACACTGAGCAGGTGGTCTGCTCGGCTTTTTAAACCTGATGCAAGTGACCTGTCCCTCACTCTTGATTGGAGCTCAGGCACACAGTCTTTCTCGATTGGCTAATTCAGAGGGAGAGGCTGGCCCCTAGGGGACCTGCAAGTCATGCTGCCAAAATGGTGGCTGCCAAGTCACGTGAGCCAACATGGTGGCTGTCTCGACTTTTTTTTTTTTTTTTTTTTTTTTTTTTTTTTTTTTTTTTTTTTTTTTTTTTACAGAAAAGGTAACTTGTTTATTCTCACAGAACCTGCAATCCTTTGGTGCACAGGCTGAGCTTTAACCAGTTAGTCACACTGGCCAAGGTCATACAGTTGGACTTTTAACTAATCTAGTTTACTTCCATTTGCTGTTTAACTAAAGCATTTAATTTTCTTACATTTAAAATAATTATTATTGCATTTGTGTTTTAAAAATATCATTTTATTTTGTGCTTCCTACTTGTCACCTGTTCTGTTTCTTCCCCACCCCTTCTTGCTTTCTTGGATTTGGTTATATTATATCACTTCACTTCCCCCAGAAGTTTTCTCCTTGTCTCTCTTTTTTGTGTGTTTTCCCTCAAAATAAAAATCTGCATTCTTCGTTTACCCAGATCAACAGCTACCTTATTCAATACGTGCATCACATTCCTTGACACACATGTGTTGTCTTTTAAAAATGCATTTTATTCTAAGGGCTGTTTACTAAAGCCAGGGACAGTGAAGCTAGGAAGGTCCCAGGACAGAAGCTGCAGCAGCAGAGGGGCCAGGTGGGGAGCTGAGCAGGGCTGGCTGCTTGGCTCTTTAGAAAGTCAGAGGAAAGGGCCTTGGGGTCGGTCAGGCGGCTAGCCCAGGGTCACCTGTGCTGACTGTTGCTCTCCGTTGCGAGTCTTGTGGGTTCCTTATGGTTTAGGGGCTGCATGCCTACTGGGTAAGGAGGGGGAGGGAACAGCAGGAGCGGCTCCTGGGTAGGAGAGCGCTCCTGGGGCCTTTGTGTGTGGGTTTTAGTAAAGGTGGGAGTTTGGGGGAGGTTTAGGGGGAGAGCTCAGTGGACCGTTCATCAGTTTTGTGTGAATGCGCTCCAATGAGATGTGTTCCCTCAACTTCCTCTGTCTGAGGTGTGGCTGCACAAACGGCACCAGTTGGATTTCTGCTCTCTGTCTCCCTGAGTAGAGTGACTTAAGCTATTTACCATCCGGTTTGGGAGAAGTGCAAACTATTAACTCTTTTTTAAAACTACTTTAAAAATTGACTTTAGAGCAAAGAAAGGAGAGAGAAACATCAATCAGTCGCTTTTCATACATGTCCTGACCCGGATCGAGCCCACAGCCTGTGTATGTGCAATAACCTGGCATCGAACCCACCATCTTTCTGTGTATGGGACAATGCTCCAACCAACTGTGCCCACTGGCCGGGGCACATCATTTACTTTTAAGTGTCCTTGGTTATGGAAGGTAGGGTTTTCTATTTGCTGGAGGCTGTGAACTACTTGGCTGTTTAACTGTTGGTCTCAGTTTCCCTACTCGGCTTGCTCTGGTTTACTAGCCTGTCTCATGCCCCTCAGAGAACTTTCATTCGTGAAATCTTCTGGGAGTGCTGAGGGAGGATTTCTGCCTTCGGTAGCTGCTTCCTGCTGACCAGGCTGTGGTCCTTGCCTATGTTGGGTGTGAAGGACTCTCCTTGTGTGACCCAAGGAGGGCTAGGGGATGTGATGTGAGACTGGAACAGAGAGGCTGTTACTGAACCTTCTAGTCGGGTGGGCTAGAGTCCCCGGAGCATCTCCTCCCGATAAGGAATTATTATATCCTTCCAGACGCCAAGTTTGTAGATTGCTTCACCTTCCTTCCTTCCTTCCTTCCTTCCTTCCTTCCTTCCTTCCTTCCTTCCTTCCTTCCTTCCTTCCTTCCTTCCTTCCTTCCTTCCTTCCTTCCTCCTTCCCTCCCTCCCTCCCTCCCTCTCTCCCTCCCTCCCTTTCTCTCTCTCTCTCTCTCTCTCTCTCTCTCTCTCTCTCTCTCTCTCTCTCTCTCTCTCAAGTGTTTTATTAATTTTTAGAGAGAGAGGAAGGGAGAGATAGAAACATCACTGAGAGAGAAACACCAACATCGATTGGCTGCCTCAACATCGACTGAGCCTGAGACAAGGCATGTGCCTTGACTGGGCTTCCACAGTGAGACCTATGTGGTGTGAACAAACAAGCAGGAATGTGATGGCGAAAACACCCTGAGTCACGGCACCTCAGATGCTGCCGGGGATGCTGACTGGGAAATGCACCCAGTGAAGTTGAAAGTTATGGAGGCCAAAGAAGGGCCCTTGGGCTGAGGAAAGGGAAGGGGAAGGGTGACGCCTGGAAGGGAGGGAAGAGGGGAAAGCACAGGCTGCTCAGGGCTGCCATCCGTGGTCCCACCTGGCGTGCCAGGACATGTTCCTGGCAGGGGGACCTGGCCCTGAGCAGGCCGGCCTGGGACAGGCTGGTGGTGTGGGTTCTTGACTCGTGCAAGAACGATTTTGCAACACGAGTCCAGGTGATTCTGGAGGACTTTATGAAAGCTGGGGACCGTGCAACAAGGGAGGGCCCAGGTCAGAAGCCACAGGAGAGGACTCGGTGGGGAGTGAGGTGGGCGTGCTGCTTCGCCTCACTAATTAGGCTGAGAAAAGGGACTTAGAGACAGGGTAGCCCAGGATGATCTGCCGCTGACCCTGCTCCCTGGTCGCAAGCCTCTTGGGGTCCCTTAGAGTTTATGAGATGCAAGCTGTGGGGGAAAAGGAAGGGGAGGGGAGAGGCATGAGTGTGCGCACCTGTTGTCTAGTATTTTAACTCTGATTTTTATTTTTAAGTATTTTTTATTGTTTAAAATATTACATGTAGTAGTGAATATATCTCCTTTCCCCCCCCACTGACCTTCCCCCAGCCTCCTCTATGTTTTTCATTCTTCCTCCTGTGTCAGACCTTTCACCTGGGCTCATGTTCTGTCTGTGAAATACTCCTTTAGCATGTGCTTTAGTAAATATTTGCTCCCTAACTTTAATTTGTCTGAAAATCCTATTTCATTCATTATCATTCTTGAAAGGACATGTTTTCTCAGCCTGCAGCTCTAGGCTGGAAGTATTCCTTCGCTCACTGAAGCTGCCCTTCCATCTTCTGTGTATGTGGGAAGAAGTCCGCTGTTAGTCTAGGGAATGTGCTGGCTTTTCCCCAGCTGCTTTAAAGACCTCTCTGTGTCTGGTTCTTGTTGTTTTGTGATGAGGATCCAGGTGTGGGTCTCTGATGGATTATGTGACTGACTGGGTCTTCCTTCAAGGGCCTAGTGGACAGCTGTTGGGAGTGGGGGATGGTGAGAGACCGATTCTTTCTTTTCCAGGTAACAAAACCCGGGCAAGGATGGCGACTGCCTGGTTTCGGTGAGGCAGCCATTCCTAGACCCACGGGTGTAGCCTGGGCCAGAGTCTCCTAAAAACTTGACTGCAGCCCAAGTGTTGGCCCAGTGCCCAGGGGAGGGCCTCCCTGGGAGTCAGGCCTGAGCTGCTCACACAGGGCGGAGCCGGACCTTGGCTCTGCAGGACAGGGGGCTCCATAAAGGGTTTCTTTCACTTTAAATTTGTTTTCAATTAAACTTTATATTCATGATATTTTGTACTACTTTCCAGTATGCAGGTTGTGGTTAGACAATCTTATCCTTTACAAATGGTCCCCTTGATATTCCAGTTCCCACTGGCACAGTTATTACTGTTGTGGGGTCGAACCCTGTGTTCAAAATAAGACCACCGGAGGCTGATGATTTATTTAAAAAAGCAGGCAAGAATTTATTGAAATATCTGGCCAGGGCAGCCGCAAGAGCACCACACGCAGGCAGACCCTACACGATTGCGCCGCTTTAGGGGCAGGTAGTTATTTTTAAAAGTTCTGAGAAGGAAAACCCCCATTCTGTAACAAACTGTTGTTTGGAATTTTCTGCTGTTCTTCCTAGATAAAATGTTGCTTTCTAGTTTGCTTTAGCCCGTTTGAAGAATGATGAAGAAAAACCTTGTAGACCAGAGACCAGATATGCCCACAATCTCAATACCATGCCAGGTGTACTTTTTTTTTTTTTTTTTTTTTTTTTTTTTAAATTGGATAGAACAGCATTGTTTTTCAAGGCCAGCATCGAGATAACCACTAAGTGTAATAGGGCTGGCTCTTTAATAAAAAAAAGGAAGTTCTGCCTGTAACCTTGCTTAGAATTTGAATTCATCCGATTTCATTCCCTACTGGTCTTTTGGGAATGAATCTAAACCTTAGATTCACTACTAGTATCTTCTAGTGGAGAATACTGAGTATGTAAGACCATTAGTTTCACTGCCTGTATTCTATCCTGTACAAAATTAACCAAGCATTTTATGAGACATGGCCCAAAGATTAAGCCTATAAGTAAGAGTAATAGTGGGCCGCCATGGCAGTCAGTAGGGTGGTGAGCCAAGGGGACCACGAGTACAACTTCTCATACCAGTTTCCTGCAGTCTTCCGAGCTTCCTCTCTGTCAGCTAGCCTCTTTCTCAATTGACTTAGGCTTTCCCTTATGACCCCAGACTGATTGGTGTAGGAACAGCAGGTTTCTCCTAGAGCTGGGCAAAGTCTCCCTTGCTTTAGGAACAACAGATTTAAGCCTCTTCTGTTCTGCAAAAACTATTTCTGCTAGGGACCTGACCGATTCTTCTAATTTTTCTATAGATTTCTCAAGGGTACTAACTCCTGGTCTATTTGTTGATGTAATTTCTGCTCGTACATTTAGCTTTACTCAGCCTCGGACTTTTTCACTGGCTAGAAGAAAAAAAAAAGTTCTTACAGTTACCAAAACCCCTAGTACCACAGTTCCCATCAGTACTGTCCTCACTGAAGTCCAATTCCCCTTCTGTAGGCATCAAGTCTCCTCCTGGCCTGTGTGGAGCCCAGGCTAGGGATCTCACTGGTGAGGCCGCTGGTTGCCAGGATTCAGGCCATTTTCTGTGCAGGAGCTGGGAGTGGTGTAGTCAGGTCTGGGTGCTGTCTACTTCAACAGCCGTGGGCATGCTCAGGATAACAGTGTAACATCCCTTTCAGGTTGGGGTGAGTCCTTGGGCAGTGAACTTCTTTACCCATACTGAGTTCCCAGGATAGAAGGGGTGTACAGGGTCCACGGTGGGCACTGGCAGTGCATCTGGAACAAGCTTATGGGTGGCTCTCTGGGTAAACTGCAGAGCCTGTAAGAACTTGAGCAAGGGAATGGTTATGAATTCCAGCTTTCAGTTTCTCCCTGACCCTTGGAAGGATGGAGGGAGGTCTACCATACATGATCTCAAAGCGGGGAGGGGACACCTCTCCTGGTAGAGGGTATACCTGGCCCATAAGAGGGCGAAGGGCAGGAGGTTGATCCAGTTTTCGTCGTTTTCTAGGAAAAATTTAATTAAACTTTTTAGTCTTGCTCATGCCTGTCCTAAGGCTTGAGCTATACTTTGAGATACCTTGCTACAAAGGCTGTGCTGTTATCTGATCCTATGACTACTGGCAGCCCGAATCTGAATTTAAGTATAATCTCCTGGAGTAATTTCTAAACTACTATAGAGGCAGTTCCTGTCCCAGTGTCCTGTCCTATGCTTTAACCCAAACTGAGAAGGTGTCTATAAAAACTAGCATGTACTTGTACCTCAGTGCTGGTGGCTTAATCTCTGCGAAATCTACTTCCCAATGCTCTCCTGGGGAATTTCTCTGGGGGCCCAAATTCCCAGGGGGGACCCTCCTACCTTAGCATTTACCTGTGCACAGACAGTACTTCTAGTGACTATGCTTTTAATTACCTTATCTAAGCTTGGTAGTATCTGCCTCACTGAAGTTCAGAAGTCTTGGTGACACCTAAGTGGGTAACCTGGTGTAACTGGGCAACTAACGTCTGACCTAGAGCCTCTGGGATCAACAGTCTATCATCTGGTAGGGCCCACCAACCATCTGGTCCTTTGATGGCTTGCTTCTGTTCAGCCAATTCCTCCTCTTGTTTGGTGTAGGTTGGGGTCCGGCAGACTTGTAAAGGCCCTACTGGTCTTTGGGCATCTTCCTTAGCAGTTTGGTCTGTGGCTTTATTTCCTCTGGCTTCAATTGTCTCCCCTTCCTGATGTCCTTTGCAGTGCACTATTGCAACTGCCTTTGGGAGTCAGATTGACTCAAATAAGGCTAAAATAATGTCCTTTCTGGCTGGAGTTGGTAACCTTCTTTCCTGGGGGATGGCACTGTGTCCCCATCCAAGGGCCTGGATTAAGGCCAAAAGTTCAGGAACTGTGCCCTAATGGTGTGGTCCAGGGTGACTACTGCTGCCCCTGAATATCAGATCCCATCCCGAATGTAACTGCTCCCATCAGTGTACAGTACCTCATCTGGTGATGACGGCAGGACATCTGTCAGTACTGTGTTACCTCTATGCAGTCATGAATGGGTTCCTCTGGATCATCTGGAAGCAGGCTGGCAGGGTTGATGGCCAGTGTCTTATGGAACCGGATGCAGGGCTGGTCCAGGAGAAGAGCTTGGCACTGAGTGATATTTGACATCCATCTCTCTGGAGCACCTCGAAGGAGGGTCTCAACGGCATGGGGTATTGTCAGGGCTAGCTCCTGGCCCAGAGTCTGCTTATCTGCCTCCTTCACCAGTAGTGCTGTGGTGGCCACTGCCTGGAGACACACTGGCCACCCTGCTGCCACAGGGTCTAGTCTCTTAGATAGATAGGTAACAGGTCTCTTCCAGGGACCTAGAGTCTGAATGAGAACCCCTTTGGCAATGCCCCTTACCTCACTCACTTTGTGACATCTGGCAAGGCTAGGGCAGGTGCTGAGATGAGAGCCTTCTTTAGCTCCTCAAAGGTCCGTTGTTCTACTTTGGTCTAGTTCAGTGGCTGTGT
The DNA here is from genome assembly GCA_963693515.1 of Pipistrellus nathusii. NCBI lineage: Eukaryota > Metazoa > Chordata > Mammalia > Chiroptera > Vespertilionidae > Pipistrellus > Pipistrellus nathusii. Next base: position 52,666,142 of record OY882871.1, read on the forward strand.
TCTCCCAGTACGTGTTTCTTCCTAGGTCCACAGTCCTTTTTTGATGTCCAAGGAAGACAGGCAGTTTGTCCGGTGGCTCCCTGGACTGATGTACGGGCCCCATCGGCTCTGTCAAGACTGAATAGGCTGCCCCAGTGTAACAGGTTTGCCCTCCACTTGTAAGGTTACACTTGGGGGCTTAATTGAAAGGAGCCCCAGTCCTGTCAGTCTTCTTCCTCTAAGTTAAAAAACCCTTGGAGTCTAAGTCTCCCTTACTTTCAGACCGTCTCTGTCTCTTCCTGCCTCACCTTCTGTCTCTCTCCCTCTCTAATCTCTGTCCCTTCCCGTCTCTTGCTCATGTCTCCCTCCCTCCCTTTCTCACATACACACCCATATCACTTTCTCTCACAATCTTTGTTTCTGTTTCTGTCTAAATCCTTTCCTCTCGAACTCCAAGAGTCTCTTTCTTAAGTCTCTGTCTCATTCTTTCCCTCTCTCCCTGCTTCTCCTTCTCATCACATGTACAGCCTTCACAAAAACTTTCACTATTTTACATTAGCCTTTAAACCTTCTTTCTATGTCCTTCAAAAATGTATAACCATGCCTTAAACCTCCTATTATTTTAAAATATTTAGAAAAACAGAGGGAGGAGGGAGTAGGCCCAGTACCCTGTTCCCAGGCTCCAGCCGCTTGAAATTTAAAATGCCATATTTTTCCTACAGATAAAGATCTCAGATTCTGATAGGCCTGAAAAGGGGAAAGGGAGAATTTCTAACTGCGCCTTTAAGCCCCGTAACAGAGACGGTGAAAAGTGTCCAAGCAGTCACAGGGGTTTTGGGTTTCATTGGGGTACAGAGGGTCACAAAGGAATTTCTCTGCTCGCAGCAGCCGCCACCTCCAGCCACTCTAACAACCCCGGGGGGGAGGGAATAGACACCAGGTGGGCGGAGGCAGGGAGCGCAGGGTCCCAGATGGCGAAGGAGGAGCTCCCACCCAGGCGAGGCGTTTTCATCTGGCGGTCCACGCTGCTCCCACTGGGAAAAACGCTTGCCTCCTGCTAGCGAAGGTGCCGTGGGGGAACCGGTGACCCCCACACTGCAATCAGGCTCTCTGAACTTCCTGAAAAGCTCCTCCGAGTGTGTTTCCATTAATATTACTGATTTTAAAACTATAACTTAAGAGTTGACACACACACATAAGGACCAAGTTGCCCTCAAAATATTTTCCTTTTCTTTGAAAGATTTTACAATGTACTGTAATCATTAATTATATCAAATTTAAATTGATCAATTGAAACAAACAATTCTGAGACTGTTCCTCCACCACTGATCAAGACTGGGTGGTGGCAGAAATAAGATTCATTTAGTTTTTTGAGCTTGCTGGGTAGACTTGGTGACTTTGCCAGCTCAAGCTTCCTTCTTGTAAATAGTTAACTTTAGAATTTGGTCTCTGCTTTTAACTTTTTTTTTTTTTTAAATATATTTTATTGATTTTGTACAGAGAGGAAGGGAGAGAGATAGAGAGTTAGAAACATTGATGAGAGTCATCGATCAACTGCCTCTTGCACGCCCCCTACTGGGGATATGCCCGCAACCAAGGTACATGCCCTTGACCGGAATCGAACCGGGGCCCTTTCAGTCCCCAAGCCGACACTCAATCCATTGAGCCAAACCGGTTTCGGCTGCTTTTAACTTTTTGTACCACAATTGTTACAATTTTATATCTTTAAATTAATAAACATATAAACCTTGTTAGGTGGGCTGATTCCCCTCTGGCAAAAAGCAAGCACCCCTGGGAAAAAGGAATCCCAGTGGCCACTCCGGGCGGTTCGCTAGCTGTCAGAGCACACAGCTTTAAACAAATTAAAGGTTTCTTTCTTTCTTTCTCTTTTTTTTCCTTTTTCACAGATTTTCACACTTATATGAACAAATAATTATACCCACGCAGACAAACAAAACATCAAACAAACGTCTGTACTTATACCCTTTCAGTAAACAAGTACTATTACAATGTTTCAGCAAAACAGAAATGGCACTCATGTTGGACAAAGGAAATAAGACTAATACTCTAGGACCTGTGAGGGGAAAGTTATCCGACAGACCGGTGTTGACCTGGGAAAAAGAGTGGTTAAATCAAAAGCATTAATTGTCCACCCGTTGTTGTCCACCCGTTTCTTGAAGTCCTGGAAATTTTTCAAAAAACACTGTAGAGGGGAACACAGAGACACTGACAGACCTTGACCCATTTTGACGGAGACCAAAACACAAAACACAAAACAAATAGGCCTGACACAAACATGACAAAACACAAGACAACCCGTCTGGACACCTGGGGCCGAGGACACACACCATAGTGTCCTCCCGGCCAGAGCCTGGAGGTTAAGCCGAGTCCAGCCCTCCAAGGACTCTTACCCTTTTGAGATCTCAACCTGGGCACCTTACCTCCTGAGACTGGTCTCCCCGATTTCAATAAATCCTTGCGGCTTCTGTCTCCGGCTAAGGTCCCTGAAAGGAGGGAGAGCCTCCTGCCCCTTCTGGGGGTCCCTCTCTCCTCTCTCTCGGGTATCTCGCTGGGGCCTCCAAATATTGTGGGGTTGAACCGTGTTCAAAATAAGACCACCGGAGGCTGATGATTTATTAAAAAAAGCAGGCAAGAATTTATTGAAATATCTGGCCAGGGCAGCCGCAAGAGAACCACAGGCAGGCGGACTCCACACGACTGCACCGCTTCAGGGGCAGGTGGTTATTTTTAAGGGTTCTGAGAAGGAAAACCCCCATTCTGTAACAAACTCTTGTTTGGAATTTTCTGCTGTTCTTCCTAGATAAAATGTTGCTTTCTAGTTTGCTTTTAGCCTGTTTGAAGAATGATGAAGATAAACTTAGCTGTCTGACCTTGTAGGCCAGAGACCAGATATGCCCACAATTTCAATACCATGCCAGGTATACTTTTTTTTTATTTTTATTGGATAGAACAGCATTGTTTTTCAAGGCCAGCATCGAGATAACCACTAAGTGTACATAGGGCTGGCTCCTTAATAAAAAAAAAAAGGAAGTTCTGCCTGTAACCTTGCTTAGAATTTGAATTCATCCTATTTCAATTACAACACTAGTGACTGTTTTATAACCACCAATTTATACTTTCTAATCCCTTGACCCTTCCATCCAGCCCCCATACCCATCCCTAGTTTACTTTTACTGTGACAAATACACAGAACATACAATTTATCATCTCAACCATTGTTAAGAGTATAATTCAGTGGCATTACGTACATTCATATTGTTGTGCAACTTTCCCCAGACCTTGTTGATCTTTCCACATGGAAACTCCTCTTCCATTGAGTGTCCACAGCCCTCCCCTTCCCCAGCCCCTGGCACTCCCACTCCACCTTCTGTCTGTCTACGACTTTGACTTCTCTAGATATCAGCTATGAGGGAAACAGAGGGTCTTTGTCTTTCTGTGACTGGTTTATTCAATTAGCATAATGTCCTCAGGGCTCATCCATGCTGTAACCAGACTGGTTCCTCGTATCCTGTAGGCGTTTTTATCCTTGTGGGTGTGAGGGAGTAGATCATTGTGGCTTTGACTTGCATTTCCGTGATGACCAGTGGCTTTGAACACCTTTCCTGTGCTCAGTGGCCATGTGCATATCCTCTTTAGAGAGAGGTTCATTTTGCCATTTTAAAATCTTGTTGCTGTCGACAGGGTGTCAGACTTGGACGTGTGGTTTGGATAAAATGGAGCCTGAAAAGTCTGCAGCGACACGGGAGAGGAGAGGAGGCTGCGCTGGGCAGCACAGACGCCTTGCATGGAGGCCTCACTAAGGCCCGGGTCCTCTTCTGCTTGGGGTCCTGGTTGGTCTGACAAAGGCCACCCAGGTAAGTTCCTTGGGTTTTGGGGTCTGTGTGGACCCAGGGAAGGCTCAGGGCAGCCCCGATTAGGCCCACACAGAGAATGGTTCGTAACTGGGATGGAGGACGCTTGTCTGCCCTTGGCAGCAGTGGCCCGGCCATAAGAGCCCACCCAGTTCTAGAGATTGTAGAGCAAGTATGTCAAACTCAAAGGCTCACATGGGCCAAATAAACAAGGTTTAAGTTTGTGTGGCTGCAAAAAAACAAAACAAAAGCTTCAATTTTCATAGAAACGTAGGTTTATTTTGATAGAGACATGCTGAACACAAAGGGCTGACGTAAATGAGTCATTGTTAACATAAAATAACAGGCCATTTTAATAAATATGAATGTTTTTTTCTTTAACATTAACCTACAGACACTGAATAGCTATTAATAAGTGTAATGCAAATAAACCTATTTTCCCAGTGGGATCGGGCCTAAACTGGCAGTCGGACAACCCTCTCACAATCCAGGACTGCTGGCTCCCAACTGCTCACCTGCCTGCTTTCCTGATTGCCCCTAACCGCTTCTGTTTGCCAGTCTGATCACCCCCTAACCACTTCCATGCCAGCCTGATTGATGTCTAACTGCTCCTCTGCCAGCCTGTTTGTTCCCAACTTCCCTCCTCTGCCAGCCTGGTCACCCCTAACTGCCTTCCCCTGCAGGGTTGATGGCCTTCAACTGCCCTTTCTTGCAGGTCTGGTCCCTCCCAACTGCCCCCCCCCCCTTGCTGGCCATCTTGTGTCCACATAGGGGCAGGATCTTTGTGTGTTGGAGTGATTGTTAATCTGCATATTATTCTTTTATTAGATAGGATAGAGGCTTGGCACATGGATCGGGGCCAGTTGGTTTGCCCTGAAGGGTGTCCCGGATCAGGGTGGGGATTCCCTAGGTTGGGGGCAGCCTGAGCGAGGGGCCTGTGGTGGTTTTCAGGCCAGCCATGCCCCCTGGAAACACAAGCTGAGGCCCTGGTAACTGGGGTTTATTTATATTCTACAATTGAAACTTTGTAGCCTTGAGTGGAGGCTTAGGCCAACAAGGGCAGATGGGAAGCTTGGCTTCCTCCTTTGCTGGGGAAACGCCTCCCTCCTGCTCTCTGTGGCTGTAGCCATCTTGGTTGGGTTTATTTGTATACTCGCTCTGATTAGCTTGTAGGTGTGGCTTATGGAGCAGAGTGATGGTTAATTTGCATATTACTCTTTTATTAGGATTATGTATAAGAGAATGTTATAAGTTGTGAAAGTTTTCTTACTTATATTTCTTACACACTGTTATACTGGCTGGGCTGGGCTGCAAAAATATTCATTGTGGGCTGCAGGCAGCCCGTGGACTGCGAGTTTGACATGCTTGCTTTAGAGGGGCTGAGTTGGGATACCTCAAGGCAAAGGCTCCCTTTCCCTTTCTCACTCTCAGGTGTTTAAAGGTTGTCAGAGCTGCAGCCAGACTGTCTGGATTCAAACCCTACTCTGCCACTTAATAGCTGGGCAAGTTACAGAACCTTTTTGTACCTCAGTTTCCCCTCTGGTGTAGGGGAATGATTAGCATGCCTCCCTTATTAAGGGTGAGTGAGTTAATGATGTAGAGCATTCGGACAGCGTTTTTGCTGCTGTTTGTAGAGCGCCTGCGAAGGCACATGAGCATTTCCTTAACTATTGTCAGCTGAGCCCAGTGGCGCTGGCAGAGCCACATCCCGGAAACACACCGTGCCAAAGGCAAGCACGTCATCAGCCTGACCCTCACCTCAGGTGCCAGGGGGTGGGTTTCATTATCTAAGTTCAGTGCAAGGAACAGATGCAATGATCTGGGCTTAGCCAAGAGTGACAATTACAAAGAAGCCACAGGATGAAAAATTACAGCTTGTTCTTTAACCATGATCTCTCATAATTCCCTTTGTTTTAAACTGTGGTAAAACTCCCTGGAATCACACCATACAGAATAAACGCGCTGCACCGGCTCTGGGTCCCAGTCCCATCAGAGGGCCAGCTATCCTACCCTGTCCCAGCTTTCTCTCCGTCTGTGTCTGTCTCTTTCATTTTCTCTCTCTTTCATTCAGTTAAAAACTCTTTCTTCTTTTATTTTTAAAATTAATTTCTTTATTGATTAAGGAATCACATATTTGTCCTCAAGCCCCCATTCCAACCCCCCACTCGTGCCCCCACCCCCCTATTGTCCCTGACCACTGGTTAGGCTCATATGTGTGCACACAAGTCCTTTGGTTGACCTCTCCCTTTTATCCCACCCTCCCTCTGAGGTCCGACAGTCTGACCCAGGGCTCCTTATCTCTGGGTCTGCTCTTGTTCCTCAGTCTGTGTTGTTCACCATTTCCCCCAGATGAGTGACATCATCTCTTTCATTTTCTCAATCCCCATCGCCCCTACTCAGGACTCCTGTCCTCTCTCTAGCCGCGCTGGACGCGGTAAAGAGACAAATATTCACACCATTTTCCCTGGAGATCAGGCCCTGTCTGGATTCCAACCGAGCTCTCCCCTTCCCGGCCAAGGCACCTGCGTCCATGAGCCCAGCCCTCCCTGCTCTGGAGGCAGCTGCAGCCGGGGCCGTCCCCAGGCCGCCGGACGGGGGCAGCATTGCACCACAGTTGCCCTGGCCCCGCCTCGGAAGCCCAGGGTGGTGGCGGGGGCGGAGGAGGAGAGAGGAGGATGGGGCGGGAGGTGGGGCGGGGTGGGCTGCTTCTTTTGCGTGGTCCGCGGCAGGCGGGGTGGCACTGGAGCGGGAGGCGGTGGCCGGGCTCCTCGGGGACTGGCGCCCCACGGCCTTCCGCTACCCCTCGGCGCAGGGCGCTGTGCCCTGCCCTCAGCCCGGGCACAACCCCCATCTGCGAGCCGGCGGTGACGTGCGGGCCCCTGCTGGCTGTGATTCCGAAGCGAGGGCTGATCTGGGCAGGAGGCGCCCCGTTCCGAACCTGACCAGTCTTTGCTTGTGCTATTTTCTGGACCCCCCCCCCCCCCCCCCAAACAGCCCGCTCAGGATCCTCAGCTGCTCAGGGCCTGGCTTCAGCTTCAGCTTCCTGTCAAGGGAGGTCCCTCTCAGACTCCAGTCCTGAAACCTCAGGGACTCCACGGCCTAGCTCTCGGCCTTCCCCTACCCTTCCTGGAGGAGCCTGAACCCCGGCCAAGGGAACCCCCCTCCACCATGTGGGGCCACACACTGCCAGCAGATGCAGGTCTTCCCCAGCCAAGACCCGCCCAAAGCCATCCACTGGCAGGAACCGAGCAATCCGCCATGAAACGTATATGAGAGCAACTGGGAGTACGACTTTTCGAAATAAAAACATTAGAAATTAGTAATGCCCAGTGTTGGTGGAGGTGCAAAGAAACAAACGCTTTCACGAATTGCTCATGAAAATGCAAATTGGCTTTAAAGAGCAGCTTTGGAGAGCAATTTTGAAAATATGCATTAAGAGATTTAAACTATGCATAACTATTCTAGGCATTTATCCTAAGAAAATAATTGCATAAGAGCTGAAAATGCCTATATAAGTATTTTTACAGTGGCATTGTTTATAATGGTGAAAATTGGAAGAAAAATGTCCCAGAGCAAATGACTGGTTGAATACAGTTTGATAGATTCATGAGATAGAACTGTAATTGGCTGTTAAAAATAATGTTTTCAGGAAACAATTTCTTGGCAGGGGGAAGTATATTAAAATGTTCATTTGCTCATTAATTAGTTCATTGATTTAACTAACATTTATTGAACATATAGACATGCCAGGCATTGTTCTAGATAAGGGAATAAAACTGTGAAGAAGATAGATAACATCCTTCTTCTCATGAGGCTTATCTTCTACAGAAACAGACAATAAGCAAGTGAAAATAAGTTAACTGAGGTGGTGACACTTTTGTCCACTGTGATTGAAAAATTATACCTGAGTTACCTGGCCAGTGTGGCTCAGTGGCGTGCAGGAGGTAGCCAATCAATGATTCTCTCTCATCATTGATGTTTCTATCTCTCCCTCTCCCCTCCTCTCTGAAGTCATTAAAAAATATTTTAAAAAGAAAAGAAAAATTACACCTGAGTAGAAACAAGGACAGGAAGAGAAACTTCAGAAAGAAAAGCCTGGGGCTGGGGCTGGGGAGGGGCTTTGACAGATGGTCCAGGGCTCCAGGCAGATGTGCTAGTAGCTCCCGTTTCTCTGCCCCCCCTGGGAAAGTGGGGCTCAGCTGTGAGGGGCTGCAGGCCCAGGCAGTGGGAGCTGCCGGGCTGTGCTTGACTTAGGAGGGAAGAGGGGGATGGGTGGGCCTCTCACAGTCATTTAGCCAAGTGTCTGGGGTCTCCACTGCGCGGCTCCGAGCCTGGTGTTCAGCTGACACGTGGTTCCCATCACAGATGTGGAGCGGGCACCTGCAGAGGGCAGAGGGCCTATGGCTGGCACAGATGCCCTGTTCAGAACCAGGATGGGCCAGTATCCTGTGAGCATGCTGGTGCCTCATCCTTCTGTCTGAGGGCCTCGGTGGGCCTGGGCTGGTGTCTGATCCTGCCACCCCCCCCCCCCCCCGGCCTGGGGACATGGGTCCAGGGAGCCACCTCTGCAGCTCCCGCCTGTTTTGAGAAGGCAGCACTGTCACCAGGCACTCTTGGATACCTTGTTCTCAGCAGTGGAGCGCCCCAGCCCGGGCTGCTCCGGACAGGACATCCAGAAATCCCTGGGTGGCTTCCTTCCTCCTCAAGGGCTGTGGCGTGGTGTGTGGCGTGGTGTGTGGCGTGTGGCGTGTGGCACTGGCCTGTGCCGTGGGCAGTGCAGTGGAAAGGTACAAAGGCTGGCTGTGGGCAGGGGTGGGGCACATCCATGGGTCCTGCTTTGGTGGCTCCTGCAAGGTGGGTTCAGGGAGGCCACCCTCAGGTCATCACCCCTCCCCCCCCCCCGCAACCTGGGGAAAATCAAAGACCGAATGAATAGTGATGCAAACGATTGCCAGCCTGGGAAATTAAAAATAAAAACTATGAGGCGAACCCAGTAAAAGTAAAATAAAAACTAAGATAATATACAAGAAGCTCAAATGGAGTAAATACAAGCTGAGAAACAGCAGATGTGAGATGCAAGAGTCTGACAACAGGGAAGGAAGACAAAGAGAGCTGGGCACCTAACACGCAGCACAGCAGAGTTAAGCAAGTAACAGAGCGCCGTTGTGTTTAAAGAAAACGCTGCTGGGCTCAGAGGGGCTTCCTGAGCTCAGTCCTGGCGGGCGGTCCCCGGAGCCCGGCAGGCCCAGCCTGGGGCTCTGCTGCAGGGCTCTCAGCCCGACTCCTTCTAAGGTGCTGGCTGGCTGCTCCCGGGCCTTGATTCCCAAGGCGTGTGCTGTCCTCCTGAGTGGTTGGGAGGGCTGGTGGACTCCATCCCCATTCCTGCAGAGAACCCTCCCCTCTGCCCCTGTGCTGACCACCTGCTCCAGGGCCTGGGCCAAACGGTCTTAGGAGTCCTGGGTTGGCTCCGGCTGGAGGGAGGGCGAGTCGGGTCGGGGTCCTCCAGGAGGAAGTGAGGGGAGGGGCACCCTGCAGGGGCCGTGCCAGGGCAGCAGTCTCGGGCAGGGTCGGGACTCCAGCTGGCCCTCCCTTAGTGACCAGCTCTTATTGGTGGATGAAAGGAGGGTGACGGAGAAAGGAGAGGTCTGCCATCTGGGATGACAAAGCATTTAAAAAGGCGTTCTTGATATTTTATAACATTAAACTAATGTCAGTATTCTTCATGTGGCCACTGAGTCCCGGATGTCATAGCTTTAGCTACTTCTGCAATCTTCGTATCCAACGCTCACGCTCATCTCTGTGCTATCACTTGGATGGCTAATGGCACCTCATCCAGAACACAGCCAGCCAGAACGCTCCGTTTCCTTCCCAGTGAGCTCTGCTCCACCGCAGTGAGCAGCGCCCCCACTCGTCCATGTTCACGCTCATGTCCTCACTCTGACCAAACCAGCAGCAGGTCCTGCCCGCCCACCATCGAAGCGGGCGAGGACCAAGCTGTGTGTGTGGCTCCCAGCAGCCACCGCAGCCTCTCTGCCTCCACAGCTCACCTGCCCGGTGGCGGCAGCTCCTGGCCTCCAGCTGTCCCTGCTGAGGTTCCCATGGGCCTCAGGTGGTTTTGCACCCCCTTTCAGTTTCCTTGTGTGGAATCACTCTAACTGAAGATCTCTTTAGGAAAAGCAATCATCTGTGTTGGCTGAACTTTGTGCCAAAGAAGGATTTGTTAACTGAGTTCCAATTTCCGTGGATTCACCTTTGTGTAGTGAGGAGCAAAACCAACAGGACTGAGTCCTGAGTCTGCCAGCAACTCACCCGTTGCCTTGGGCAAGCCCCTTTGTCTGAACCTCAGGCTTCCCGTCTGTGAAATGGGCATGCATCCTGTGACGCAGATTGCTAATGCGTCTTCTCCAGCCAGGCTGTGAGTTGGGGTGAATTTGTTCATTGAGTAGAGTTGCTTCCCCAGAAGCTTGATTTTGGGCAGGCAGCTTTTGCAGTCCCAGAGGTTTTCAGGGCTTAAAGGGACTGGGCTGGCCAGGATCAATAAGTAATTAGGGGCTTGATGAGCTGATAGAGCCCCGATAAGGTCTCTGAATCTAACAATCCCAACTTGAGTGTGCAGCGGCTTCCCAGCGCCTGGCTGGGGATGGTGTGCAGAGGGCCAGCGTCTCTGGCCCCCCCCCCCCCCCCCCCCCCCCCCGGGATCCGGGGCCTATGCAGAGCGCCCCTTGTGGCCAGCGGTCCAGTCTGGCAGAGGAAACTGGCCTGGCTTGGGAGCAGAGAATGAGCATCTGGGGGTGGCCAAGGACCCACACTGTGGGAGATGGAGGGAAGGGGGTCCCAGGATAGGAGGTGAGTTTGCCCAGGCCAACAGCTTCCAACCTGAGTCCTAGCCTCAGGCCCCAGCCAGAGGGACCTCATAATCTACTTCATCATCCAAACCAGAAACGGACAGAAGTCTTCCCAAAACTGCGTGTGTCTGAGGCTCGTCCCGCTGCAATCATGCTTCCCCTACCTGGCATAACATACATCAAGAGAAACTCCTGCCTGTCACATGCCTCCCCGCTAACACCTGCAGGGGCTCACACAGCGGGTGGGGGGCTCCTTGTCAGTGTGGCTCTTAACCTCAGGTTTGCGCCCCCAGCCACACCCGCCATCCTCCCAAAGTGGAAAGTCACCCCAGGAACCAAACTGCTACATAATAAACCCCTCGATTTCCCAGCTCCCTACAGCCGTGAATGGTCAGATTGTGAGGGGATGAGAATGGAGGCTTGTGGGACTGGAGAGGCTGGGCATGTTTCACAATTCAGGGCCCCTAAGGCAGGTTTTGTGTGAGTACTGCCCTCAGCCTTGTAGCCTAGCCTCCCACAGGCACAGGCGTCCTCCCCTCACCCACAGCCTCCTCACCTTGCCTGCCGCGTGGCTCCTTGCTGGTTCTGCCATCCAGCTTCCCTTCACCAGGCTACCCTGCCCACCAGCCCACTGCAGAGCCTGCTCCCATCTGCACAGGCTCTTCCTCACCTTTCCAAAGTAAAACCTGCCAATGGCTCCCCACAGCTGGACACACACACACACACACACACACACACACACACACACATGCTTTCTTCCTGCCTTGGCTGGCTAATTAGCACCCAATGCCTGGAAGCCTCCCTTCCTCTCCCTGGGTAGCTCCCACTCAACCTTTAGAATGTCACCTCCTCCAGGAAGCCCTCCCAGGCTGTCTCAGAGCCCAAGATGCGCTTGTGCATACGCAGCTCCGTCAAGGTCCTTGCCAATCTTTTTATGATTTTTTTTGTGTGTATGTGTGTTCGCCTTTACCACTGCGCGGGGAGTTCCAGGTACGGGGTTTGCACGCATGGCTTGGAGCAGGGCAGGGGCCAAGGAGCTCCCTTGCAGGTGGCTCTGCCTGGGGCGCCCCGGCCGAGTTTCCGCGGAATCCGGGTCTGGGAGGCTCAGCCGCCGCCCGGAATGTCGGGTGTGCCGCGTGGAGCCCAGCCTGCTTGGCCTTGGGCGGGTGTGAAGCTACGCGCCCGCTGCACCCTTCCCAGGCTGGAGCCCAAACAGCGGGCGCCACGGCTGGCGGGCGGGCTGGGCCGGCGTTCGCCGCCCGGAGAGGGCCCGGGGCGGCCGCGGAGCGGCTCCGCCAGGTCCCCGCGCAGCATCCGTGCAGACCGGCGCCGGCCGCCGCTTGGGAGGCTCCTCACGTCCAGGCGCCGCGGTCACGGCCGCGCTGGTTTCCGGCCATGAATTGGGCTTCAGAGCCCGAGGCTCCCGGCCGAGTGCGCCCGCGGCGGGGGAGGGCGCGCAGGGCCGCGGGGCCGGCTAGGCTCCGGCTAGCGGTCCCCGCTCGGCCCGGGGGCGCGCCCGAGGCCGGTCCCTGTGACTCCCGGCGGCCCCGCCGCCCGTCCCTCCCCGGCTCCCAGCCCGGTGTGCGGGGCTCGGCCCCAAGCCGGGGGGATGCCCGGGACACTCCGCGGCTGCGGTGGGGGCGCCGGGCGCTCCGGAGCCTCCGAGGCCGGTCAGGCGCCGACCCCGCTCCCTCCCCGCGCCCCGGGCGAGTGGGGCGCGCGCCCAGGGCCTCCGAGCGCCCCCGGAGCCGGAGCGGAGCGCCCGGCGCCCACCGAGCCGCCAGCGGGAGCGCCGCGCGGGCGGAGGCTCCGCAGTCACGTGGCCGCGGGAGGGGGAGGGCGGGAGCGGGAGCAGGGGCGGGCGGGGAGGGGGCGTCCTCCGCAGTTCGCTCCTGGCCGGGCAGGCACGCCGCGTCCCGGAGCCGCCGCCCGCCGCCGGCCCCCGGAGCCGCCCGAAGCCGCCGAGCCGCGGAGCCGCCGCCCCGCCCCCGGCCTGCATCGCGCCGCCGCCGCCGCCGCCGGAGCGGGAGCCGGAGCCGGAGCGGGGCTGGGCTCGGGGTGCCGGCGCGGGCGGGCGGCGGGGGACGCGGCGGGGCTCCGGCGGCCGGGGCTGCACCGGACGGCGCCTCCGCTCCGCTCCGCGCCGCCTCGGCCTCGCCCCGGGCCCGGGCGGATGAGCCGCGCGCCCGGGGGACATGGAAGCGCTGGCGCTGTGGCTGCTCCCCTGGATCTGCCAGTGCGTGTCGGTGCGGGCCGACTCCATCATCCACATCGGTGAGCGGGCGGGGGCCGGCGGGGGCCTGGGCGGCGGGGGTGCGCGGCGTCCGAACTTGGCGGTTCCCGGTCCGAGGCCCGGCGGGCGCTGCTCCACCGGAGGGCCGCGCCGCGCTCCCGGGCCCCGCGCCCCGGCTCCGGTCCCCGCGGGCCCGCGGCCTCTGCCGACACGGAGGCCGCGGCTGCGGGGACCGGTGCTGGACCCGCGCCCGGACCCGCACCCCAGGAGCCGTCGGCGGCCGGCCAGCCCCTCGGCCCGCCCCGGGGGGGGGGGGGGGGGGACGGGCGGCCCAGGGCTCGCCAAGTTGCGGGCACGAGCAGGCGAGGCCCCGGCGGTCCCCGGGCGCGGGTGGTGCTGCCCGCGGGGCCGTGTGCGCCCGGCTCCGCGCTGTGTCGCTGCGAGGGCCAGGTGCGGGGTCCGAGCCTGTGCGGGGCCATCGGCCTCCAGCCGGTGAGCGCGGCCGCGGCTGCCCGTTCCTCCGCGTGGCGGGTGCGGGTGCGGGTGCGGGTGTGTGTCTGGTCCCGGCGCCGCAGCCCCCGCCCCGGGCTTCCCCGCCGCCCGGGGGGAGCCGGGGAGGAGCGGAGGCGGCGGGTGCGCTGAGCGGGGAGGCGGATGGGGAGCGGGGAGCGGGGAGCGAGGGAGGGGGGCGGCCGAGGGGAGAGTGGGACAGAATGCCGGACTCCGGCCGGGTCGGGGGCTGACAGCGGTTATTGGGTGCCCCCCCGCCCCCGCAGCTGTCTCTCCGGAAGTTGGGAAAGACCAGCGGACGCCACTGGGGGGTCGGAGTGGGGAGAAGGTGGGGCAGGAGGGAAGAGGGTGATGGGATGGAGGGACAGGCCTGGGTTTGGAGCTGCATCACCCCATCCCAGCCGGGGAGGGGGTGGGGGGGGACGGTGTCAAACCAGCTTCCCGCGGGGGAGGGGCCGGTCAGCACTGCGGCTCTAGTGTTGGTAGGACTGGAGCCTCCCTCCCCTGCCCCGCAGCTCCAGGAGGTCATCGGGCCCAGATCTGGGGCTGTGGGGGCTGGGGGGCCGGCCCGCGTGGGAGGGCCCGGCGTTGCCCGGGCTGCAGGGCCAGACCAGGGCGAGGGGAGTCAGGGGGGCCAGGGGGAGCTCAGCGGGGAAGAGGCCAGCAGGGCCACCTGGAGGAGCTGGGTGGTTCTGGGAGCTCCGGGCTCCACAGCCCTCGCCGGAAGGCTGGGTCTAAGGGGCAGGCCCTCCCCTCAGCATTGGGGCGGAGGAAGCTGGGAGGGCCGGGAGCAGGGCCCCTGGGCAGAGCTGCGGGGAGCTGGACTGGACTTAAATGCTCCTGGTGGGGGGTGGGAAAGACGGGGACCTGCTGCTGGACCTGCTGCTGGCCTCCACACGGTGGGGACTGGCTGCAGGGCAGGAGGGAGGCATCCTCCGATTGGGACTGCCCTGCGGGGAGCCCGTGGCTGCCTGAGGCCACTCCAGGGGGCGCAGACAGTTGTGTGGGGCAGGCTGGGTCCGGAGGCGGCTTGGCTGTGGGACACCTGTGTGGCCTGGGTGGCAGCGTGTGCATGTGCATGTGTGCCCGTGGCGCTGTGTGGGCATCCTTGCTGGCTGTCTTAGGAAAGCCAGTCCGATCCCAGGGGGGCAGGGGTCCTCTAGGCCGTCCTGACCCCTCTCCCCTCCAGGCGCCATCTTCGAGGAGAACGCGGCCAAGGACGACCGGGTGTTCCAGCTGGCCATATCGGACCTGAGCCTCAACGATGACATCCTGCAGAGCGAGAAGATCACCTACTCCATCAAGGTCATCGAGGCCAACAACCCGTTCCAGGCCGTGCAGGAGGGTGAGTGGGGCCCGGGCTCCATGGGCCCGCCCTTGGGCTGCGCAGAGAGGAGCTGGGGGCTGCGGGGGCCGGCGGGGCCTGGGCGCTGGGCAGCCGGGAGTTGGCGAGTGGGAGCCGGGCTCCTAGGAGCGCGTTGCGAGTCTGCGGCCACTTCCCAGGGGGTGGGCGTGTGCCGCGCTGGGCGCAGGGGTGCCGGGCTCAGGGCCTTTGTTTCTGAGTGTTTGTGGGGGGCGTGCTTGTATCCCTGCACCCCCCCTGACCTAGATGGCCGGTGTCTTCCTCACTGCCAATGGAAGCCAGCCGGGCGAGCAAGCGGCCGTCCTCTCCCCTCTCCCAACACACGGTGCGCCCGGCGCCCCCCCCCCCCATCCCCCTCCGTGCCTGGGCGCCGGGCTTCGGCTGGCAGAGCTTATCTGCTTATCCGCCTGGTTTGGAAGAGTGGTCGCAGCTCCTGTGACTCCGCCTGGGCCGGCGGTGGGCGCTGTTTGACCGGGAAAGGAGTGGCGTTGAGCCAGGCCTGGCTGCAGGGAAACCCTCGCCGGCCCCGGGGTCCTGGGCCACAGCCTCTGCCTCAGACCCAGCCTGGGCAGGGGCAGCAGTGCTCGCGGAGCTGGACTGGACGGGCAGAGCTGGCCGCCTTCGCTCTCCCCTCCCCTCTGGGCCCCTTCTTTCTCTCCCAGCTGGTTCTAGGCTTGGCTCTGGAACTGGGGTTCCTTCCCTGTTACCCACTTCCTGGCCAGCGCCTGAAGCTCTCCCCACCCCAACATCTGCCCTGCCTGGTCCCTTTCCTCTCCTATGGCTCCTCCTCATCTAGACTCTGAGTGCTGAGGGTGGAGAGCAAGCTGGGGGCGCAGAATGTGGGGGTTCATTCCAGGAGCAGCTGGCAGCACAGGGGTGTAAGGAGGAGGTGGGGTGAGGAACACAGGCGGCCTCCCCCTCTCCCCTCCCAGCCCACGGTGCCCAGTGCCCTCCGTTAGCCGGTGGTTCCGGTGGTTTCTCGGGTGACTCCATGGAGGTTCTGGTCCGTCCAGAAGGAGGGAGCTTGCGCCGGGAAGAACTGTGGCTGGCAGGAGGTCTTCTGGGTGTGGGCAGAGAGGAAGGGCCACCTCTGGGCCTGAAGGTCCGAGGATGTCTGTGCTTGGGGGCAGTGAGAGGTGAGTGGTGTTGCCTGTTGCCTTGGCAGACCCCGGGGCCAGATGTTTGCTGGGGCGGGAGGAGGAGCCCATCCTTGGTGTCTGCCCACCAGCAGCCCTGCCTACCCTTCCCCACTCCTGGGTCCCTCACGGTGCTGGGCCCCCCACAGGGCGGGCTTCCTCAGGCCACTCCAGGGGGCGCAGGAGTGGGATCCGGGGTGACACGGCTCTTCAGAGTGCCTCCTCCACACCGCCCCCCGCACCTGTCTGTGTGCTGTGGCGGGGCGCTGAGTTCAGAGTGGGCGCGCCTGTCCCTCTCCCGGGAGCTCGCCGTGCTGGGACCTGCCTGGGCTCCCAGCGTTTACCAAGTTTGCCGTTTGGGAATGGAAGGCCTCGTGTTGTGGATGTGCTGAGGAGTCCCAGAGCTGGACTTGAACGTAAAACTTGATTTTTAACTGCTGCCAACTAATCAACCACTTGAGTACAAGCCAGACAAAATGAGCTGTGGGCCATCCAGTGCGACTGTCCTGCAGACACAGGCTCCACCAGGGACCTTTTCTGACAGAGACCTTGCTTTCTTGAGTCTCAGTTTCTCCGCTGGTGTGACTGGTGGCTGCTGCAGTCTCCTCGTGGTGTGGAGGGCGTATGTGCGCTTCCAGGAGGCGTGGGACTCTGTGGCTGACAGTGGACCAGTGCAGGGCACTCGCCAGGCTGTGCCGAGCTGCTGCCGCCCGGAGCGTGTGCTGGTTAAAGCTGGCGGGTGCGTTCAGTGTCTGGGCAGCCATCCATGCCATCCTGTGCCCTTGCAAGGAACCTTGCCAGTGAGGTTGGGGGGAGGACCAGCCCCTCCAGGGCCTGGGGCTGCAGAGCAGCGCTCACAGGCTCCTGGGCAGGGTCTCGGGCTCAGGGGCAGGCTCTCCACTGCTGGGTGTCCTTCCTCCTGTGCCCTGTGGCGTGCTGTCCGTCCCTACTTGATGGCTGTCTTATCTCTCTTGGGCCTGGATGCTCTTGCAGCAGGACAGGGTGGCAGACACGGCTCAGTGGGATAGGAAAGGACTTATTGGCGGGGGAGAGGCCAAGGACGAAGGGGGAAAAGGCAGATGGGGCGTAGTCTCCATCATGGCCGGAGAGCCTCCGGTGACCGGGGGATGGGGATTGAGCTAGTTTTGCCCCCATTTCAGTCCAAGAGACAGCACCCTGTGGATGAAGAGCTGGGTTGCTGGAGCCCCAGGAACTCTCTCCACATCCTGCTCGCTTCTTACTGTGTGACCTGGGTCCCGGCCTGCTCGCCTCCTTACCGTGTGACCTGGGTCCCGGCCTGCTCGCCTCCTTACCGTGTGACCTGGGTCCCGGCCTGCTGGCCTTCTTACAGTGTGACCTGGGTACCGCCTGCTCGGAGCTGCTGTTGCCACATCGGTTAAAGGGGGCAATCATGGTTCCTGCCTCGTGGGCTTGTGGTGAGGGTGCACTGAGCGATGTGCAGACGTGTCTGAGGAAGGCCTGTGATGGGAGTGCAGCGAGCGCCATTCCCTCTCCGTGGCCCAGCTGTGAATTCATCTTAGCTGCTTTGAGGCTGTTGATATCTTCAGCTGCATCATTTCTTAGCTAGTGCCCCCTGGTGGTCAGTGCACTCCCCCAGGAGGCGTGCCACTCAGAAGCCGGGTTCACAGCTGGCAAGCACAGCGGTGGTGGTGGTGGTGGTGGTGGTGGTGGCGGCCTCTCCCGTCTCTGCCGCAGCACTAAGGATGTCCGATTGGCCCGTGGGGAGCGGGCCTAAGCCATCAGTCAGACATCCCCCAAGGGCTCCCGGACTACAAGAGGAATCCCCACCCCCCCCACCCCACTGTATGAATTTCATGCACTGGGGCTCTAGTTTGTTACATAAAAATTTTCGT
This sequence comes from Pipistrellus nathusii, assembly GCA_963693515.1. NCBI lineage: Eukaryota > Metazoa > Chordata > Mammalia > Chiroptera > Vespertilionidae > Pipistrellus > Pipistrellus nathusii. The sequence continues at coordinate 52,683,954 of OY882871.1, forward strand.
ATTGTTTTAAAGTGCCTGCTCAAAGAGAAGATTATATAAATGCATGAATGTGTAAAAGAACTGGCTGAGGCCTGGTCTTCTCTGTTCATATTATTTTACTGTGAGTGGAAGACTTGAGTTACAGGTTACGCTGTAGAGATATGTCACTGAGTGGAAAGATAACAATTTAGGGAAGAAGAAGAAAAAAGGAATGTATGTGAGGCAATATTCCTTTTAGTTACAATAAGCACAAAAGTATTTTAGGAAGACGAGGTGAAACCCACCAAAGTATAGCTTGGTGTTCACAGACTGAAACAGAGAAACGATGAACGTAAACCTCAGTGAGCTTTTGGGGGCATGTGCTGGTCTTGTTCAATTTGTGTCGGTCACTTCTAGGTCGCCTTTTGCCCTCTGACACCAGGCTGGTGCGTAGATGTTCGGCAGAAGGGGGTCCGTCTCCCTCTTCCCAGCTCCGGAGGCCCCACCTTGCTCAGCCCCTGCCCCTTTCTCTGCTGTCCAGCGAGCTGTGGCGGGCGGGGTCCTCCACAGAGCCTGCCATCACAGCTCCCTCTCCCTCCTCTCCGCCTCCCTCTCCCTGAGCCCTGGCCCATCTGGTAACACAGGATGACAGGCAGCAGGTCCACCTGCACCTAATGTCCCTCCCTCCGTGCATCCGCACACAGCAGTGCCGGGTAGGACCTCAGAACCTGGTGGGCTGTTCACGGCGTCCATGTTGGCACACCTGTCGGCCCAGCGTAGCCAGTGCACACGGAGCGCCTTCCCTCTCTCCTCACGGTGGCTGACCGGGTGGCATTCTCTTGCCTTAGCCAAACCTGCTGGAGTCACTCGGGAACTACAGCCATGTTTGCATGCCTCCCACGCTCGCCCTGGAGACACGCACGGAGCCGTGGCCTCTGCAGACTCACCTGCTCGCTGTCCAGCGACATGTGTGCCCTGCGCCTGGAAGCTCTTGTGCCTGAAGAAGTTCCTACAGAACCTGCTTTTGTCTGTCGCGTCACTACTCAGGCCAGTGCCTCCTTTCCTGCCTGGTTAGGTCTTCCTCCGACTCCTCCCTCTTCCCCTGTCCTCTCACCGCCCACCGGGGTCCAGGGCGGAGCCTCGCAGAGGCCAGGCTCGCATGGGTGCCACACGCAGCTGCTCTTCCTGGCGCTGCAGGGGCTGCTGCCAGCGACGCTGTAAGCCTGAAGATGGCTGTGCCGGGGCTGCAGGCACTGGTGGCCCCTCACTGGGGTTGGCTGGGGCCGGGGGGCCATCCAGTTCTCACTCTGGATCCCTCACAAGCCTGTGGCTGTGCAAAGGAATGACTGCCATTTTCCTCAACTGAGCTCCCAGGCTTCAGAGTTCTCTTTCCTTCTAGAGCCCTTCCTGTGTGTGCACACATTTGCACACATGCACATACACACGCGTACACACTGCACACTGTCACCTTACAGACGATATCCCGTCCCACCCATGTCCTCCTCTTGTGGGTTCTGGAGGCTCCCTCTCAGTATTCCTATTGTGGTGACCTTGGTCCCAGATTGGAGGTTGGGCTTTCCGGGCGGTGAACAGTGGACACCCCAGGCCCGGCGTGGGCACAGGGGCCCGCGTCCAGGGAGGCCTGTGTGTGCGGGCTGCTGTTCTGGGCGTGCTGGCAGCCTCGGCAGCACGTGAGCCGCTTCTCCTGGAGGAAGGCAGGGTGCTGCTTGGCACTCAGCGCACATCCCCCAACGGCAGACAGGATGTCTTCCCGTGTCTTCTGGCTGCCGCGTCCCCTCCAGCAGTCTTCCTCTCTCGTCGGCCTTCTCCTGACCCAGAAAGTGCGTCTCCTAAACACTGCACTTCCTCTTCCCACACCATTGCTAACCCAGTCTGACGCCTGGATGTGAGTCTTTTTATTTTTTATTTTTTTCATATATTTTCATTGATTTCAAAGAGGAGGTGAGAGAGAGAGAGAGATAGAACCATCAATGATGAGAGAGAATCATTGGTCAGCTGCCTCCTGCACGCTCCCCACTGGGCGTCAAGCCCACAACCCAGGCATGTGCCCTTGACCGGAATTGAACCTGGGACCCTTCAGTCTGCAGGCCCATGCTCTATCCACTGAGTCAAACCGGCTAGGGCTGGGTGTTAGTCTTTTTAGACGTGGATACCACAGAAGTGCCTATTTGTCCCTGCCTTTTGGTTTTGTTCTGTGGTTCCTTTTGTATCAGTCAGGATAGACTAAGCTATGCTGCAGTAACAAACATTCCCAAACTCAGTGGCATTACATAACAAAAGGCTGTTTCTTGTCGATGTTACATGTTCGTCCTTGGCCACCTTGGCTCCTCACGGTCACTCAGCTTGAATATTGCCAGTTGCTGTGCCAGAGGGAGAGAGCTCTGGGGAGACTGTCTGGACGTGACACATCCATGTCACTTCTGCTAAAAACTCGTGGGCCGATACTAGCCCTGTGGCCCCAGCCAGCATGCGGGATCCGGAAGCACAGTCATGCCATGTGCCTGGAGAGGGGAGAACTAGCAGAGTCTGAATGACACCCCACTCCTGGAAACAGCCCTCCGCTCCCTTGGTGACTCGTGAAAACAGCAACAAGAACACAAACCATGAACGAGTGAAGATGATTGGATCCTGCCGAGTCCAATCTGCGCTTCCCGTCCCTCCCCCTTTGCCGCTCTCTTACCTGTCCCTCTGCCCCGGAACGCTGGCTGCCTTTTGGTACGGTGGAGGTCAGAAAGCCGGTTCTCCCCGGGTGTTGCTCAGAGTTTACCAGTCTTGTCCTCTGGACAGGCCCAGCTCCCAGAAGGCTTGGGCTAAATGCTTCCTGAGTAAGGAGGCGAAGATTGACATCCAGGCCTGCCCAGCGCCGGCGCCAGCACCAGTGAGCCCCTCAGCTGGTGTGCAGCAAGTCTGCCCTCCTGTGGCCTGCTCCCCCCACCTCCCGTGCCCTGCTCACCCCTGCCGCCCTGCACAGCAGCTCCTTTCTCTTTCTCACTGCGCTGCTGTGGGCTGGCCTGACAGCCCCTTTCTGGGGGGTGGGTGGGGAGTGTCTCTGGCCTCTGCCAGGCGTGGAGCCTCAGCAGGCACTGGTCTGTGTTCAGTCCCCAGCAGCTGGGCTCTGGACCTGTAAAAGCCAGTGTTCTGGCTGATGGCCGTGGGCTGGGAGGAGAAAGACCCAGGGTTCTCCCCGCCTGCAGCGCCACAGGTAGCTGCCAGGTGACTACATGGCCGTCTGGGCCTCACTCTTCCAGCCAGACCTGGGACACGTGGCGCTGGCTGCCTACTCAGTGTGCTTCCCTCCCGTCAGTCCTCTGCCGGCCCGGGCAGGGGCAGCCAATGCCACGCTCCCCTGTGATGCCTGGCCGTCCTGCTTGCTCAGCGTGGGCCCCGCCTCCCCAGGAGCACAGAGGAGGTGCTGGGGGGGGGGGGCAGGAGGGCTGCTGCTCCCGCTGAGGGCGGGCTCCCTCCGCTCTGCCCGGCCTCTGGGCGGCTTACCTTGGCTTCCTCGCCTGGGAGATGTGACAGCACAGAGGACAGCGTGAAGGTCAGCTGAGGAAACCGGCTGAGACGCCTCGTTGAGGGCAAGCAGAGGGGAGGATGGTTGTCACATGACCAGCCAGCCCGAGTCGTCCCAAGGGGCTCTTGGTCTGCTCTTCCTGGCTGAGCTGGCGGGCTTCTGCAGCCCCCACTCGTCAGGGAGCTGGGAGCTGAGTTCACCTTGGAGGTCCCGGGAGGGCAGGGCAGGAGGCTGGGCCTGACCCATGGAGGCTGTTTAGAGCAGTGGCCGTCAACCTTTCCGTCCCCACGGACCACAGTCTGCACTTCTGGTCTAGAGCCGTCTGTGATCGCTGGTCTAGAGCCACCTGTGGGCTGGGGCTCTGGAGCCTGGCCTGGCGCTGCTCAGCATTGCTGTTCTGAATGCACAGAGTGGCTGAATCTGGCCAGCATGGTTCCCTCCCCCCCCTCCCCACCTTGTCGCCTGCCCTGGGGCAGCATAACTGTTAGGTGGCAGGGATGAGGCTCAGTGACAGGTTAGCTGAGCGGCCCTCCCTGTCCTCAGCCTGTCCCTGTGAGGTGGTGATGGGTAGAAAGGATGTGGCTGGGAGGCAGGGTGGGTGGCTCAGAGTGGGTGGCCAGCATCGTCTTCCCTGCATCCTGGCCACCTTTTGTTTTGTCTTCCTGGGCCCTGCCAAGCGCACATGACACTCCAGGGCTACCAACTCCTAGGTGAGGGCAGAGACATGGAGCCCACTGCTGAGCACCGTGCCCTCCTCCAGCACGCCAGTGCAGCTCTGGCCGGCCCCTCTGCTGGCCTCACTCAGCGGCTGCCTGGCCAGCTTTGCCCCTTCTGCGCTCCTGCTCTGCGCAGAGTGGAGCTTTGGCTCTGCTCCGGGCCTGGGCTGGGCTTTCTTCTGTCCTTCATCTGAGCGCACAGAGGAGGGGTGGGGAAGGAGGGCCACTCTCGGGCCCTGAGCAGCTCCCTGGCTTATCTCAGGCACTGAGGTGGCCCTGCTTTGGCATCTGGGGTCCTTGCTGCCTTCCCTGCCAATGCTGCTGCTCGCCCTAGGTGGCTCTCGGGACCCCACCCAGAGCGCCACGCAATCTGTGCGCCTGGTGGATTGCCCCGCCTCCTGTATCCCCGAGGGCCGCCCCGTCAGTCTCTCCCCAGGCTGGAGCCTCGGTGCACCCGCTGAAGGCCTCCTGGTCACTTCGGGGTTTGAGGTCTTCCTTGGCCTTAGTCGGGGCAGGCACAGGCCTGGCAGCAGGGCTTCGTGGCCCCGTTTCAGAAGGTGTTTCTCCGCCTGAGCTGCTGCCAGGGCCTGTCCACGCCATCCATAGGCTCGAGGCATGCCCGTGCGGGGAGTGGGCCCGGGGCAGAAGCCCCCCTGGTCCAGGTGCTGGCTGTTGGAGGCTCGGAGGCTGTGGCTGCTGGGTACTGGGCGTGAGCCAGGACCTGGCCTTCTCTCTTGTCTCCCACCAGAGTCCTCGTGTGAAGGGGGGTGATAGGGCAGAAGAAGCCACAGGTCTGGAGCCAGGGAGCCTGGCCACTGTGAGCCTGGCGGAGGGGCACTGCCTACACTGCAGTCCCCCTGGCAGGTGCTAGGGGCTGGCACGCTGTGCCAGGGCCAGGATGTAGCCAGCACCCCTGCCACTCTGGCAACTGAGGAAGCAGATGAGCGCCTCTGGTGAACAGACTGCTGGGCAGTCCCTGGAGGGGGAGCCCCTGCCCCAGGCCAGCCCCAGGGCAGCTGCTGGGCAGTCCCTGGAGGGGAGACCCTGCCCCAGGGCAGTCACAGGGATGCTGGGAGGGGCTGTCTTACCGAGGCCTGGCCGCCTCCGGCAGCGCCTGCTTGTTGGAAGAGCTAATTGAATAGAATCTTCCGCACCGGGAAGCAGAGCTCTGGCCCTGCCTAATCTCGTTAAGGAGTCCCCTGGTAGCCTCATTAGGCGGCTGGCTGCTCCGGGAAGGTTATCTCTGCCAGGGGCTGGTGAGCCCCCAGTCACCCTGTCTAAGCACAGCCCAGGCAGAGGCGATGCAGCGGGAGGCTCCCAGCTGCCAGTCCTCAGCCGGTTACGGTTTGCTGGACTTGATTGTTTTAAAATTATTAACCACCGCTGGAGAAGGCCGCCCGGGTCAGGAGGAAAGCTGAGCCTCCTTACCGGGCGTGGGGCGCCGGGGCTCAGAAGGTGGTTTCCATCCGATCAGAACCCTTCTCTGGGGGAACGCTGGCCGGCCATGTGGAGCAGGGAGTCCCCCCACATTGTGTGGTGGCAGCAGAGCTGGGTGTCAGGGATGACGAGTGGGCTGGTCCGTGGTACAGAGAATGAAGTCGGCTCAGGCTGTGGCACAGCGGGCGCCTGACCTAGCCTGGCCCGGAGCGCCAGGAAGGCCTTGCGGGGAGGGACCGTGAGCTGGGTCTGAGCAGGGAAGTGGGGGTGGTCAGGGGGAGAAGGCAGAGGACCTCCAGGTGGGCACAGCTTGAACAAGGGCTCTGAGGGGAACTGGCAGGACCCGTGAGCTGCCCGGGCTGCTGGGCACAGTGGAGGTGCCAGTAGCGATGGGACCTGCTGGCTCTTAGGCTCCCTCTCTGCGGTCCTGCAGAGTGGCCCTGTCTCTAGGGACTGAGCCTCCGGCAGGTAAGGGGTGCAGGCTGTAGGCCTTCCCGAGGACATCAGGGCCCAGAACCGTACACCGGGTCCAGGTTTGCACTGTGAGGGGCGAGGCCCAGGGGATGTGGAGACCCAGGGGGCAGTGGGCGCAGCCCCCTCCTGCCGCCGCCCTGCAGGGGGCGAGCTCACCGCCGCGCTCTCCTGGGCCGGGTGGAAACCAGGCTTCTGCTCCCGGGGGGCTCGGGCTGGGAATGAGCCCCGGTCCCTGCCCCTGGCTGCCCCTCCCCGGACTGCTGGATGGAGTTCAGGAGACCGAGGACAGGGACAACCAGGCGTCTCCGACACGGAGACAGGTTTCAGAGCCGCCTCCGCCCCCAGGAGCCGGGGCTCCGAGAGCTCGGGCAGCGCCTGGGCTCCGTGGAGGAGGCTCCTCGGGAGCGGCTCCGTCAGCGACACCGCCGTGGGCTCCGTGCTCCGCGGCACGCCACAGGGTTAAAACAAGATGCCGGCTTTCCTCACAGCGAGGCGTAGCAGCAGTGAGGCCCACGGTCTCTGTGATCAGACCTAAATTGCTTTAATTGCACAGCCCACATTCTCCGGCAACACAGCATCTCTGGGAGCTAATGGGCTTTGAGATCTCCCTTTGTTGCATACCCCGTAGATACTGTTTTTAAGTGATTTATTGTATACAGAGACTCAAAATTAGCTCTGAGCGGGCTGCAGGTGAGTGTGGGAGGTTCTGCTAGGTTGGAAGAGGCAGGTCAGTGCCTGCGGTGGCCCAGCCGGCTCCCGGGCGGGATTCGGGCCTCTGTGTCTCCGGACCAGCTGCTGGCCCCCGTGCCCGGGCCTCGGCTGCAGCGGGGAGGACCTTTGTTGGCTTGAGTTTCTCTGTTGATCTCTCAGTGAAAATGTGAGAAAGGAAATCGTCCGTCCATCCATCCATCCATCCATCCATCTGTCCGTCCGTCTCCTGAGCCCCTGTGTGGGCTTGGCCCTGATCTTTCTCTCGAAGCGCAGTGCTTCCCAGAGAAACAGCCGCAGGTGTTCCCCAGCGAGCCCGGGAGCGGCGGGCTGCAGGCTGAGCCTCTGCTGAGGACGGGCGCCGAGGGCTGTGCCCAGCCAGGGAGCGGGCGGGCTGCCCGGGCTTCCTGCCCTCAAGCCCACAGTGCCTCTCCGCTGCCCCCCATTCTGCGTGGGGCCCGGGCCTGTCTCTGCACCCCCTTGGTGTCTCTGGGGTTCTGGCTTGGTCAGCACCGCTGAACTGGGTGCTGCTGCCTCAGTCAGAAAAGAGTCCGGGTCCGAGGCCATCGCTGCTGACGAGTGCCCCCTGTGTGCGGAGCGGGTGGGACTCAGGCTCCTTGATTCCCTGGGTGGCGCCAAGATGGGCCCGGCTGGCCGGGAGTGCTGTGTGGCCTGGGTGGTGCACAGCCCTCTGTTCCCATGGCAGCGGGTCAGGGGCGCCTCCCGCAGGCGCCAGGAGGCGGGACATCAGTGTGAGAGCTTGGGTCACGGCCTGCCCAGCGCCCACCTCTTCCGGCTTCTGGAGCACTGGGCACCGTTCGGGCCCCTTTGGGAAGGACCGGAACAGGGGCTTGGGAAGGGGCCAGTCTCCTAGGGTCAGAGGGCGGCAGGTGGGGGACTGAGCCACCTTCGCCGGAGGCCTGGAGTGTCCCAGCATAGACCCTCCCCTCAGGACTTCTGGAGTGAATGCCCTAGATTCGGACCCCTCAGGCTTAGAAGGCCTGGCGGCACTCCAGGCTAAGAATCCCGTGGCAAACCCGGTCCAGCCTCTGGGGGGTCCCTCAGTAAGAGCCCTGCACGTGGGATCCCTGGCAGACCCTCCGCGGCGCCCCTGGGAGTCAGGTCGGGCACGTTTGCCTTACGCGTTGCCTCCTTGTGTCCCCCCCCTCCCCATGGCAGTGACTGGCTCTGGGTGGGTTGGGGCTGCGCTTTCCGTGCCTCTCTCACAAACTTACCCCGTGCTGGGGGCCAGTCGGCGGCGGCACTCCGTGATGCTTAGCTGGTTCCCGGTGGCTATGGCTTCAGTCACCTCGTGGCCTGACCTGAGCCTCCCCCTGCTGCAGGCACTCCTCCCATTCCTCCCGCTCTGCTCAGGATGGCACCACTGCCCTGCCCCCTGGGCCGCCCTGCCCCCTGGCTGCCCTGCCCCCTATCTGCCCTGCCCCCTGGCCGCCCTGCCCCCTGGCCGCCCTGCCCCCTATCTGCCCTGCCCCCTATCTGCCCTGCCCCCTATCTGCCCTGCCCCCTGGCCGCCCAGTCTTCTGGGCCGCCCTGCTCCCTGGCCGCCCTGCCCCCTGGCCGCCCTGCCCCCTGGCCGCCCTGCCCCCTATCTGCCCTGCCCCCTGGGCGCCCTGCCCCCTGGCCGCCCTGCCCCCTGGCCGCCCTGCCCCTGGTCTCCCTGCCCCCTGGCCGCCCTGCCCCCTGGGCCACTCCCTGATGCTCGGCCCCCGCTTTTTTCGCTGGACTCATCGCGGTCCAGGGTGCCGGTTGTCCGGATATTTGTTCCCTCGCAGCCCAGGGGAGGCTTCAGGGCGCGGGATCGCTGTCCTTTGGGTCCCCATCCCTGGCACAGAGTCTGGCACACGGCGGGTGCCGGTCAGTGCCACTTGCGTGAGCGATGCTCTGGCGCAGGGCGCTATCCTGAGTCCCTCCCTCCCCCCCATGCCTCTGTGTGCTGACTCCAGCCTCTGCTTTCCTCTGCTGTTGTCCCGGGCTCCTCAGCGTGGGGTGGCCGGCCTCAGCACTGCCCGTTGGGTGCTCGGTGGGGCCCCCCTGAGGGCCAGCCCTGCCTGCCTTCCCCGTGTGTCCCTCAGCGCAGCTCTGCCCCCTGGTCCAGCCGCAGGTGCGGCGGGACCCACGGAGCCCGGAGCCTTAGGCTAGTTAGTGGCTGGACCAGCCCTGGTGACCACTGAGTCCACCCCTGGCAGGCACCGTCCCCGCGCAGGGCTCTGAGGTGGCAGCGCCCAGCCTCTGCCTGCCTCCTGCCTTCTACCCCTGCCTCCCTGCAGCTCCTCCTGGGCTTTTCTGGAGGGCAGGGCTTCTGGAAAGCTCCTGGGAGGTGAAGACATCTGTCCCTTCACGGACGGTCACTGCGTCCTGTCGGGGCCAGCCGCTGGGCGGGTGCTGGGGCGGTGGATGTGGCAGGCATGTGCAGCCCCGTCTCATGGGGATGGGGTTGAGCTACCATGGCGGTGGAGTTTGTGACCTTGAGTAACTTGCTTAAACTCCTGAGCTTCACTTTTCTCATTCACACGTGGGGATAAGCACAGCACCTGCTGCCAGGTGTTGGTGTGAGTTACAGAGGGACGGGATGCTGGGTGTGCTCACTGGGGGCCCGCCCCGTTGTGTGCAGGGACCGGGAGCTCCGGAACCGGTCGTGCCGGGGGGGGAGGCGGCCAGGATAAGGCGAGGACTGCAGAGCAGCAGAGGACAGAGCTGAGCTCATCCAGGGAGGGCGGCGGGGCCAGAGGGTCCTGGACAGCGAGGTCCTTCCGCTGACTGTCAGGGTGGAGCTGAGCTTAAGGGGGAGGCACCCTGTGCTGTTGGATGGGCATCGTCATGGGGCTCCTATGGCAGGTGGACCCTGACCTGGGAGGGAGCAGCAGGCTTCCTACATGAATCCAGCCAGGCTCGCCCCTGCCCTCCTGTCTCCGAGGTGTCCTAGATCTTTGAGTCACCAAACGCTTTCTGATGCCTAAACGTGTGCTTGGTGGGGGCTGGGGGCTGGAGGTCATGGTGGGCACGAGCCTTAGCACCTGCCTCGGCCACTGGGCGCCTGTTAGTGTTTCTTAGTGCGCATGTGCGCACTCTGTGAACACAGCGGACATTCTCCTTCGCACGGGTTCTTAGTCCGTGATCAGACTCCGAGGAGGACAACCTAGAGCTGATGTGACCAACACAGGCTTCAGGGAGGTGAACGGCTGCTGCCCTGCCTGTCCTGTCAGGGACCCCTGATTCCTACCCTTCCCTGGCTGGAGAGGAAACCATGCTCAGCTGGACCTCGGGGTGGTCCCTTGAGGGTTTGCTCTGGGTCAAGACTTGGCATCTCTTAATTCAGCTCCCAACTGGGTGTTGAGGGCCTGCGCGTGCTGTCTCTGTGCTGGGTGCTGGGTGCTGGGTGCTGGGAGTAAGCAATGACTGCGAGAGGCCTCATGTATCGGCATTTCTAAGATGGGGACAGCCTTAGTTGCTTTCCAGGCTGATGAGACGTGAAAAGAAGTAACAGTATGTCTCTACTTGAGTTCTGTACAGCTAGTTTTAGTGTTGTAGCAGAAACAGGCTCTGTGTTGTACACATGACTGAGCTGGATGCTTCTCTTGGAGACAGCACCATGCACACTGGCATATTTAAGGCTCTGAGAAGTCCTGCAGTCAAGAAGGCCAGTAACTTTGTGAACTCAGCATTTTCAGGCTCAGCTGACCATGAAACTTTCCTTGGCAGAGCACTTAGTAACATTTTACATGTCAAACCATGTTGTTGGCGCCAGTTTATTTGCCAGCAGAATCCCCAGTTTGGGTGGTGGTGAAGAAAGAAATTTAGTTCAGTGCAAGCAGTGATACAGAACCACAGCTGTGAACAGCACCGCCCCATGGCCCGTGGAATAGCCCGGGGGCCAGGTCCCTCTCCAGCTAGTCAGCTCTAGCCAGACACCCTCTGCAGCTAAGCTCATCCACGGAGACATAACCTGTCTTTGGAGGAAAGGGACAGTTGCACTCAAGGAGCTGGGGGGAGCTGGCTTACATTGACAGAAGTCCCCATCCGGGGTCCCTGATTGGTCTAAATTTATGCAAATGAGGGTTCCGAATCCTCACAGTTTGATTGGGCCAAAAGAGCCACTCTGATTGGTCCTAGCTGTGCAGCTCTGATTGGATGAGGAAAGCCTCAATGCTATTGGATGAAATAGGGGTTCAGGAAACCTGTATAAGGGCTGGCTTAGATGGGAGCAGCACAGCGCAGGCGGTCAGGCGGTGTGAGAGGTTCCTGTGCAGAAATGGCTCCCAGGCTCTGTTTAAGGAAGTTGAACCAGTGAGCCTCCAGGAGCCCTTCCCGGCAGGTGTCTGTTCCCTCAGGTTCACGTATGTGGCACTGCTTCCCAAAGCCCCCAAGGCAGCACTGCCCGTTGGGTGCTCGGTGGGGCCCCCCTGAGGGCCAGCCCCGCCTGCCTTTCCCGTGTGCCCCCCGTGCTGCCTTGGGGGCTTTGGGAAGCAGTGCCACATACGTGAACCACAGATACCGGTCGCACTGCCGCGGAGGCACTCTGGCTGTGAGCGCCGGCCTTGGTGTCACCTGCCTCGGGTGTCGGGCGAGGGACAGAGCGGGCCTGGCTGCCACAGGTCAGCGGGCGGAGCGGACAGGAGTGCACACACGCAGGTTTGATGCTTCAGCCAAGGGCAAGGTGAGCTCAGGCTAGCAGGCAGGAGGGGTTGCCCATGCCCTGCCCAGGACCTCAGTCACAGCAGGGCGTGCTGGGTGCTGGCACCGCGCCCGGTGGCGGGGAAACCTCTGCAGAGCGCCCTCCGACAGGCCGTGTCTCGGCAGGCTGCCCTCTGCTCCTGGCAGGACAACACGCGGCGGGCCCACGGGCTGGCTGGGCACGGCCGCGGACCGCAGGTGCGTTGTGGAAGCGTGGCCGGCAGCCACGGCGGCGGGAGGCGTTGCGGACAGGAGGCTCTGCAGACCTCACACCTCTTGCCTTCCGCCGTGGGGCAGGGTGCGGGACCGGAGCCTCATTGCTCCTCTGGGACGTGGGCCGTCGTGCCAGCTCTGCGTGCCTGGGAGTGGGGACTGCATCTCCCCCCGCCCTGAGCCCAGCCCAGGGAGAGCAGACTGGGTTCTGAAGATAAACAGGAGCTTCTCCCGCACACGGGCCCTGACAGGCGCTGTAGGCAGACGCACTCCGTTCAAAGGGTGAGACCTGACACGCTGAGTGTGAGAGGAATCACACGGAAAGGGCGCAGGATGGGAGGACTGCACAGAGCAGAACCCCTCACGCAGGCTGCTGGGGCGGCCTGGCGCTGCTTCCTGGCCAGAGGGACGCGGGAAGGAAGCACGGTGCTCAGAGACAGGGATCCCCTCACCCCCCTCCAAACAACTGGTCTTCCCGGCAGCCAGCAGCAGTGGGGAGCGGGGAGATGGCACGTGTTGTTTTAATTATGCACTCACCACCTAATTATGATTTTAATTGATGTGTGAGCAGGTGCTGAGCTCTTCCACGCAGCGTGAGGCAGCTCCTTCCCTGGAGAAGGAGTGGGCTGTTCCAGGCCGTGTCCAGCAGGCGGGGAGGGGGCTGGCGGGCGGGCGGCGGCAGGGCGGGGAAGCAGCTGCCCTGAGCAGTGCAGGAGGTGAGGTTGAGCACCACCTGAGCGAGGAGTGGAGGGGAGCGAGGGGAGGGCGGAAAGGAGGAGGGAGAGGTGCTGGCATCCAATGCAGAGTGGATTTATTTTATTTAATCTCAACAAACATTTATTGAGAGCTTTTGCAAGGCACACTGTGCTAACTCAGGAACTTCAGAATGGCCTCAGTATGCTCCCTCAGTGTGCTCCCCCTGCAGGGGGTGTGGAGCAGTGCCTGTGGGACAAATGAAGGTTGGGAAGCAGCACAGACTCCGGGAGCTTTGTTTCCTAGGGGGTCAGGGAAGGCTTCCCGGAGGATCGTGCGCTGGAGTTTGGAAGTGTAACGAGGAGGCGAAGGTTGTCTAAGGTTGAGGACAGGAGGTGGGGTGGCGTTTCAGGCAGAGGAGGCAGCTGTGTGGGACCCTCGTGGTTTGCTGGATCCCTGTGTGAGGGCGGGTCTGGTGGGAGAAGGGGCTGGCATCTGAGCGGCGAGCAGGCCTCCTGCGGACAGGAGCTGGGCCTCACTCTGGCGCAGCGCGGGGCTGGGGTTGAAGCCGGTATGAGGAGGGAGACTGTTTCTGGGCGGTCTTCCCGCAGGAAGGTGCGTGGCGAGGCTGAGGATTCAGCCAGGGAGAAAGGAGGAGGGGCTGTGAGCCCAGGCAGCAGCTTGGAGGTGGGGTTCCGGAGGGAGCCACGTGGCCTCGGGAGGAGCAGGGGAGGCAGTGAGGCTAACCCCGCTGACAGAGCCGGGGGAGGGGGCGGCAGTGGGATTCCTGGGGCAGCGGGCTCTGGCTCTGCGGGAGGCAGCACTGTTGGAAGGAGGGGTTGGGACCTCCTGGAGAGAGGAGGTAGCATTTTAAAACTCACCTTTAATCTTCACTTTATGGTGGTGCGAGCATGTAATGCGCCCTGTGCTCATAGGTTTTCAGTGTGAGTGCAGTGTCAGGAGGGGCCCCTGCTGCGCAGCCTCAGACTCCACCTCAAAGGAGACTCCCACGCCCCTCCCCCAGCCCCTGGCCACGCCTTCTGCCTGCGTCTGTGCTGTGACTGCAGACACTCTGCCTGTTTGTCCTTCTGTGGCTGGCTTGTTGCACTTAGCACCATGTCCCCAGGGTTCACCATGCCACGTATTAACAGGGTGGAATTGTAGAGACACCACATTTTCTCTATCTGTTCACCTGTTGGCGGACAACTTGGTTGCTTCTATTAATACATCTTGGCTGTTGTGAAATAATGCTGCAACGAACATAGGAGTGCTATTATCTCTTTAAATTCTTGATGTCAGTCCTTTTGGATATCCTCCGTATAATAAAAGCGTAGGATGCAAATTGTCCCCTTGACCTGGCGTTTGACCAGGGGGCAGGGCCGGCGGTGGGGCAGGGAGGCCCCGTGGCAGCAGGCAGCCAGTACCGGCCAGCAGCGCGGAGCACTGGGCCAGGAGTGGGAGTGGGCCATGCTGTAGCTCTGATTTAATTTTTTGAGGACTCTCCATATTGTTTTCATTCCCGCTAACAGCGCTCACGGGTTCCCTTTCCTCCACAGCCTTGCCAGCACTTGTTTGGTAACAGCCACCTAATAGGTGTGAGGTGGCAGCTCGCTGTGGTTTGGTTCGCATTTCCCTGGTGATTGATGATGTCGAGCATCTCTTTATGTTTCTTCGGCCATTTGTCTTCTTTGGAGAAATGTCTGTTCGAGTTCTTAGCCCATGTTTAATTGGCTTATTAGTGTGTTTTCTATGAGACACTAGGCCAGTCTAACAGAATAGAGATGCCAGAAATAATCCATACGCGTGGCCAGCTGACCCTGAGGGAGAGCTGGCTGCACAGGGAAGGGAGCCTGTCCTGCAGGGGGCGCTGGGGGGAACGGGGCGGCTGCTGTGGGCCGCACACACTCCCGCCACCTCCCAATGGCCCGAAGACTTACCCGCCAGACCGGGTCCTGGAAACTGGAGAAAACAGGAAAGCTCGTGACATTGGTCTTGACAACGATTTCATAGATTTGACATGAAAAGCGCAGGCAGCAAAAGCAAAAACAGACACGTGGGACTGCCTGACATAACAGTCATGCTGCAAAGGAAGTCACAGGGAAGGGTGACCTCTGGGATGGGAAAGTCTGCAAACCACACAGCAGAGGAGGGGGCTTCCAGTGCATGCTGAGCTTGGCCTTCAGGGGCTTACTGGGTGCTCTCGGCATCCCTCCTGGGGAAGGGAGAGACGGGCGGAGTCAGGCCTGGGCAGGGGCCAACACCAGCAGGGAAACCCCTCGGGCGGCCCTCACATCACCCCTTTGGGGGCTGACAGCAAAGAGCGCCTGAAAGCAGCACCTCTGAGTCCTTCCCCCGGAGGCCGGGCACATGCCACAGCCACCGCAGTGATCTGAGGGGACCGAAGAGCTCTCAGCCAGTGCCACCCCCCCCCCCCCCGTCTCTCTCCCCCTCCACCCCTGTCCCACGGCTTCTCGCTCAGCTAGCTGTCCCCTCTGGAGCCTCCCTTCCCTCGCACGGCTCCTCGTGCCTGTCCTCCTCTGGTGGCCTCCGTCCTCGGTCCTCAGTGGGAAGTGCACTTGATTCCCAGGGTGGTGGGGGAGGCGGCAGTCCCTCCAGGTTTGGGGCGTGCCCATGTCTGAGGCAAGTGTCTGAGGTGCGGGGACCCTGGCGAAGAGGTCCGGTGCCTGGCTCCCGGTCCTGAGGCCCACTGGCTACGAGCACTAGTGTTTGTCTGCGAGGAGGAAACAGGCAGACGCTCCGTCGGGCCCGGGGAGCAGAGTGAGCTGGCCTGTCTGGGGGCTCCCGTCTGAGCCCCTTCTGTTCTGCACCTGAGGTGCCCCTGCGCGGAGACTGGGGTCTCTGTGCCCTCAGCCCTGCCGGCCAGCATGGTGCCGACCTGGCTGCTCCAGTCCTGGGCACTGGGAAGGTGCTTAGGGAGGCCACAGGGCTCCGGGCAGCCTGGGCGGCGAGGGGCGGGGCCTCTGTGGGCGGGGCCTCTGTGGGCGGGGACGTCCAAAGCCCTCCCAGGGAGGGTGCCAGGGCTTGGGCGTCAGCTTGAGTCCTGGTTTCTGGGTGCATGTGGGGTGCTTGCCCTGTGGCCACGTGGACCACAGATGCCGGGCTCTTAGGGGTTGGTGGCCCTTGGTAACCACAGAGGCCTGAGGTTCTGACATGTTGGGGTGCTCAGGGGCATGGCAGGGGTGGGGGCATGGGCGCTGCAGTGGCTGGCCGCTGGCAGGACGGGCAAGGGCAGGGGAGCCAGGCAGCCTTCTGAGGGTGGGAAGGATGCCTGGCCTCTCTCCCCAGCTGCGGAAGGTTTGCTGAGGACCCGGCATCTCTGCTTCCGTCCCTCCTGGGGGCTCCTTCGACTTGTCCCGCCCCCTGGTGGCAGGGTGCCGAGGGGCATGCAGGCCAGCTCCAGAGCCCCAGCCCTCACTCCCTGGGGTGCTTGGCAGCATCGGGCGTTCTGGGCCAGTGACCTGGGGTCCTGGGAGTCGTAAACAGAGCGAGTCCCGGGATGAGAGGAGGCGAGGAGCCCGCAGGGACGCTGCCTGGGGAGCTGAGACTTCCTGTGAGAGCGATCCCCGGCTATACAGCGGAATCGGGATGGACTGAGAGGCCCAGGAGGGGGTGGGCGCTGCCGGAAGCAGCCATGTGGGCCGCTCCGCTCCAGCCTCCCTCCTGCACACGCGGAGCTCAGCCTGCCGGCCCGGTTTTGACTCAACCTCACACTTCAGTTTCTTCAAATGCCACAACAGAAGAGGTTTAAGAAAGAATGAAAATCAAAGTCCCATTTCCCTCCGCAGGGGAGCACTGAAGTCAGGTTGCTCTGTGTCCTCCCAAACCGTTCTCTGTGTGTAGTTTCTGTGCACCTTGGAAGGCAGAGCTCAGCTTTGTGTCTTAATATAAACTGCCGGCGGCACATGCCTCCCGGACGGGCTTGTTTTCACTCAGGTGTCTTGCAAGTCGCTGTGCTGGTTCCCATTGCATTTTAAGGAGATGCGTAGGCCATGCTTCCCTCTGGACAGGTTTTAGGCCATTTCTGCTGTTTCACGCTTACAGACCCGTGATGATTGACAGTCGTGTACATCCTGTGTGTCCCACGATGCGGGACTGCGGGCGAACGGCATGCGGGGTGCTCAGCGCTCTGCCAGGCCCCGGGAAGCTGTCGGAGCAGCTCACCGATGGGGGGAGCATCTGTGTTCTCCGTTCTCGGCAGCAAGCACTGGCAGCCTGTGAGCTTTGCCAGTCTGGTGGCTAATAGGTGGTACTTGACTGTTACTTAACTTGCATTTTCCTGATTACCGAGTCTTCTCATACTAGCTACATGACACAAGCCATTCTAGCAGATCTTGTTAAAGGAACATTATCATTTAAATATATTTATCCAGATAGCTCCCTGTAAACATAATTACAAAGGCACTCTCCTTGGAGGAAACGGATTCACAGTTTTGAGCGAAGGGTGGCCGGCGCCGGGGTGTGCGTGCTCTGTTCTCGGTTGGACTGCTGGTGTAACTTCTCTCCGACGTCCTGGTTGGAGCGGAGGCCTCTGGCTGTGAGCAGAGTCACTGGCTAGTGCTGGCCAGCCTGTCAGCCCCTCCGGCTTCAGCTTTTGGAGGCTTCAGAACTAGACGTGGGACACTTCAGGCTCCAGCAGACAGGAGGCACCTGCAGACTCTGGTATAAGACGACAGGAGGGCACCAGGTGTGTGGGGCGGGGTCTGAGTGGTATCAACTGGAACTTTTAGCCTCTTTGCAGAAAGCACAGAGTAGGCGGTGGTAAACCTGGGGTCTGGACCCCTCCCACACTCAGACACCTGGCACTGCAAGGCTCAGGACTCAAACTGTGATTTGAATCTTTCTTTCTCTCCCTTTTTTTAGAGAGTGGAAGAGAGGGGGAGAGACACAGAGAGAGAAACATCAATGTGAGAGAGACACATTGACTGGTTGCCTCCTGAATGTGCCCGGCCAGAGCCAGGGACCAAGCCTGCCGCTGAGTGGAAGGAAGGAGGAGGTATGTGCTCTTGACCAAAATCAAACCTGCAACCGTTCAGTCTGGGGGCTGGCATTCTAGCCCCTGAGCCAAACCAGCTCGGGCTGAAGTCTTGTGATTGGAGTCTTAGACCCAAGGCTTGGTGTGGGGTCAAGTGCAGGCTGAGAGCTGATGGTGCCCGGTCCCCACCACTCTGCCCCACTCCTGCAGGGTCTGGTGAGAGTTCTGGGGATTGAGAAGGCACCAAGGCCAAGTATATAAAGTCTTAAGCAGCACCTTGGGGTGCAGTCCATTGACAAGAGAATGGTAGGAGAGATACGGGCTGTGTCTATTTACAGTGGGAATCCACTAATGGCCTGGCCCAGTCAGGAGGGTCTGGGCTAGGGGATGGGAAGGAGGTGTGAAAGCTCTGTCCCTAAATGACTCGGGGCCAGCAGAGCAGCAGGAGAGTGGGGCGAGGGTGGTGGCGGTGGTGGGATGGACTGGACTGTGCACTTGGCTCTGGCCCAGGCCACAGTAGAGGGAATGTCAAGCTGTGCGGATGGTGGAGCGGAGGCTGCTGGCCCCGGTGTGCATCTGTGGGGCTGAGCAGATGGATCTGTGAGTTCTGAGGAGGGGTGGAGTTGGCTTGGCCTGACGTGGGGAGGGAGAGTGCATGGACTCTGTCCTGGATGTGTGCACGTCACAGGTGGGACGCAGGGCTGAGCTCGCTGAGCCGCTGGCCACGAAGCTGCCGGAGAGGATGGGCTCCTGGCACAGAGGAGCCACATGGGTGCTCCGTGGTGTGCACATTGCTCAGGAAATTCCAGAAGGAAGCCCATCGAAGGGGCAGTGTCCCGAGCCCACCCCACTTCATCTCCCTCTAGTGGGTTCTTTGATGACATGACAAGGGAGGTCAGAGGCCATGCTGTTAGTCACCATGCCCACGTGCCCCCTGCCGAACACACGCTGCCCTCGCCTACCAGGCGTCTGAGGCCGGTGCTGCAGCCAGCACGGCAGCGCGCGTGGCTCCTCCAGCTTCTCACTCTGCTGGAAACCACACAAGTAAGAGACAGCAGGCAGGCACCAGGCCAGAACCCCACAGCGCAGGCCCAGTGGTTCATTTCGTAGACCATCCGCCTTCCTTTTTTATTTTAGATGCAATCATTTTTATTCAGATATTTTTTAAAACAATAGAAGGGTAGACTAATATCTGTCTTTCCAAGTGAAAACCTAAAACTGTTTCTAAAAACTTCAAATAAAAAAACTCCTGCTTGAAGTACAAGGATAATCAGTATCACCTTAAATCAGCAATAAAAAAGTGAAACAAACTTTTATTTAGAATTTAAGCAAATACTTCAGTGTCATAAACACAATATTAAACTTCAAGAAACACACCGCTCATTG
Source organism: Pipistrellus nathusii (assembly GCA_963693515.1). Classification (NCBI taxonomy): domain Eukaryota; kingdom Metazoa; phylum Chordata; class Mammalia; order Chiroptera; family Vespertilionidae; genus Pipistrellus; species Pipistrellus nathusii. Next base: position 52,702,759 of record OY882871.1, read on the forward strand.
GCTGAGCGTTTATTTGCGCAGTCACAATGTGCGACAGACCCAGAGCGGGAGCCGGCTGGCATCGCAGCCCATGCAGCAGCTGGTCACACCACAGCACAGAGCGACACGCACCAAGGGGCTCCGATCTGCCATGCTGTCCGTGGGGGAAGGTGAGGTGCCGGTGGTGCAGCCGCTGCTCCTCGGCAGAAGGCTCTCTCAAACGTGTGGCCGGGAAGCAAGCGCCGGGTCTCTTGGGGGCTGGGGTCGCCCTGGCCTCAGTCTCAGGGCCATGAGGCTGCAGGCCCGGAGCAGACGGCTCTGTCATCACGGTGCGGTGGAAGCGAATGAAGGGAATGCGAGGAGAGCTGCGGAGCTGTCTCTGTGCCCGGGGCAGAGCTCCGCCTGGGACCTCGCTGCAGAGGCAGCTGCTGCTCAGCACTGCTCTCCAGTTACCGTGTTTGGCATCTGTGAGCCAGGTCTGGGCGTTGGGGGATTCTCATCTTGTTACCAGAGGCTCCTCTGTTACATTCAGCCTGTTGTCAGGAAGATTGGGATCCTCCGACTGTTCCCTCGCCCACTGGGCGCTCCAGCGGTGAGGGCCTTGGGAGCACAGGAGGCCCGGCCCGAGGCTGCCGTTAGGGGAGAGAACTGGCACTGCTGCAGCTGTGCGGACTGAGGAGCGGCAGTGCGCTGGCCTGAGGTGGCTGGTTTATTCCTCCTCCTCTCTGTGAGACAGTGGCTGAGGAGGACCGCTGCAGGGAGGGTTTCACCACCTGGCCGCTGGTCTGAAACCGGGAAACCTCCGCGCCCCGCTGCTCAAGGTTCGCCTACACCTCTTCCTTCATCCCCTCCGCTCTACCCCAGGGCCACCTCTGCACAGCTCTTCCAGGACCAGTGTGCTGGCTACTTCTGTTATTTGTCATTCGTCACATAAGGAGAGACCCCTCTCTGGGTGAGTGAGGAGCCTGCAGTTTTTTGTGTGAACTGGGTCCTCTTTTTCACTTTGTCAAGTCCCGCTATGCTTATAACTCTTGACACTTGCGATATCAAGGAAATTAATGCTCTGTAGTTCCCATCCCTGTCTCCCCTGGCTTATAAATCTTAAGTTCTAAGACAGGTTCTCCTAAATCCACAAATTTACTATATGGTCTTCCTACTAACACAAAGCATAGACTGTTTCCAGACATAAATAACCCAATAACTATATCTTTAGAAACCCTCTAACAAGTGTATTTTACATACTTACTACGGAGCCCAGTACATTCTCCGGTTAGGGCACAGCAGATTTCTCTTTTGATCAATGCCACACGATTGGACGGTTATAACGTGAACAGTGACACAAGGTCACGCTGACGGTGGGTACATTGTGTTCATAGTCTGCAGACACACGCGGGCATAGACTCCTCAACTTGTCAGAATGTATAGGAGCAACAGCTGGTTTGAACCCAACACCCACAGATTCTGAAGTGGCTCTTGGGCTGCTGCCAAGGGTCAGGGCGTCACCCCAAAGTCTGGCTGGCCTTGGTTCAGGTCTGAGGGTAGAGGGGCCCATCTGGTCACTCAGGGGAGGGGCTCAGTTCACAGGTCCATGGTAAAGTAAGCCATATCCCGCAGGGCTGTCTGGAAAGTGAAATATCTGGGAGAGTAGCCGAGGACTTGAGGAAGGGGGTGAGGGCAGATCTAGTACCTGAACTCTGGCTGGTAAAATTCACTCCAAGTTGGCAGTTAGATGTGGGGATAAGGAATGGTGGTCCTGCCCTGGCCAGGTGGCTCAGTTGGTTAGAGCATCATCTTGTACACCAAAAAATTACAGGTTTTGATTTCTTCAAAAAAAAAAAAAAGTGGTGGGCCTGACATTCAGAAGAAACCATGTCAAGACTGGGCCAAGGGGAGGCAATGCAGACCAGGCTGGTCCCACACACATATGCAGTGGTGAAAATTCAGGGGGATAGCTCAGGTATAGAGGTCCCTCCTGAGGAGTGAGGGTTCCAGTGCAGGAAGAGAAGTCCCCATAACTTCTGGCTGTGAAAACCAGTGGGGACAGGCTGAGGAGCGGGAGGCAGCTGGGGTTGCACATATTCCTCTTAAGGGCTCACTGGAACTCACTCAGACTCATTCAGACTCACTCGCCCTGAGCTCCAGTGCTGGGGCAGCAGCCTGGAAGGCACCAGGGACGTGTGGGAAGGAACTGAATTGTCTGGCTTTGGGATGAGGCAGCTTTCTCCCAGACACAAGTGCTGTCAGAGGCCATGGTGCCTGTGCTGATCCCTACCCCCACCTCCCCGGCAGGCACTGCGCCATATCTGAGTCTTTATCAACCTGGCTTACACTCTTTGTTTTGCCCTCATGATTCCCTGAGACCCTCCCCACCCAACTTTTGGGCTCACCCAAGCCACTCCCAGTGGCTTTTCCATATTAAATGTCCTATCGATATTTTGGTTCACACTGAGGACTCTCCTAAATTCTCTCAAAGTTGCACAAATCCCCCAAAGCAGCATCTGGCCTTAGCATGCCAGTAAGTGGCCCCAGGCTCATCACTAGCAGCAGCCAGATAGACACGGTTCACAGCTGGCCTCTCCTGGGAACCTCCAAGTCCAGCACAAGTAGCAGCCATCTACAGATTGCTTTGTAGCTCATGCTGGGTACCCCCAGGCAGGGCATAGGTGGCAGTGACCTTGGCCTGCATCTCCTGGGAGGCCCCTAAGGCAGTGCACCCCAGTAGGTAGCTTCAGACCATGCTGGAGCACCACCCAATCACATCCATGAGCAACACACTCAAGGGGTGGACTCAGAGGGTACCAGAGTGCCTCTGAAGTGAGTTCTGCTCCATGGGTTTGGCCCCTGCACAGCAGCACCTCTGCTGTAGTTGCAGCTGGTACTCATAGCTGATCAGTCTAAGCGTCAATCTCTCCCATTGATGTGCCAACACAGAAGCTGCACACCGCCCAAATAGGACAGAGGGGCGCACCTAAGCACCCAGGATGGGTGACTGGTGAGGTTGTACCACTGGGCCCTTCAGGACATCTACTACACGAGACTACCCTTCCAAGACTGGTAGACATAGCAGATCTACCTAATGCACAGAAATAAACACAACAGGTAGCCAAAATGAGGAGGCAAAATGTCCCAAATGAAAAACAGGAGAAATCTCCAGAAAAAGGACTAAATGAAGTGAAGGCAAGCAAACCATGAAGAGTTCCAAACAATGGTTGTAAGTATACTTAAGGAGCTCAGTGGGACTTCAATAGCATGAAAACACACTAGAAGGATTGAGCAGCAGAACAGATGAAGTGGAGGATCAAATCAGCAATTTGGGAGACAAGGTAGCAGAAAATACCCATTCAGCAGAAAAAAAAGAATAAAAAATGAGTATAGTTTATGGGATCTCTGGGACAACATCAAACATAATATCTGTATTATAGGGGTACCAGAAAGAGAAGATATAGAGCAATAGATTAAGAGACTAATTGAATAAATAATGACTGAAAACTTTTCTAACCTGTGAAGGGGAAAAACACCCAAAATTATGAAGCACAAGGAGTCCCAAACAAGATGAACCCAAAGAGGTCCACATCAAGACACATCATAATTAAAATGCCAAAGGTTAAAGACAAGGAGAGAATTTTAAAGCAGCAAGAGAAGAGCAGTTACCTACAAGAGAGCTACCGTAAGACTATTAGCTGATTTCTCAGCAGAACCTTTGCAGGCCAGAATGGATTGGCACAAAACAGTCAAAGCAACAGAAGGCAAGGACTTACAACCAAGATTGCTCTACCCAGTAAGTCTGTCATCTAGAAAGAAGGAGAGATAAAGAGCTTCCCAGACAAGAAGAAGCTAAAGCAATTCATCATCGCCAAACCAGTATTATGAGCCATGTTAAAGGTCTTCTTGAATAGCGATAACAATAATAAAAGGGCAATAAATAATTTATATCTATCAAAAATTAAATGAAAATAGATTCAATACTCCAAAAGACATAGGGTGGCTGAATGGACAAGAAAATAAGACCCTCACATATGCTATCTATGAAAGACTCACTTAGATCAAAAGACACACACAGACTGAAAGTAAAGGGATGGAAAAAGATATTTTATAAAAATGAAAACAAACAAAATCACTGGGGTAGCAATACTTATACCAGCAAAATAGACTTTAAAACAGAGGCTATAACAAGAGACAGAGAAGGACCCAGCAATTACACTTCTGGGTATTTATCTAAAGAAACACAAAACATTAATTTTGAATGTTCATCTGTATGTTCATTGCAGCATTATTTACAATAGCCAAAATATGGAAGCAACTTAAGTGTCCTCCAGTAGATGAATGAATAAAGAAGAAGAGCATATATACAATGGATTATGACTCAGCCATAAAAAAGAACAAATTTTTGCCATCTAAAGTAAGAGGGCATTGTGCTGAGGGAAATAAGTCGGACAGACAAAGACAAATGCCTGATGATTTCATTTATTGTGGAATCTAAAGAACAGAATAGATGAACAAGCAGAACCAAAAAAGACTCACAGATACAGAGAATACTTGGACAGTTGCCAGATGGATTGGTGTTGGGGGGAATTGGAAAGGTGAAGGGACTAAGAAGTACAAATTGGTACAGAATAGACATAGGGATGTCAGGAACAATATTGGGAATATAGTCAATAATATTTAATAACTATGGTGTCAGATGGGTACTAGATTTATCAGGGTGATCATTTTGTAAGTCACATAAATGTCTGATCACTGGGAACACCAGCAAATAATATAATATTGTGTATCAACTGTAATAGAAAAATAAAACAATTGTTTTTTAAGGACGAGTGTGGTTCTTATTTGCTCTGGTCAAGGCACACATCAGGAGTGCAGGTCAGCACCTCGGACAGCGCCAGGCAGTGCCCCCATCTTCAGCCTCCTGAGCTCCGACAGCTGCCCTGCGTGCCCCTCTGGACTCTCTGTTGTTAGGGAACTTGGACGCTGGAGCTCTGTTTCGGGGAAGGCCCTTGTTTTCAGCCTGGAGAACAATCTCCTTTCTCACTGTTCCTCTCTGTTCTTTTTTTTCGTTAATCCTCACTAGAGGACATTTTCTCCATAGCTTTTTAGAGAGATGGGGAAAGACAGAAACATCGATGTGAGGAAACACATGGACTGGTTGCCTCCCGCATGCACCCCAGCCAGGGTGGGGATCAAGCCTGCAACTGAGGTATGCGCCCTTGATCGTAATCGAACCCTTCACCCTCAGTCCACAGGCCAATGCTCTAACCACTGAGCAACTGGCTAGGGCTTCTTCATTGCTTTGACTGTTGGCTTCTGAAAGCCAGACTCAGGGCAAGGACAGGAGGGGAGAATGGAGGGAATCGAAATCCTTTGTTTTCTGAGCCAGGTTACCACAGTTTATACCCAGGAGTTTCCAGATAGCTCTGTAGACTCTCCCTGTGACTGGAAGTTTCCTTGAAGCCGGCGAGCGAGTGCCAAGGTCCTGAGCGGAAGGTGACTGGGGAGGGCTACACGCAGGCAGCCTTCTCCCTAGGCCTTGGCTCAGGAGAGCCCTAGAGAAGCCACCAGGGCCCATGGGCACTCCCAGCTCGGCGTGCGCCAAGGCAGAGCGGAGGGCTCCCGGGCCTGGGACCGAGGCCGTCACTGAGGGCTCTTCCTTTCCAGTTTGGAGAAGAGGCTGGACCCAAGTTGGGTAAAGACTTGCAGCCGGCCTGGGAGGGGTGATCCCTGAGGCATTCCCACTCTCTGCATTCACATGCCCCTTGGACTCCGCATCTCCACGGCTGGGACATTGAGGAGGGAACGTTCCCAGATGCAGAAAGGGTAAATGTTGGGGCTCTGCTGTCCCCAAATGTTGGTGGAGGAGCTGGGCTGGATTTTGAAGTTAGAAACACTCATCTGTAAACCTGGCTTCCCACGTCCTGCTGCAGGCTCCGGAGGGAGGCTCTGACGCTGCCGGAGCCCCCGGTTCCTCAGCTGCGGCGGGGACAGTTACCTACTCTATGGAAACGCCGTGAAAATAGAGACAAATGTAGACAGTGCTCATGGGAGTCTCAGCCTCCCTGCCCAGCGGGTCCTCCTCCCGAGGTCCTTGGAGGGAGCACAGCAGGCAGGCTCTGGGCCAGCTCACCTCCATTTCCCACCCTGCCTTGGCTGACGAAGGCCCCGCGCCCTCTCTGATGGAGGGGCCACCCAGCGATGTGGTTAGATACCCTGTTGCTCCCAGGCAAGAAGGAATGAGGGGTTATGGGTAGGGCAGGGTGAGGCACAGCCTTAGTGTTCTCCCAATTTCCCTTCCCGCCTCCGGGGCCCTGCCTGCAGCCCTGGTACTGCTGTGCCCTCTGGGTCGGGGGAAGTGGACAGCTGAGTTTTTAGGGCTCATCGGTGCCTGCTTGTCCATTGCAGCAGGACGTGGGAAGCCAGGTTTACAGATGAGTGTTTCTAACTTCAAAATCCAGCCCAGCTCCTCCACCAACATTCAGGGACAGCAGAGCCCCAACATTTACCCAAGTGCCTGGGTGCAGGGCAGTGGGGCCCTCAGAGGAACCTCAGCAGCAGAGCTGTGGTAGGGAAGGGCCAGAGGTCACAGGGAGCCAAGTGCGGCCGCTGAGGAGAGGACGCCTGGAGAGTGTGCGCAGGCCTAGGAAGGGTGAAGAACCTTCTGCCAGTGCCTTCCCTGTCCCAGTCAGGCTCCTGTTCTGTTCTCCCTGTGCCCTGCAGCTTAACCGTGTGGCTTTGGGGCCTCAGGAAAGTCTGATGGGAATGCCAGTGGGCAGAGTGCGTTTCGAGCAGGTTACTGAGGAGGCGGGATGTGTGGGTGAAGCAGAGAAGTGTGGTGAAGTGAGCGGGGGACCCCTTTGGCCCCCCGCTGAGAGAGGTGAGAGACAGAGGGTCATCACCTGGCCAGGGCTCCAGCAGCCTGCCCTGAACGGACTGAGAACACTTCACTTCGCATCTTCCCAGGCAGCCTGGCTGGGCCCCTCTGCAAGCATGCTGCCAGGAAGGAGGGAACAGCGAGGACGGGGGAGGGAATGATCTGAGACATTTGTGGGGTCTCTAAAAAGTTGGCCTCCTTGAGGTCAGTGAGCCTGGAGGTACCGTATTTATCCACGTATAAGACGCTATGTTTTCCTAAAATCGTTAGACTGAAAACTGATGGGCGTCTCATACATGGAAGTCAGCCAAGGAGGGAGCCATGAGGGTGCAAAGCTGCCCAGACCTTGTCAGACAGGCTTCCTCCAATCACAAGCCTGTTGTTACTGACGTCAGCTGATGCTGTACCTGGAGGTGGAGGTGGAGAGTGCAGTTGCAACAGGGACCTGAGCGTTGTGAGCCCATAAAGATGTCAGAAATAAAGATAAATACCAGTAAATGATTGTCTTACTCTGCAAAATTCAAGCTGAATGCAATCAGCTCTGCAAAAGAGCATGGAAATAGCTGCAGAGAGACAATTTGGACCTCCTCCCACTGAGGGTGTGATCGGGCGGTGGAGAGAACAGGGCGAACAGCTTTAAGATGCCAAAGAAGAAGGCCTTAAGAGGAAAACCAGCAAAATGTTTAAGATACTGATTTCTTAACTTTGTGTTAGAAACTTGGGGGGTGTTTTATACATGGAAAAATATGGCAATTACAGAGGTAGGACCTGGAGGGAGTGGCCAGCAGGATCCCTGCCCGGGCACAGGGTGCCAAGGAGACTGAGAGGCTCCACAGGCGGCTGCTGGTGGGGTGCAGGTCACTGGGGTGTCAGTGTTACCAGCTGTGCGAGGGGGCGAGGTGTAATCCCATAGGCAGCTGGGTTTCGGGATCTGACCTGTGGAATGGCTAATGAGGCATCTCTGAGCTGATGAAGAGAAATGAGGAAAAGGAATGTCGGCTCCTGCCACACCTAGCAGGTAGCAGCTGCTCGGGAAACAGCTCCCTGGCCGCGGGCCTCACACCGCCTGGGAGAACACCCGCCACCTCCACTGGCAGTTCAGAAAATCTCTACCAAAGTAAACTATTCTTTCCTTCTAGTTCTAATTTCTATTATACAGATTTCTCACACCTAAGAGAAGTGTAGAATAGTGGAATAAGCACCCACATTCTCATAACCTGAGTTTAACAGTTAATGTTTTGGTGTATATCTGCTTCATCTTTTTTTTTGGGGGGGGGAAGGGGTATTTTAAATTAAATTACAGACATCATGGTAGTTCGTTCTTAAATATTTAAGTACTAGGGTCCTGATGCACGAAATTGGTGCACTGGGGAGGGGTCCCTCAGCCCAGCCTTCCCCCTCTCACATACTGGGAGACCTCAGGGGATATCCTACTGCTGGCTTAGGCCTGTTCCCTGTTGGGAGTGGACCTAAGCCGCAGTCTGGCCTCCCTTTGCAGGAGGTGACTGGGCTGATAGGGGAAGGCGCCAGCCCCATCACCCCACTGCTGCATCACTGCCAGTCACCACTGGAGTCATCAACATGGACTCCAGTCCCATCACCACAAAAAAAATGACAACTTTCTTTAAGCTGTGCCTTTCATAAGACATGACATTTCTTTCTTTACTTTTCTTTTTATCCTCACCTGAGGCTGTGTTTCCATTGAATTTTCCCCCTTCCCTCCGACCCCAGGCTTAGCCTCTGCCCCAGCCGAAAGCCTCTGCCCCAGGCTTTAGGCTTGAGAAAGGGTTCCCCCTGCCCCTCTGATCGCAGGTTTGGCCCCTTCCGAAGCCTAAATCAAGCCTCTGCCTGATGGCCGGCTGGGAGTGACCAGGGTGCGAGGAGGTTCCCTCCTCGCCCAGGGATGTATGCAAATTAGCCTCCCTCTTTGTTAAGTTAATTTGCATACTCACTCTGATTGGCTATAGTCGTAGCAGAGGTACGGTCAGTTTACATGTTTCTCTATTATTAGGTAAGATACATCCCTAAGATTGTGAAGGCATTTTCCTGCACAGTCACCAGACCATTATTATGCCAGCAGAATAATCATACTTTCCTATTACAATCTAACAATCCATATTGAAACTCCCTAGAAGCCTCCAGAGTATCCCTTACAGCTGAGTGGTCCAGGACTCAGTTAAGGACTATATATTGTCATTGGTTGTTATTTCTCATAAGTCTCTGCTTATTTAGACTAGGGCTTGCCAGACTTTTGTGTGTGTAAGAATCATTTACTTGGAGTTCTTGCTACAATGCAGGTTCTGGTTTCTTGGGAGTTACTTGGTTGTAGCAGGTGCTACGAGGTGTGAGGGGACACACGTGGGGATCCATTGGCTGTATCCCGTTCTCTAAGAGTTGCCAGAAGTTTTCACTCACAAAAGACACCCAGGAGCGCTTCGCCAACCATCAAGGGATGTCAGAGCTGTCCCCCCTCACCGTGTCCCCCCTTCGCGTGTCCCTCCTCACTGTGTGTTCCTCCTCACTGTGTGTCCCCCCTCACCGCGTGTCCCCCCTCCCCATGTGTCCCCCCTCACCGTGTCCCCCAAACCGTGTCCCCCCTCACCATGTCCCTCCTCACCGCGTGTCCCCCCTCACCGCGTGTCCCCCCCTCACCGTGTGTCTCCCCTCCCCGCGTGTCCCCCCTCACCATGTCCCCCCTCACCGTGTTCCCCCTCCCCGCGTGTCCCCCCTCACCGCGTGTCCCCCCTCCCCGCGTGTCCCCCCTCCCCGCGTGTCCCTCCTCCTCACCGTGTTCCCCTCACCGTGTTCCCCTCACCGTGTCCCCCCTCACCGTGTCCCCCCTCACCGTGTCCCCCCTCCCCGCGTGTCCCCCCTCACCGTGTCCCCCCTCACCGTGTCCCCCCTCACCGCGTGTCCCCCCTCACCGCGTGTCCCCCCTCACCGCGTGTCCCCCCTCGCCGCGTCCCCCTCGCCGTGTCCCCCCTCGCCGTGTCCCCCTCGCCGTGTCCCCCTCACCGTGTGTCCCCCTCACCGCGTGTCCCCCTCACCGCGTGTCCCCCTCACCGCGTGTCCCCCCTCACCGCGTCCCCCTCACCGTGTCCCCCTCGCCGTGTCCCCCTCGCCGCGTCCCCCTCGCCGTGTCCCCCTCGCCGCGTCCCCCTCGCCGCGTCCCCCTCGCCGTGTCCCCCCTCGCCGTGTCCCCCCTCGCCGTGTCCCCCTCACCGCGTGTCCCCCTCACCGCGTGTCCCCCTCACCGCGTGTCCCCCTCACCGCGTCCCCCTCACCGCGTCCCCCTCACCGTGTCCCCCCTCGCCGTGTCCCCCTCGCCGCGTCCCCCTCGCCGCGTCCCCCTCGCCGCGTCCCCCTCACCGTGTCCCCCCTCACCGTGTCCCCCCTCACCGTGTCCCCCCTCACCGTGTCCCCCCTCACCGCGTGTCCCCCCTCACCGCGTGTCCCCCTCACTGCGTGTCCCCCTCACCGCGTCCCCCTCACTGTGTCCCCCTCACCCTGTCCCCCTCGCCCACAGCGGCGTGCCTGCACTGTGGACGGCCCCAGGAGTGCCCGGCTCTGCTGTTGGCTTCCGGGCGGCCTGCAGGAGGGGCGGCGGCCCAGCCCAGAGGCCGGAGGGGGAGAGGCTGAGGTCGGGGCTGGAGCTGTGCTGAGCAGCGAGGCTTCCAGGGAAAAGGCTGGGCCAGGAGCGGTGCGCGGGGAGGCAGAGCCTCAGAGTGTGTGACTCGGGAGAGGGCGGCCGGGGCTGAGGCCTGTGCTGGGGAGTGAGGGCACCTCCACGGCTACCAGGCTGCTTCTGGCGCAGAACTAGCGAGGGCTCCAGGTCCCTCACTCCCCACACCGGAGAGCCGGCTCCCAAGGCTGCCAGGTCCCTCACTCCCCATCCGGAGAGCCTGCTCCATAGGCTGCCAGGTCCCTCACTCCCCACACCGGAGAGCCGGCTCCCAAGGCTGCTGCCTGCTGCTCCCGCTGACTGCCGGAGGCCCGCGGAGGGCGAGGGCCTGGCCGGGGTGTGTGTGTGTGAGTGTGTGTGTGTGAGTGTGTGTGTGTGAGTGTGTGTGAGTGTGTGTGTGTGAGTGTGTGTGTGTGAGTGAGTGTGTGTGTGTGAGTGTGTGTGTGAGAGTGTGAGTCTGAGTGAGTGTGAGTGTGAGTGTGTGTGTCGGGGATGGTGGTCACTCGGCCGGGGTGAGTGTGAGTGTGAGTGTGTGTTTGTGTGTGAGTGTGTGTGAGTGTGTGTGTCGGGGATGGCGGTCACCCGGCC
>OY882871.1:52718869-52788869 GCA_963693515.1 Pipistrellus nathusii
TGATCCTGGTGGTCAGGCATGTCATAGCAACGGGCCATTCCGCCCTTGGTTCTGCTGTTCTGCCCTTCAATTGATTTGCATATTAGGGTTTTATATACATAGATGGCTGCATAAAAATTGGCCATTAAGTTTATTTATTTATTTATTTATTTATTTATTTATTTTTACTTTATGTAATTTTCTTCCCCCCCCCCCCTGCAGTTTTAACGAGGATCATTCAACATATATCAAGGTATAAGTAAGGTATACTAGGTTGGTGTTCTTTAATTTACTTAAACATCACCTTTTGTTAGGGGTTTAGATTGTTTTCTGTTTCTGGATATTTTAAACCATGCAATGTTGACGATCTTAAAGTAGTCTTTTCCTTCTAATGAATTATTTTTTCAAGAAAAGTGAGATTATTGGGCCAAAGACTATGAGCATTTTCATGGAACTTACAGTGGTAACGCCAAATTGTTTTTAAGAAGGAGCGTTTCTCCATTAGCTGTGTGAGGTCAGTTTTATTGCCACTCAGCAAGCATTTGGCATTGCAGTTACCAACCTTTGTTTTTCTTTGTTGTTGTTTTAATAGATGTGAGATGCCTTTCCATTTTAGATTACTTTTTAAAACTTATTGATTCTAAAGGGAAAGGGAGAGGAAAACATCAATTTGTTGTCCCCTTATTTATGCATTAATTGGTTGATTCTTTTTAATACGTTTTTATTGATTTTTAGAGAGAGAGGAAGGAAGAGGGTTAGAGAGATAGAAACATAAATTGGCAGTCTCCTACACACCGGCTACTGGGGATGGAGCCTGCAACTCAGGCATGTGCCCTTCATTAGAATCGAACCCGGGACCATTTAGTCCTCAGGACGATGATGCTCAATCCACTGAGCCAAACCAGCTAGGGCTCATTTGAGTTTTCTATTTGATTCTTTAATCTCTCCAGAGTTTATTTTTGTTGTGTGAAGATGTTTTTCTGAATTAATTACTTTTCCTCAAAACTACCAGTTATCACAGCACAATTTATTCATCAAGAATTTTTTTCTACATCATTTGGTGGGCCTATCTTGTAATCCATTAAATTCTTATGTGCAGTGAGGTCTATTTATGGATTTAAAAATTCAGGCCCATATTTCTACATTTGTGCCATTTCTATAGTACTTTACTATTATTGCTCTATAATACATTTTTATGTCTAGTTCCTTCTCGTTATTTTTCTTTACAGAATTTTACTTAATATTCTCATCTGTTTATTTTAAACAGCTGCAGCATACTTGTATCCAATTCCTTTGGCCCCTGCCCAGCCCAGGCCCAGGGGAGTGCTGCCCTCCCGTCTCTCTGCATCAGCCTTTCCCCGTGCACAGCTCTGCCATCAGCCTTCCCCCGTGCACAGCTCTGCCGTCAGCCTTCCCCCGTGCACAGCTCTGCCATCAGCCTTCCCCTGTGCACAGCTCTGCCATCAGCCTTCCCCTGTGCACAGCTCTGCCATCAGCTCCCAAGCAGACTGTGCTGTCCTTGCTGAAGGAGCCTCTGGCTGGGCCCTCTGCCTCTGCCTCTCTGTCCCCCTTCCCCGTCCCCCTCACAGCACGGTGCACTCACAGTGCTCCTCTCAGGGCCTCAGGATGCCCACGTCTCCGTGTCCTGTGACCCAGTCATCGCGGTCTTCTCACCTGACCCACCGGCAGCTTTTGGAACCTGACACAGCGCCCCCCCCCCCCCCCCCCACTGGCTGGGCTGGGCAGCAGGCTCCTTCCTCCCAGTTCCGCGCTGGGTCCCTGTCATCTCAGACCACTACGCATGGCAGGTCCGTGCCTCAGGCTCGGGACGGCTCCCTTCTCAGTTACTCCCTCCTGGCACCCTGGGTGCTGCTCATCCCCGTAAAGGCCACACACACCGATGACTCCCAGCATCGCGACCCTCTGGCCCCGGCCTCCGTGCCAGGCTGACTGTCCGGATGGCCGAGCTGCCTGCTCGGAAGGCTGCCAGGCTGCTCAGATGAGCATTTCCCAGGGGAGCTTGGTTTTCCAGTCTAAGTGGGCTCCCGAGTTTTCTCCACCTGCCCGTTTCCGGTGCTCAGACCCAAGGTCGTGGGGTCCCCCTCGCCCTCCTCTTTTTCCTTGTCCCAGAAGCCCATCCTCCCAGCTCCCCCCTAACCACTCCCATGGCTGCTGCTCTGGTCCAGCCTGCCCCGCCTCTCCCCTGGATCAGAGGAATGGCGTCCCACCTCTGCCTCACGCCCTGGTCTGTTCAGACCCGCAGCCAAAGCGATGCCGCTGCAGACAGACTCTGATCAGAGCCGGCTTCGCATCCCGCGGCAGAGGCTGACACTGTGAGAGGTGCCAGGTGCCCCTCTCCCTGTCCCCTCCTGCCGGGCCCTCATCTACTGTCTTGGGCCACGTGCTGCTCTGCTGCCTTCAGCCCCGTGTCTCTTCCCAGAGCTCCCCAGGCCCTCCTGGCTTCCAAGGCCTTTGCTTAAGGGTCTCCTCAACCAGGGTCCCCTCAACCAGGGTCCCCTCAACCAGGGATCCCTCAACCAGGGTCCCCTCAACCAGGGTCCCCTCAACCAGGGATCTCTCAACCAGGGTCCCCTCAACCAGGGTCCCCTCAACCAGAGTTCCCTCAACCAGGGTCCCCTCAACCAGGGATCTCTCAACCAGGGTCCCCTCAACCAGGGATCCCTCAACCAGGGTCCCCTCAACCAGAGTTCCCTCAACCAGGGTCCCCTCAACCAGGGATCTCTCAACCAGGGTCCCCTCAACCAGGGTCCCCTCAACCAGAGTTCCCTCAACCAGGGTCCCCTCAACCAGGGATCTCTCAACCAGGGATCCCTCAACCAAGGTCCCCTCAACCAGGGTCCCCTCAACCAGGGATCTCTCAACCAGGGTCCCCTCAACCAGGGTCCCCTCAACCAGGGATCTCTCAACCAGGGTCCCCTCAACCAGGGATCTCTCAACCAGGGTCCCCTCAACCAGGGTCCCCCTCAACCAGGGCCCCCTCAACCAGGGTCCCCTCAACCAGGGATCCCTCAACCAGGGTCCCCTCAACCAGGGATCTCTCAACCAGGGTCCCCTCAACAAGGGATCTCTCAACCAGGGTCCCCTCAACCAGGGATCCCTCAACCAGGGTCCCTTCAACTAGGGATCCCTCAACCAAGGTCCCCTCAACAAGGGATCTCTCAACCAGGGTCCCCTCAACCAGGGATCCCTCAACCAGGGTCCCCTCAACCAGGGATCCCTCAACAAGGGTCCCCTCAACCAGGGTCCCCTCAACAAGGGATCCCTCAACCAGGGTCCCCTCAACAAGGGATCCCTCAACCAGGGTCCCTTCAACCAGGGATCTCTCAACCAGGGTCCCCTCAACCAGGGTTCCCTCAACAAGGGTCCCCTCAACCAGGGATCCCTCAACCAGGGTCCCCTCAACCAGGGATCCCTCAACCAGGGTCCCCTCAACCAGGGATCCCTCAATAAGGGTCCCCTCAACCAGGGTCCCCTCAACCAGGGTCCCCTCAACCAGGGTTCCCTGGCCTCCGCTCAGTGCTCCTCTATTTCCCCACCCTAGGCGAAGAGACCCCCTCACAGGCTTAGTTCTGTCTACAACAGTGATCACCAGCTAATACACTCTGTAATCCACTAATCATCTTCTGTTGCCCCCACTAGACTGTAAACTCCAAGGCGTCAGAAGTCCTTGTCCAGTGCCTGGAGCAGAGTGGGCATAAAAGAAAGCCACTTGATTTGATTGCTTGGCTCTGTCAAACAGAACCAGTTACATGTTAGAGATTCGTTTCTTTTACTGCTAATATTAGAGGCCTCGTGCATGAATTAGATTAAAGAGTGCGTTAGCTGGTGGTTACTGTTGTGATCTAAGTCTGCAAGGGGATCCCTTTTCCCGGCCTGCGGATCAGGCCGAAACCCATTCAGCTTTCTGACAACCCTTGAGGGGTCCCAGATTGTGGGAGGGCGCAGGCCAGGCCGAGGACCACACTGGTGCACGATCAGAGCTGGGGAGGGATGCGGGAGGTTGGCCAGCCAGGGAGGGACTGTGGGAGGGCTCCAGGTGTGTCTTGCCCATCTTGCTCAGTCCCAATTGGCCGGACCCCAGCAGCAAGCTAATCTACTGGTTGGAGCATCTGCCCCCTGGTGGTCAGTGCAAGTCATACCGAGCGGTTGAATGGCCTTAGCATATCATTAGAATATTATGCTTTGATTGGTTAAACGGCGGACCGTGCAACAGACACTTAGCATATTAGGCTTTTATTATATAGAATTCTATATATCATATTACATTTCAGCTTAACAATAACCCACAACCTTCGGACCAACTCCTATTACATTTCAAACAAAAGCCCAAGCCAGTACCAGAGCAAACCCCTGTGTTCTCCGCAGAGCAAGCTGCTGTCCTGCCCGGTGCAGGGCTGCCTGCCCCCTGAGTGAGGAGGCAAGGACTCCCTCCCCCACCTGAGCTCGCAGCAGGAACACCCCTCAGCAGCACCAGCGGCCCACGAGGACCGGCAGGGGGGATGCCTTCTCCCCCTCACCATGCAGCCGCCGCCGCAGCAGCCCTCTGCTCCGGGCCTTGGGCAGGGATCTCTGACACCTTGAGGCTTACACTGTAGTGGGGGCAACAGAAGTGATTAGTAGATTACAGAGTGCATTAGCTGGTGGTCACTGCTGTGATAAAATTAAGTCTGCGAGGGTGTCAGCCCAGGCTGGGGAGATGGAGGAGCACTGAGAGGAGGCCAGGGAACCATTGTTGAGGGAGCCCTTGTGGAGGGAACCCTGGTTGAGGGAACCCTTATATATGTACCAGAGGCCAGTGCACGAAATTCGTGCACTTGGCGGGGGGGGGGTGCCTCGGCCGGGCCTGCGCCCTCTCCCAGTCCGGGAGCCCTCAAGGGATGTCTGTCTGCTGTGGGGAGCCGGCCTAAGTCAGACATTCTTAGTGTTGCCACAGAGGCAAGAGAGTCTCCCAACACCCCTGCTGTGCTCGCCAGCCACGAGCCTGGATTCTGGCTGAGCAGCGCTCCCCCTGTGGGAGGGCACTGACTACCAGGGGGCAGCTCCTCTGTTGAGCGTCTGCCCCATGCCGGTCAGTTCGCATCATAGTACTGGTTGTCCCACCGTTTGGTTAATTTGCATATTAGCTTTTTATTATATAGGATATATTTAATCCCTACCTATACCTTCATGTGCGTCTGGACCCCCTGTCTCAGAGCAGCACCTGGCTTGCACTGCACATGTGTTGGCGGGCAGGATTACTGTTGAAGGCCAGAGGCTGGGAGCCAGGCCTGTGTTCCTCTGAGGGCCTGGAAGCCCGCCCCCCATGCTGCCCTCTGTCCCCTCCCGCTGCACTGCCTGCCTGGCTGCATCCTGTGTAGTCAGGCAGATGGCGCATTTGGTTTGGGTGAGGTGTTGTCAGGGCTTCTCTGTGACTGTTCGGGTTGCCGCAGGCACCCTGAGGCGGGCTAGGAGTGGTGCCTGGCCCACCCGCCAACCTGGGCTGCACGGCCTCTCCCAGCTGCTGGGTGCCACGGGGCGGTGCGGGGGCTTGAAGGGCGGTGTGTGCAGGGCCAGCCTGGGCTCTCACCCTGCTTGGGAGGGGCAGAGGCGAAGGCTGCTGGTCACCAGGAGGGCCGCTCATCTCCTCGCCCTGAGGCCAGCTCTGAGGGCAGCTGCGATGTTGGTGCCTGGGTAGTGCTGTGGGGCTGGGTCAGGGATGGAGCAGCCTCATGGCACCTCTGTGACCCACTGCTGCCATCCTTGTTGTAGGTCATGGCCTGGAGGCCGAGTGACAGGACTGTTCCAGCCACCTGTGGTTCGGGACAGCCCGACCGAGTGACCACAGGCCACTCTCCACCTGCCCCACAGCCCTGCGCCCCCCTCCTCCCTCCCCATGGCCACCAGCCTTCCTCTGCCGGGACTCTGGCCCCCTCACTCTGCTGGGTGTTGGCCCTGACGGCAGAGGCTTCTCAGATCCCACATCACTCCTGGGAGCGGCTCGTCTGTCTGCCCTCCGGCCACACTTCCGTCATGGGACCCGGCGTGCAGCAGCCCTGGTCTCCATTGGAGGCCCGGAGCCAGCAGAAGGGATGGGAGCGTGGCCCAGACCAATGGCCAGGGGCAGGGTGGCCAGGTGAGTGGTGTTCTGGGCGTGCTGACGGGGCTCTGGGCGTGCTCACGGGGCTCTGGGCGTGCTCACGGGGCTCTGGGCGTGCTGATGGGGCTCTGGGCGTGCTCACGGGGCTCTGGGCGTGCTCACAGGGGCTCTGGGCGTGCTCACGGGGCTCTGGGCGTGCTGATGGGGCTCTGGGCGTGCTCACGGGGCTCTGGGCGTGCTCACAGGGGCTCTGGGCGTGCTCACGGGGCTCTGGGCGTGCTGATGGGGCTCTGGGCGTGCTCACGGGGCTCTGGGCGTGCTCACGGGGCTCTGGGCGTGCTGACGGGGCTCTGGGCGTGCTCACGGGGCTCTGGGCGTGCTGATGGGGCTCTGGGCGTGCTCACGGGGCTCTGGGCGTGCTCACAGGGGCTCTGGGCGTGCTCACGGGGCTCTGGGCGTGCTCACAGGGGCTCTGGGCGTGCTCACGGGGCTCTGGGCGTGCTCACGGGGCTCTGGGCGTGCTGACGGGGCTCTGGGCGTGCTCACGGGGCTCTGGGCGTGCTGACGGGGCTCTGGGCCTGCACATGGGGGCTCTGGGCGTGCTCACGGGGCTCTGGGCGTGCTCACGGGGCTCTGGACGTGCTCACGGGGGCTCTGGGCGTGCTCACGGGGCTCTGGGCGTGCTCACGGGGGCTCTGGGCGTGCTCACGGGGCTCTGGGCCTGCACATGGGGCTCTGGGCGTGCTCACGGGGCTCTGGGCGTGCTCACGGGGGCTCTGGGCGTGCTCACGGGGGCTCTGGGCATGCTCACGGGCTCTGGGCGTGCTCACGGGGGCTCTGGGCGTGCTCACGGGGCTCTGGGCCTGCACATGGGGGCTCCGGGCGTGCTCACGGGCTCTGGGCGAGCTAACGGGGCGGTGTGCTCACGGCGCTCTGGGCGTGCTGAGGGGGCTCTGGGCGTGCTGAGGGGGCTCTGGGCGTGCTCACGGGGCTCTGGGCGTGCTCACGGGCTCTGGACGTGCTCACGGGGGCTCTGGGCGTGCTCACGGGGGCTCTGGGCGTGCTCACGGGGCTCTGGGCCTGCACATGGGGGCTCCGGGCGTGCTCACGGGCTCTGGGCGAGCTAACGGGGCGGTGTGCTCACGGCGCTCTGGGCGTGCTGAGGGGGCTCTGGGTGTGCTCACGGGGCTCTGGGCGTGCTCACGGGGCTCTGGGTGTGCTCACGGGGCTCTGGGTGTGCTCACGGGGCTCTGGGTGTGCTGACGGGACTCTGGGCGTGCTGACGGGACTCTGGGCCTGCACATGGGGGCTCTGGGCGTGCTGACGGGGCTCTGGGCCTGCACATGGGGGCTCTGGGTGTGTGGACGGGGGCTCGGAGCCTGTGCTGTTGAGGCTCTGGGCGTGCTGATGGGGATCTTGGGTGGTTCCAGGGTGTGAGATGAGCTTACCAATTGCTGTGCTTCTGTCAGGCAGAGCTGAGCTGCAGTCCGAGAGGAGGGCTGTGTGTGAAGGCAGGTGAGTGTGTGTGTGTGTATACATGTATGTATTGCATGGGCAAGCTGCTCAGCCACAGCTTGTTCCAAGTGGCAGAGCCCAGCTCTGTTGGACCAGGGCTCACGTTGGCCCCACAGGCAGTGGGCTCCCCTTGGGGCCCCGCCATTGTGCTGAGCGGAAGGGAGGGAAAGGCCGAGCCTGGCGTTAGGGTCTGAGTTGGCCCAGGCCCCTGACTCCACCTCTGCGGGCAGCATGGCCGAGGTCCAGCCGTGGCGTGAGGGCTGGCTGCAGGGCAGGCCTGTGGAGGGTCTGCCTGGAGGGAGAGGCCTGGGGCGGAGCAGAGTGTTGGAGGCTGAGCCAGAGGAGTTGGGGGCGGCACACGGGGTGGGGGCATTCCGGGCGCGGAGAGACAGTTGCCTTGGCTGGAGAGAGGTGCTGATGCCTTAGGAAGTGCGGTGGGGGCGGGCAGGAGGGGAGGTGGACTGGAAGGCACAGGCCCGACCCTGGCCCTGAAGGCCCTTCATCTCCTCCGGCAGCCACATGGGTTGTCGCTCAGTGGTTGCAGGCAGGAGAGCGAAATGGGAGTGTATTTCAGAAGGTCCCTTGGCTGAGGGCGGAGCGTGGCTGGAGACAGAGGGTGAGTGCCTGGATTTTTGCCTCATGTAGTTGGATGCTCTGTTGTTAGGTGCATATATATTAAAAATAGTTGTTTTCTTGGAGAACTGATTCCTTTATCATTATGTAATACCTTTATTACCCCTGATAATTTTCCTTAATTTCAGAATTCTGAAGTTAAGATTATTCCAGCTTTCCTTTGATTACTATTCGCATGGTCTGTTTTTATCTATTGATTTTAGAATTTTGTGTCTTTAAATATAAAGGGAATTTCTTACAGTCAACATTGAGTTGGGTGATGTTTTTTGATCTGCTCTGACAATCTCTCTTTTTAAATTAAAACTTTAAATGTTGACATTATTGCAGGCGTCCCTTCTCCCCTGCCCCCACCTGCCCACCTCCTCTCACCCCCACCTCTCCGTCCCTTGGCCTGTACCCATTATTGTCCCTGTCCACCAGTCTGCTCCATGTATCCGTGCTTCTGTTCCATTCTGGTCATCAGTTTATGTCTTTTAATTCAAGCATTTAGACCACTGACATTCAAAACAATTATTGAGGCATGGACTAATACATACCACTAGGCCTGGTGCATGAAAATTCATGCACTGGAGGGGGCGTCCCTCAGCCCAGCCTGCCCCCTCTCACAGTCCGGGAGCCTTCAGGGGCGGGAGGTGACCCAGCGATCAGGGTAAGGTGATGCCCCCATCACACCTCGGCCACTCCACTATTTATTTATTTATTTATTTATTTATTTATTTATAAATATATTTTATTGGTTTTTTACAGAGAGGAAGGGAGAGGATAGAAAGTCAGAAACATCGATGAGAGAGAATCATTGATCAGCTGCCTCTTTCACACCCTACTGGGGATGTGCTCTCAACCAAGGTACATGCCCTTGACCGGAATTGAACCTGGGACTTTTCAGTCTGCAGACCAAAGCTCTATCCACTGAGCCAAACCAGTTTTGTCATGAATTGATTTTCTCTTAACTTTAATAGCAAACAGCTGTGCTCCTATACAGCTCCTTCTGTTATTGTTATCATAAATTATATTATATATATGTTATTATAAGTTATATATCTTTAAAAGTTTATGCTTCTTTTAAATTACGTAGGAAATAAAAGTGGAGTTACAAGTAAAAAATACAATAACAGTGGCTTTTTAATGTGCCCATGTAGTTACATTCACTGGAGATCATTACTCCATCACACAGCTTTGAGTGACTGTCTAGTATCCTTTAATTTCCACCTGAAGGACTCTTCAGCATTTCTTATAGGGAAGCTCTAACACACTCCCTCAGCTTTTGTTACCTATGAATGTTTTAACTTTGCTTTCACTTTTTATTGTGGTAAAGCATACATAACAAAAAACTTGGTACTTGCCTCCTCTCATAACCACAGTGAAATTACAACTGAACTGCAGAACAACCTCTATTGAGCCCTGGCTGGGTTGCTTAGTTGGTTAGAGCATCAGGACATATACAAGTGAATGAATGCATAAATAACTGAGACAACAAGTCAATCTCTCTCTCTCTCTCTCTCTCTCTCTCTCTCTCTCTCTCTCTCTCTTTCTCTCTTTCTCTCTCCCCTCTCTCTCGTTAATGAGTGAAAATATAAAGAAAGAAGAAGGCATATTAAGACTGACATAGCATATGGGCTTGCCTCACATCTGCATGCGGTGGATAAAATTGGGAAGGGGATCTCAGCTACAGAGGTTCCCACTGAGAAGTGAGAGCTTTCAGTCCCACACCAGGCCTTCCAGCCCAGGGTTCTGGTTCCGGGAGAGAAGCCCTATAACATGTTCCACAGATGAGCTGTGAAAAAACAGTGGAGATTGAGGCTGAGGGAGATGGAAGGTGCTAGAGTCCCAGGTGTTCCTCTTAAAGGGCCCACGCATGGACTTACTAGTACTCCGATTCACTCAATTTGAGCTCCAGCACTAGGGCAGCAGCTTGAAAGCTCCTGGGAACATATGGGGAGGACTGAATTGTCTGGCATCAGGGCAAAGGCTAGCAGGCAGCTTTCTCCCAGATCCCAGAGAGAAGTGCTTCTTTGCTAAGGCCTCCCTCCACAGAGCCGGCGAGTGGATGCCCTATCTGAGTCTCATAAACCTTGTCATCGCTGTTGGCCTCACCCTGGTGCCTCCCTGAAGCCCTGTCCCACCTAACATCATGCCCACCTAGCCTGTTTCCAGTGGCTTTTCTGTATGAGTGCCTGTCTTGACTCACGCTTCTGATTTTCTTAAAAATCTCTCAAACAAGCAGCATCTGGCCTCAGCATGCCCGTACCTCTTGCTAAGTGGCCCCAGACTAGCAGCAGCCCGCCTTGGTTCACAGCTTGGCTTCTCCTGGGCACCTCTTAAGTCCAGCACAAGCAGCAGTCATTTGCAGATTGCTTTGTAGCTCGCCGGTGGCCCCCGGCAGAACAGAGGCAGTGGCTGTTTGACCTGCACCTCCTGGGAGGCCCCGGAGCCAGTGCACCCAGTGGACAGCACCACCCACCAACACAAATGACACACTCTGGACACAGTCAGTGGCACCAGAGCCTGCTGAAGCAGTCTGCTCTGTGCGTGGCCCTGCCCAGCGGATCCTCCATGCTTAGGTGGTCAGTGGTTGGTGTCATAGCCAGTCTTTGCAGCTGATCGGCCTGGGGTCAATCCCTCCCATTAATGAGCCAACAGCAACGAAGACTCAGTTACAAGCGGAGGGAATACACAGCCCACAGGGGCGCCACCTCAGACTTCCAGCTTGGTGCTCAGGAGGCTGTGCCAGCGGACCCACAGAACACTGCTACGCCAGGCTTCTCTACCGAGCTCAGGAGATGGAGCAGCTCCACAAAACCATAGAGACAACCACAGGGTCTGCTGACATGAGACAAATGTGTCCCAAGTGTAAAAGCAAGCAAGCAAGCAAACAAACATCAAACAGAACAAAACTCCAGAAAAAGAACTAAACAAAGTGGAGACAAGCAATCTATATGCAGAATTCAAAACACTGGTTATAAGGATGCTGCTTAGTGCAAACTTCAACAGCATAAAAAAGGACCAGTCAGAAATGAAGGATAATCTAACTGAAGTGAAGAATAATTTGTAGGGAATCAACAGTGGAGTAGATGAAGCTGAGAAACAGTTCAGTGATTTGGAATATAAGGAAGCAAAAGACACCCAATCAAAATAGCAAAATGGATCCCCCCTCCAGAAGATGGGGTAAGGAGCCTCTGGGACAATGTAAAGCATACCATTTGCATCACGGGGATGCAAGGAGGAGAGAGAGAGGGAGAGAGAGAGAGAGGGAGAGAGAGAGAGGGAGAGAGAGAGAGAGAGAGAGAGAGAGAGAGAGAGAGAGAACGAGAACATGAACTTATTTGAAAAAGATGACAGAATTCTTTCCTAACTTACTGAAGGAAATAGACATACAAGTCCAGGAAGAACAGAGTGTCCCAAACAAAATGAACCCAAAGAGGTCCACACCAAGACACATCATAATTAACATGAAAAAGTTTAAAAACAAGAGAGAATCTTAAAAGCAGCAAGAGCAAAGCAGGTAGTTACCTATAAAGGAGCACCCATACGACTGTCAGCTTATTTTTCAACAGAAACTTTGCAGGCCAGAAGGGATTGGGAAGAAATATTCAAAGTGATGAAAGACAAGGACCTATAACCAATATTGCTCTCCCCTAGAAAGGCTGTTATTTAGAATCAAAGGACAGATGAAAAGCTTCCCAGACAAGAAAAAGCTAGAGGAGTTCATCACCGCCAAACCAGTATTATATGAAATGTTAAAGGGTCTTCTTCTTTTTTTTTTTTTTTTTAAGTCAATCTTTATTCATATTATTACAAAGGTTCCTCATTTCTTCCCCCCTCCACCAGGTTCCCACCCCACCCTCCGTCCCCTCCCCACCCCCCATTGTCCTCATCCATAGGTGCACAGTTTATGTTCAGTCTCGTCCCGCATCCACCGCTCCCCCTTTCCCAGAGAACTGTCAGTCCACTCCCCTCCCGTATCGCCGACTCTACTACAGTCAACAGCTAATACTGTTCATTAGGTTCTTCAATCTCCTTTTTTTGTTGTTGTTGCTGTTTTTTTTTTAAATTAATAAACTTTTACACTTTTTAAAAAAAAAAATATATTTTATTGATTTTGTACAGAGAGGAAGGGAGAGAGATAGAGAGTTAGAAACATCAATGAGAGAGAGTCATGGATCAGCTGCCTCTTGCACACCCCCTACTGGGGATATGCCCGCAACCAAGGTACATGCCCTTGAGCGGAATCGAACCCGGGACCTTCCAGTCCCCAAGCCAACGCTCTATCCATTGAGCCAAACCGGTTTTGGCAACTTTTACACTTCTAAGAATAAATTTTAAAATCTAATAATTTTATACCTTGTTTTTCTCTGCCCTGGGAATTGAGAAGCAAACTTGTTTACATGTAAACTTGCCCTTAGGCTATCAAAAGGTGTAGCCATTCAAGTGTAAATGGACACGTTGTTTAAAGATAGCTGCTGGCTGGAATTGGATTACCTGTTCTGGGTGGGAAGGGCTTGTCCTCCCCTTTCTCCATTAAAATTAAGGTGTTAGCTTTAAAACCTCTTTTTGGCAAGAGACCTTAAACTTTCAGAACTTTAAATTTTTCAGATAGTAAATCAGTTACTTAGCATTTTCTCAAATCAATAATACCTCCACATGCCCAATGATACACTTCACACAAAAGACATTTCCAAATAGATCAACCAACCTCATCCAGGCCCCACACAAGGCACTCACAGATCAACATCCCAGCCCTATACTAACTCAACACATCCAGATCTAAGCCTTCATCACTTGATTCAGCAGACCCTCAAGTTCCCCCAAAAGTTTCCAGTCTGAGAGGCAGCCCTGGGGCCTGGGCAGGCGAGGAGCGAGCTGTTCCGGGCCTGGCTGCTCCGGGCCTGGCCTCTGTTGCTCTGGTTTGTTCCACAACTAGCTGCTCCAGGTCTGGTCACTGCCGCTCCCGAC
Organism: Pipistrellus nathusii; assembly: GCA_963693515.1. NCBI lineage: Eukaryota > Metazoa > Chordata > Mammalia > Chiroptera > Vespertilionidae > Pipistrellus > Pipistrellus nathusii. Next base: position 52,732,047 of record OY882871.1, read on the forward strand.
CTAGTTGCTCTGGACTTGGCTGCTGCTCCAGGCCTGGCTGCACTCGACCCGGCTGCTCTGGGCCCGGCTGTTCCAGGCCCGGCCGCTCCCGGCCTGACTGCTGCTGCTCCGGGCCCAGCTGCCACTGCCTTGTGCCTGACTACTCTGGGCCTGGCCGCCACCATACCAACATTCTGTCCTTTTTAAAAAATTTTATTTTATTTTATTATTTTTAAAATATATTTTATTAATATTTTACAGAGAGGAAGGGAGAGAGATAGAGAGCTAGAAACGTCGATGAGAGAGAAACATTGACCAGCTGCCTCTTGCACACCCCCTACCGGGGATGTGCCCACAACCAATGTAACATGCCCTTGACCGGAATCGAACCTGGGACCTTTCAGTCCGCAGACCGACGCTCTACCACTGAGCCAAACCGGTTTGGGGCCCTTTTTTTTTATTATTTTTTTTAATGCATTTATGTTGCAATGTTGGCTGGGGAGTTGAGTTCTGACTTAGTCTTCGATTTTTCAAGATCTTCTTTGTATTCTTTCTTAAGTAATTTTACTATCTTTTGCTATAATTTGATTTCTTCACATTGAAAACTTTTTCAGTTTCTTCCTCCTTGTCCTGGAAGCTCACCAGGTTGGCCTGTGGCACCCCTTTGTTCTCCGCGGGCTCCTGCGCTGCTTTAGCCTGTTGCTGGGGTTGACGCCGCCCAGGAAGCAGCCCCCGGCCTCGGCTCTGTGGCCCGTGCTCAGTGGTCGAGGGCCCAGCAGCACGCCCCACCCCCTGGGGGCCCTGTCGCCCAGCTCCTTGCTGGCGCCCGGCTGGCCGGTGTCCGGCAGGGGCTCCTGCTCTTTGTCGCGTTCCTCCAGTCTGGAGCTTTTTTTCTCCTTCTTGCTAGGAGAATCTAGCATCAGAGTCAACAGACTGTCCTCTGCACGCAATTGCGCGACTCCGGGGGCTCTGCTTTTCGCTGCTCCCCTGGGATTCCACCTCACAGCCCCATCTCCCCCTGCCCGAGCCTGGGTCCCCAGGGTCTGGCCCAGAACTGGGGCTCAGCGCTGCCAGTTCTGGGGTTCAGCCCAGGCCGGGGTTTTTATTTCCTTCCTGCTAGGGAACGCCAGGCAGGCACCCAGCCTTCTCCTCCTCTCCGGCTGCGTGCACTCGCGCGTGCGTGCGTGCAGCATGTCTCGGTACCTTAGGATTTTTCAGCTCTTCTGATTTTCCTTCTGGTTTTCTCTTTCCTTCTTATTGTAGAATTTTCAGTCAGTTGACTACCTGTAGCTCTGGGCAATGTCCACTCTACATTTTAGTTGTGTTCCATTGAAATTGTTGTGTGCTGCCGCGGTTAGGTGTCTACCTGAGCAGCCATCTTGGATCCTCCAACAATTTTTTTATAATTAGAAAATACAAGGTGGGACAAAACTATGTTTTCAGTTGTTCATATGGAAAATAACATGAATAACAATACCAGAATGCACTGTTTCATGTACTCATAGCTGTAAACCTTTTTTGCACCCCTCCCCTCCCAGGGATTGGCCTAGAACTGGAGTTCAGAGCAGTTGGGACTGGGGCTCAGCACCGTAGGATGTTTTGTTTCTTCCCGCCTGGGCAATACGGCATCAGAGTCAACATTCTGTCCTCTGCGCGACTCTGGGGGCTCTGCTTATCGCCGCTCCCCTGGGATTCCACCTCACAGCCCCGTCTCCCCCTGCCTGAGCCTGGGTCCCCAGGGTCTAGCCCATAACTGGGGCTCAGCACTGCCGGTTCTGGGATTCAGCCCAGTCCGGGGCTTTTATTTCTTTCTTGCTAGGGAACGCCAGGCTGGCACCCAGCCTTCTCCTCCTCTCTGGCTCCGTACCTTAGGCTTTTTCAGCTCCTCTGATTTTCCTTCTGGTTTTCTCTTTTTTTCTTGTTGTAGAATTTTCAGTCAGTCAACTACCTGTAGCTCTGGGCAATATCCATTTTATATTTTAGTTGTATTCCATTGAAATTGTTGTGTGCGGTTGCGGTTAGGTGTCTACCTGAGCTGCCATCTTGGATCCTCCCTAAAGGGTCTTCTTTAAGAAGAAAAAAAAACCACATAAAAATATGGATAATAAAATTTCAAAAAAGACATATCTAACCTAATAATAGAGTAATATGCAAATTAACCATCACTCTGCTACACAAACCATGCCTACCAACCACACCCACCAGCCAATCAGAACAAGTATGCAAATTAACCCAACAAAGATGGCGGTTAATTTGTATATGCAGAGAGAGGGAGGAGTGAAGACTGAAGACAACCTAGAAGGAAGAGGGAAGGAAAGTGGAAAGCCAGGCGCTGGGGCTGCTGGAGGGAAAGCACTGGCAGCGCCTGTGGGGTGGGGTAAGGTGTGTAGCAGGGACGGCAGATGCGGTGGGTCGTACTGGGTGAGGTGCGCAGGGTGGTAGCCTGTCTGCCACAGCAGGAGAGGTGGCGGTGGCGGGAGGGAAGCCCGCTGGAAATCTTGTAGGAATATTCCCGCAACAGGTGCCTAGTCTATTAATAATTGAATCTAAAAAACAAAATAAAGAAGCAGAACTAAAATAGACTCAGAGAACATTTTGACAGTTGCAAAATGGGATGGGAGTTGGCGGTCAGGGGTGTGTGTGTGTGTGTGAAAAAGATGAAGGGATTAAGGAATACAGAATTGTTGTTGTGAGTAGTTATGGAGATGTAAAGTACAATAGAGGGAATATAGTCAATATAGTCTAAAAACTGTGTATGGTGTCAGATGGATGTGAAATATTGGGATGGCCACTCAATACGTTATTTAATGTCTAATCACTGTGGTCTACACCTGAACGTAATATAATAACGTATGCCAATTGTCATTGAAAAATATTCAAAGTGATAAAAAAATACATTTTACTGTCTATTGGAAAGTGATGAATTTCATTTTGTTAAATCCAATTTAAAAGAAAGTAGATGGAAGGCAGGCAGGCCAATGCTTCTAGAAAACTGCGACAAGTTAATAGAAAACTTTTTTTTAAAATCCTCACCTACCTGAGGATATGCTTTTTGATTTTAGAGAGAGGGGAAGGAAGAGAGGGAGAGGGAGAGGGAGAAGAGGGAGAGAGACAAGCCATCTACATGGAGAGAGAGCGGGAGAGGGAGAGAGAGAGAAGAGGGAGAGGGAGAGAGATGAGCTTTGGTTGCTTTCCGTAGGTGCTCCAGCGGGGTATTGAACATGTGCCCTGACCAAGAATCAAACATACAACCTTTCAGTATATGTTAACGATGCTCCACAAACTGAGCCATGCTGGCTAGGGCCCTAGACAACTTTTTAAATGTAAATTTGTCTTATCTTGTAACATGATAATCACCACTATATTAAAATTTTTTTGTTGGAAAATTGTTTAAGAAGAGAGCATGTGCCTGTAGTGGTTTGAATAGTGGTCCTCAGAGAGACATGTCCATGCCTCAATGCCCAGATCCTGTGAATGTTACCGATTAACATTAAAGACCTGGAGATGAAGTCATCCTGGAATTGCTGAGTGGACCCTAAATCCAATGTCAGGTTTTCTTAAGGGTCAGAAGTGGAGAAGACACAGACCAGGACGAGGAGGAGACAAAGGACTGAAGGCTGAGTCTGGCTGGTGCCGCTCAGCGCCTGCATGTGCACGGAATGGACGATGGGATTCTCTTGGGGTGATTATGTGAAGCACCCAGCAGGGTACCGAGCACCTGGGGGAGATCAGCACCCGTGGCTCCCATGTCTGTGTGCAGAGCGAGTCTTGTACAGCGTGACTCTGTTGGGCATGTCCTCAAGTGCCCCAAGTGCCACAGCTGCTGGCGTTGGACTCTCCCCTGACAGGAACTGTGTGGCTTCCGTTTATGCACTGCATTCTTAGAGGTGCAGTTTCTGGTTCTCCTGGGGCCCCTTGTTCAATAGCAGACACCTCCTCATCTCCTACCCTCCCCCCTCCCGTTATGACCTTTGATCAGATGAGCCTGACGACTTAGTGACAACAGGAAATAAACAGATGTGTCCCTGCCCCCAAGAATTGCTGCCAACCTGCCTCAGGAGTGGCTTCTGCGTGGCCCGGGCTGAGGACAGAGACAGCCTCGGATGGAGCTGAGGAAAGGCTAAGGCCGAGGACAGGACTCCTCGCACACAAGGTGCCGATGCAAGCCAGGGCTCAGGTGCCCCAGAGGAGCCAGAAATAGACTCTCAGAGTGCTGCATTGTCCGTGTGCATGTGGCGAGGTGGGGGCACAGGTGACGGGGGCCCAGCATACCAGAGCCTGAGGCCTCTCTGTGCCCCGTGTGGGCGACAGGTGGCGTCACCTCAGGGACCGCCTGTCCTGAGTTGGCTGGATGGTGCCTGAGCCACAGCTCAGGGATCAGGCTGGCTCTACTGCCCCACCCCAGGCACCCAGGAGGTGATCAACGGGCTGACGAGGACTAGCAAAGGCGTCTCCCCAGATGCTAGGCCCCAATGCAGTGTCTGCACGCCTGGTTTCTAGGAATCGTGGGCACAGGTACTGCCGCAGTATTTCACAGTAATTAAATGACTGTAAAATAATTTGCAGTAAGGCTCAGAGGTGAAGGGCCTTGTCCAAGGCCACAGGCGTGTCTTAGCTTGGATTTGAACTCGGGCTGCCTCAGCCTCACTCTTTCTAACATAGCCAGTCCCTCTCTGTCTGAGAGGTGGCCGTGTGGCCACCAGAGGCCTCTAAGGCCTCTGGGACAGGCTGCTGGGGCAGCCGGGGCGGGCAGGTGGGCGGGCATCCTGCAGAGGCCTGGCCCCGTGCCCTGTGCAGGGTGCATTTGTTCTCTGCTCACTGCAGAGCAGGACAGGCCAGCTCCTGAGCCCCAACAAACAGCCTGCAGCCCTCAGGGCCCAGCCTCACTCCCGGACAGCGAGGAGCAGCACTATCCAATGCTCTTGATGGTGTTGGTAGAAGCAAGAACCGGCTGTGAAACTTGGGCCTGGAGTGAGTGCACATCACAGCCGTGTGCCTGTCATTGGCCACAGCAGTCACCCGCCAGCTGCTCAGTGGCCGGGGCAGCTTCCCAGGCGCTGGTGACAGGAGCGTGTGCAGCGGCTGCTCTGTGCTGCCCCGTCAGCACAGACTTTCACAGCCCGTGCGGGTCTCTCCTTTGGCCGGAGCGGGGCTGTCCGGGGCAGAAGGTGCTGCTTCCTGCCTCCAGGGCTCACTGTCTGGTTGAGGCACAGCCTGAACTCCACAAGGGCTGTTGCCCAGTAGGAGGCGCTGTGTGGGACACAGGCAAGCGCAGGGCTGTGGGGCGCAGGGCTGCGCTGCGTTCTGCAGGTGCAGAGCTGCAGAGGGCACCCTGAACCCTCGGTTCAAATACAAGAAATCCCAGCCCGGGGCCGAGGAAGCGGCTCTGCAGCCTGAGGGACGGTGTGCAGGCTCGGAGCCGGGCTCTGTGTGGATACAGTGGCCTGTGTGTTGGTGGTTTGAGGAAGGGGAAGAGGCAGAGGGCTGCGAGGGGCAGGGCTGAGGCTGCCGGGCAGCCGCGGAGTTCTGGCCTCTGGGTGAGGTGGGCACTGGGAAGGGCTTCCCAGGACCCCAGCCAGGTCCTCTCCCACCTGCACCAGCTCCGCCTGGGCTGCTCCAGGCTGCAGAGCCACTGAGCCTGCCTCTGCCAGCAGCCCCTGCCGCTCCGCTCACCCTGGGCATGAATCAGCTCCATTCTCCAGGAACAAAAGCTCCTGGGTTGCCAGGGAGATGCAGGGGCTGACTTCCTGGAGCTGAGCGTTGGTGTTGGGGGGAGGGGGACGCAGCCCAGAGGCTGCTCTGCGCCAGCCAGCGGGGCTGCGGGAGCCGCCGCCTCGTCAGGCCCAATGGGCGCTCTGTGGGCAGGCTCAGCAGGGCCTCGGGCAGGCCGGGTTCTCCTGTTTCTGTCTGACCCGGGTTGTCAGGGGGATACTAGCTAGCATGCCCGGTGGCTGCGGGCTTCATGAGGGAACAGGTGGAGAGCCCTCCTCCCGTTTGTGTGCAAGTGTCCTCCCAGGCCCCAGCCCCGCAAGGCTGGCGGCTGCGTGGCCGTGCTGGCACACAGCCTCCTCACTGTTCACAGATGTGGCCGTGGCTGCTGTTCTGGAGCCCAGGAGCTCTGTGGGCTGGCAGACTGCCCTCAGGTTTTGAGATTTCTCGGAATGGAGGGAAGGGGAGCCCGCTCCCGGGAGCCTGCTGAAGGTTGGGGTGCTCTGGGAAGACCGTGTGTGTGAGCTCAGTCTGACTGGGTCCCGGTGCGTCCTGAGCCGTGAGGCTGCTGCAGTGCTCTGGGCCCACCATCCCAGCAGGACTCCGGGCCTTTGCACACCGTCCCTCGGTGCCCTGACCTGAGCTGATACAAGTTCAGGACGGGGTGGGAGCTGGGCCCGCCTGTCTCACCCGCCCTGCTCCCTGCACTGCCCCCGCACACGCGGAGGGGAGCCTGGGCGGGCTCAGGGAGGACGTGGCTGCGGAGCCAGGTCCTCGGCCACATAGGAATTGGGCGTGTGCCGGGGAGCGGACGCTGGGACCGTCAGGAATGCCGTCTGTGCGCTGCTCGTGGTGGGTGTGGGAGGGAGAGGGGCGCTGGGGGCGTTTCGGACGGGGTGGTGGGCCTTGTTGGCGGAGGGGAGGCGGGAGTTGCCAGGGAGGGCGGGTTCCCGTGATGTCCCGGGAAAGGCATTTTCCAAGACGCGCACGGGAGAGGGAGGCAGCTGTATTGGTAGAAAGCTTCCTTCCTGTGGAATCCAGCCCAGTTTCCGAGTCCTTCCCCTCGGTCCTGCCCAAGGGAAGCCCCTGCCAGAGCGGCCCAGACCGGCCTGCCCGGGCTCGCCCGTGTCGAGGCGTGGCCAGGCTGCTCCGCCTGCTCCCATGTGGCCACGTGGCCCTGAAGGAAACACAGGAGAATGCGAGGAAGCAGTGGCACCGCCGTGTGCCGGGGCAGAGGTGCCGTGTGCCGGGGGCAGTGGTGCCGCGTGTGCCGGGGGCAGAGGTGCTGCGTGTGCCGGGGGCAGTGGCACCGCCGTGTGCCGGGGCAGAGGCACTGCCGTGCGCCGGGGGCAGTGGTACTGCCGTGCGCCGGGGGCAGTGGTACTGCCGTGCGCCGGGGGCAGTGGTACTGCCGTGTGCCGGGGGCAGAGGCGCCGCCGTGTGCCGGGGGCAGAGGTGCTGCGTGTGCCGGGGGCAGAGGTGCCGCGTGTGCCGGGGGCAGAGGCGGGCAGAGGCGCCGCGTGTGCCGGGGGCAGAGGCGCCACCGTGTGCCGGGGGCAGAGGCGCCGCGTGTGCCGGGGGCAGAGGCGCCGCCGTGCGCCGGGGGCAGAGGCGCCGCCGTGTGCCGGGGGCAGAGGTGCCGTGTGCCGGGGCAGGTGCTGGGGTCACAGGGTGCTGAAGTCTGTGATGGAGAGATGCTGGAGAGGAGCAGTGACAGTGTACTCAGACCAGCGAGGACGGCCTGGATACCGTTGGCAGCAGGCCATGTGTTTCTTGTCTCAGCGCCGCAGGGGGCAGCGTGGCCTGAGGCCCTGGAGGGGTCCCTGGTGGAGGGCCGGGGGGAGGGCGGCCGAGGCGGGCAGGGCAGTGGAGAGGCCGGGCCAGGGCCGCCAGGAGGGAGTGGCTCTGCAGGTCCTCAGCCTCATTACTTGCTGCTGTCACTGGGGAAAGTTGCAAAATGAAGATCAGTGTCGGAGCAGACGGAGTTGTTTGATGTCTAGCCAGGGCAGCCTTTGTTGCTGTAAGTCCTGCTTTCTTCTCACTGCCCAGCCCAGCCGAGTGGTAGTGGCCCTGAAGGAAGCCAGCCCCCTGCTCTCTCAGAACCCACAGAAAACATGGCTGTGGGCCCGTCCGGCCAGCGTGGCTGAGGAGAGGTGTGTGGTCTGTTTCACGCACAGGCAAGAACAGGTCTGAGGACGCACCAGGCACGTGGCCTGGCTGGTGGGAAGACTCGGCTCTGATTCAGACCCAGCGGGGCCTCAGCGCCCGGCTGGGAGCAGGTGTGTCCGTGTCTTCGCCTTAAGCTCCCACAGGCCTGGCGTGGTGTCGGGCTGGCCTGGGTCCTGAAATGCCCGGGAACCTCCCAGGCGGCAGCCTCCACAGTGAGCGCGAGCGCAGGGCCGACACGGTCACAGAGGGGCGGCGGGCGTGGGCTCCGAGGCTGCAGGCGGGTTCCGGAGCGCCGCAGGCGGGCCATGCAGCCTGGAGGTCTGGGCCAGGCTGGCGGGGGAGGCACGAGCAGCCCGTCTGTCCCGGGGTGGCAGGGGCTGCCCCTGCCCATGGTGCCTTGCTTGTGTCATTGCGGCTGGGCAGAAAGGGCTGGGCAAGTGGAGGTCCGCCTGCCGGGCTCAGCCTCAGTGGCAGGTGGCAATGCTCAGGGACTTCCGGGGCCAGGCTGCAGGCCTTGCCCTCGGGGAGTGTCTGGTCGGCTCAGGGTGCTGTTGGCTGCAGGTTGGGGGCCTCTTCGTCCGTGGGCAGAGGAGGAAGGGGGTAATGACGCAGCGAGTGTGGGAGGCCGCTGTGGGTGTCTGTCTGCCTGCGTGCCTGCCGCTGGCTCTGAGGAGGCGGGGCTGGGCCTGCAGCTGCCTTTCTCGGCGAGGGCTCCTCCCTGTGCAGACACCTTCCGCTCCTGCTTCCCTGGACGTCCTTGTGGGGCGGGGCCAGCCTTCCGGGAGAAGACTGTGGAACCTCATTCTCCACGGGAACCCAGCCTGCGGGAGGGGCGATGCGCTCGGGCTGGTGTGAGCTGCCTGTAGAGGGCCTGCGTCCAGAGCGTGGTGGCGGCGGGGCCAGCGGGCAGGTGTCCCCACCCTGCCTGGTCTGCAGCCCGTGGGGCAGGGCAGGCTCCAGCCCCGGCAGGGATTCGGGTGACCGGCAGACAAGACATAGGGGGGCAAGCAGGCTGTTCGGGCAAGTGTCCAGACCGAGGAGATGCTGCTGCGAACTGGAGGTGGAAGGAAGTGACGTGTGAAGGACAAACGGACGAGGAGGCGCCAGCCCATCGGTGGGACGTGAAGACTGAGGCCAGGTTTCCCCTGCCCCTGGGGCTGGGCCGTCAGCCCAGTGTGAGGGCGCTCTGCTGCCAGGATGGAAGAGGGCGCCGGCCTGGAGAGTCGGTGGGTCAGTCTGACTAGCATTAGGTGGAGGCTGGTCAGACCCTACTGATCACGAGGTGACCGGGTGACCATGCATCCGGAGGTCCCGTGCTGCAAACAAGCAAACAAACAAACCAACCTTGCCCTGGGCCAGAGGGCCTGATTCTCTGCCGTCTCTCCGCGGACGTGCAGGGCCTGGGCAGGCTCTGCTCTGGCTCTCAGTGATCTCTGCAGTCACATGCGAGCCGTGGAGCGAAGGAAGGGCTTTCAAACAGCTTCCAGCCATGGCCCCTTTGTTTAAGGGAAATGCACTGCCGCTTCTGTGCTCAGCTGAGGGCCAGGGGTGGGGCTGGCCCTCTATTCAGGAGGCCTGAGGACCAGCCCAGAGGTTGCCAGCCTGTCTCAGAGCCCTGCTTGCAAACATTTGTCTAAGTTTAAAAACGTGTGAGACCGGCCTTTACCGAGCACGCGGTGTGTGCCAGGCACCGTTCTGAGCACAGACATTAGCTCATTAAATTCTCACAACAGCCCTAAGAAGGAGATGGGTAAACTGAGGCACGGAGCGGTGGAGGGACTGCTCAAGGCCCACAGTTCGGTGGCACAGCTGTCTCCTCCTGCGGTGCCTCTGGACGCAGTGGGGGGAAGGGCCAGCAGGCGGCTCAGACCGTTGTTGGGGCTTCTGTTCCAGACAGTGCGTCCCGAGAGCTGTCCCAGCCTGGCGGACACACACACACACACACACACACACACACACGCGCGCGCGCGCGCGGGGAGACACCAGACCTGCTCCTGTCCTCTCCCACTGCCCAGCCGGGCCCCGAGGCTGGGGTGGCCTGGGATCGCAGGCGGGGTGGTAGGAAGCTGAATGGGGGCGTTTCTCTGCCAGCCACACTCTCTGAGCACCAGCTTTATCCAGCAGATAAAATGCGGGGGGATGCCAGAGGCATGGGTCAATGCCTGGCTGTTGGCAGGGTGGGAGGAGTGAGAAGCCTCATTATGCGCCGCTCTGCCTCCAAGGACAGGCTCGCGGTGCGGCCCCAGCCCCGGGCCGGCGGACAGAGCAGGAAATTGTTGGAAATGGCTCCCCTTCCCTCGCAGAACAAAGACGTTTTCTCTGGAATAAATCGACTCCCTCTCAGCCCGGGTTTCCCACAAACGCGGCCTGTGCCGGGCTCAGCTCTGGAGGGAGTGGGTCCGGGGGTGCGCTCCGGGGCGAGGCTCCTGCCTGCGGCTCTGTGGCCGGCTCTGGCTGGGGAAGGCAGCCCGCAGCCTCTGGCTGGGGAAGGCAGCCCGCAGCCCTGTGTGTTGATAGCTTTGCGCGTTGCTCACTAGCTGTGCTGCCTTCGGGCAGGCACCTACCTCTCTGAGCTCTTGGTTATGGAGGGATGGGCGCCTCCTACCTGGGCTGCGGAGGAGTAACTATATGGGGAGTCCCACCCCCCACAGCCAGCTTTGAGCAGTCCCGCCTCCTTTTAGCAAATCTGCCCCCCAAGCGGGCGGGGTGTGGGGGCCCAGGGGACTGCTGACCCGGATGGGCTTCGGCCTGGCTTGGAGCAGGGTGGGGTGGGGTCTGTGCTGAAGGATCAAGCCTCCTCAGGGAGGCTGGGCTGGGGGACAAGGCTCCCTGGGGCCCTCCGAGTCAGCGGGGTGCCGGGCAGGCCCCAGGCTGGGTGGGGCCAGAATCTCGGGAGACTGGGCTTTGCTCTGGGCTGAATTAAAGGCGATGGTTTGGGCTGCTGCCCGGGCCTCAGGGCCTCAGCAGGGGCTCAGCGAGGCTGCCCAGGGGCACGTGAACTGCCTTCTGCTCCAGAACAGCCCTTCTCTCCTCCAGATCCCCCGGAGGCCGTGGGCCGTGGGAGCCACAGGCCCTGAGGGGACTCACCACTGCCCCTCACAGCCCTGTCACTCGGGCAGACTGCTTCTCTGGAGGCCTCAGCGGTGCCCCTGCAGAGAATGACCAGCGCCCCTGGTTTGCAGGTGGAGCGGGAAGCCCGGGAGCAGCCCTGGCACAGGGGAGGCGCTGTCCTGTGAGTGTGTAGCTGCTCCCCACGAGGCTGGCGACAAGGTGCCGCGTGGCAGCGGGGTCCCCGGGAGACAGGAGCCTCCTGAGGCCTGTGGGAGCCCGGCTGGGGGTGTGCTAGTGAGCGCTGCCTGGTAGGGGGGTGGCCTGGTCCTGTCCAGGGCCTGGGACTGCACCTGGGACAGGCAGGTTCGGCCAGTAGCTGGCCTCTGCCTTGCTCTGCCTTTCCCCCCTCCTCCTCCCAGTTTCTGACTCCTCTGCGCAGACGTTGTAGAGAAAAGTCCAGAACACGCGGCCTGGCCGGGTCAGAGGAGTCAGGCTCCCCAGCACGCGGGCCCGGCGGAGCAGAGGTGGCCGCGCCATGGAGCTGGGCCTCAGAGACGGACGACATGAGCACTTTCCCGCGCCAGGCTGGTGCCACCTCCCACACGGCGGGCCCGTGCCAGCGTGAGCCGCCCTTCCAGAGCTGGCAGGTCCTGCGTGCCTGCCTCTCTCCTGGCCCCTGCCTCCGTCCACAGTCTTTGGGGGTGGGGGTGGGGAAGGGGAGAGAGAGAGAGAGAGAGAGAGAGAGAGAGAGAGAGAGAGAGAGAGAGCGAGCGTGAGCGAGCACGCGCGCTCTGGGCTCAGACAAGGTGCATTGAACTTGACCCTGTCCTGTTATATTGCAAGTCACACAGCCTGTCTGAGCCTGTTCTCATCCAGAAAACGGGGATAATACTCGTAAGATCTCCGAGGGTGTGCGGAGGTCGCACGGGCACTCAGCCTGGGACGCTGTGGGCTTGTGCCCGGTGCTGGGCACTGTTCCCGGGGAGCAGGCTTGGGTCCCAGCTGTGTCCCAGGCAGCCCAGCTCTGCCTGCCACGTCTGTTCGGGAGGCGAGAGTGGCTCCGAGGCAGGACTCTGTCACCCCCCCCCCCCCCCCCCGCCCCAATTCGTTCAGCTTCGAATGAAAGCCTAAGCAGAAGACACAAAACATCTCCCGGCAGAGGAAGGAGCGGCCGCTGCTCATTGTGGGTCCGGCTGGGAGGCTGCGGTGCAGCTCTGCCCGCGCCTGTCACCATGGTTCTCACAGCCCACGCCGGCGGGGGCTGGGCATTTCCCGCTCTCTGGAGGTCAGCCCCACCCCTCGGGCCGGCTTAGCTGGGCTGCTCAGCCCCCACGGCCCTTCCTGGCACCCACTCTAGCTTCTGCGCTGGCGGCACAGTTTGTTCCGTGGGTGGGCTCCTGCTGCGGCCAGTGGGCTTGTGCTGGGGACACTGAAAGATCTGATGGGGGGCACTTGGGGGAGTGCGGACCTCAGGGGCAGACCTGGCACCTCAGTCTCGCTGTGCCCCTGCTGTGTGGCCTTGGTGAAGTTGCCTAACTTCTCTGAGCCTGGCTTCCCCGTGTCTAAGTGGGAGTGGTGCTCCGCTGTGAAGTGCGGCCAGCGCTGTCACAGTCAGTGCTCAGGAACGCTGGCTCCACCGGGGCAAGGAGCCGCGTGGGCAGTGCCCGTCTCCCTCTCCGTGGAGCAGAGAACAGCCACGGGAAGGGGTGGGTGGTGTTGCCCAGGCCACTCCACATGGGTGTGTTGGTGGGGCTGGGTTCCCCGCGACTGGGGTCAGGGGGCACACTCATGGCTGTCTGAGGACCAGGGGGCTGACTCAAACAAGCTCATTTTGGTTGAATCCATGCCAGCATGTGAGTCCATGGGAGCCGCGCTGCCGGGCTCTCACAGGCTCCTCCAACAGGAAATCCTGGTGGGAGCCCGGGCTCCCAGCTCCCCGTGATCCTGCTGTCCGGGCCCCCCCCCCCCCCCCCCCCCCCCCATCCATCTCCACGGGGACCGGCGCTGGGCTGCCACGTGGCACCATGTGGAGCCCGCTCAGGAGCCATGGCAGGGCCCTCCTCCGTGCCCCGCTTCTCACTGCGCTCCCCATCCTCCCTCTGTCCTTTGCCCCTCCCTTCTCCTTGCTGCCTCTGTCCGCTCACACAGACAGCTCTGTCAGGATGCTCTACACTTGATTACATTTGAAATAATCAACTTTTTCTCTGGTTTGAAACTTGCAGACTCTCCCCTCTGTCGGTGGAACCCGAGTTTCCCTGGTTTTCTTTATTCTCACACATTAATGTATGTAATCTGTACGTATCTGACTGTACTGGCCTATAACAACCCAGACGCTTTGTTCCTGTGCCCTAGCTCACAGACACAGCAGATCGCGGCCTCATGTCCTCCAGAGACGGACGGGGGACAGAGCAGTGGGAGGGGGGAGAGAAACGGACTGTGTGGTCTGGGAGTGCCTGGTCCTGTTTTTACACGTTCGGGGAAAACCACTGAACTGACAGCTTGCAGGGAGGTCAGCCTGGGCTGGACCTGGGGCAAAGGGGCTCCTCAGAGGAAGCAGACGCTGTTCCTGGGGCTCTCTGGAGGCTGAGGGGAGGCTGTGGCGTGCACGGCAGACTCCCTTGCCTGTGGCCTGGAGTCCCTGTCAGGCCCCTGCGTCCCCCAGATTCCCGGTCAGAACACAGCGCTCTTTCCTTTGGAATGAAAACATGAATCAGTTGTGAAGTCAGCATTCCTTGCTGTGCCTAACCTAAACTTTTCTTTCGGTGTGTCGTTTTGATTTCTTCTTCTTCTTTTTAATATATTTTATTGACTTTTTACAGAGAGGAAGGGAGAGAGATAGAGAGATAGAAACGTCGATGAGAGAGAAACACCGACCAGCTGCCTCTTGCACACCCCCTCCCAGGGATGTGCCCGCAACCAATGTACATGCCCCTGACTGGAATCGAACCTGGGACCCTTCAGTCCACAGACCAACGCTCTACCACTGAACCAGACCGGTTTCGGCTCTTCTTCTTCTTGTTAATCCTCACTGACTGACGGAGAATATTCTTCCATTGATTTTAAGAGCGTGGGAGGGCCGGGGAAAGACAGAGAAGAGAGAAACAATGTGAGATACACTGATTGGTTGCCTCCCGCATGCACCCCAACCAGGGCTGGGGATTGAGCCTACCACTAAGGTAGGGGCCTTGCCCAGAATCAAACCCAGGACCCTGTAGTCCTCGGGCCAAGGCTCTGTCCACTGAGCACACAGGCTGGGCTGTCCTTGTGATTCCTAACCCCCGTTGTCCGTCAGGTCCGGAAGCTCTAATGTTGGGCTGAAGAGGAGTGTGATGGCCACTTGCTCAGTCTCCTTTGGGAATCACAGCTCTGCAGTGGGTTTTTCCTGCTTTTTCTCTTATATTTGTCATTTTCCCCATAAAAGAAGCCTTCACTTATTTATTCTATATTGTGGACATGTGTGGTCAATGGTCTTATTGTTCAAACACAGTCCCTGGGAGGAATCCGGCTGCTCCAGGAAGTCCCTGCCACGTGACTTGCGTGGCCAGTGAAATCGGGGTGAGTGACATAAGCCTCCGAGCAGAGGACTCGGGTGGTCACATGGCTCGGGCATGTTTGCTCTCCCTCTGCCAGGAGAGATGGCTCCCCCCAGCCCTGATCAGCGGCTGCAGTGAACACGCATGTGAGGGGAGACCCTTTGGTTGGTTTAAGCCCTGAGACCCGGGTGGCTGGTTAGACAGCATGTCTTAGCTCACACTGACTCACACAACACTAACATAGTGTTTCTCCAGCGGATTTTTTGTTTTATGGAACAATAACCATTTTGTCTTAATCTCTATTAATCAATTGATGTGATGTCTTTTTTTTTTTTTCTCTCTGAAAACAGCTGGTAGCATTTTTCTAAAATCTTAGGCGCTGTGTGTGTCTGTTTGAGGGCTGGCTATTTGGAAATGATACTGTTTGTAAAAGTTAAATTAGGCATTTTGTTTCTCTTACCTGTTTACTTGCCTCTGGGTTTTCTCTGTGGTCCCTCTCCATGGTGCTGAGGGATCTCGTAGCCTCATGGGGTAACCACTTGGGGTGAGGCTGGAAGGGGACCCTCACCCTCAGGACCCGTTGGTGGGAGAAGCGTGTGGCTTGAAGCTGGGCAGTTTCTGGCTCATGGCTGCTGGTCCCACTGCTGCTGTTGGTTAAGGGGTCAGAGGGAGCGCGTCCTCGGCACCGTCCCCGCTTCTGTCTTCCCCGCTGGGTCTGGTGGCTCTCCTGTCACCGCTGTGGTGGCCTGCCCATTCCTGGCATTCTCTGGTTGCCTCCGTCATGGCTGCGATGAGTGTCAGTGTCCTGTACACCTGGCCTGGCTGGCCCTCCACCGCCCACGCACGCCGTCCCCACGCGGGGCCAGAGAGGGCTCTCAGCTCCTGCTCACCGGTGCTCACGCAGCACCGGCCCCTCCCGGAGTCTTCCCCTCTCCGTGCTTGGTCTCCTGGACCCATGCCTCCTCTTGTCTCTGTCAGCTGTGTGGGCCGAGCGTGGCCGTCAGCCGGGCGCTGACAGCTTTCTGGACCACAGCGGCCACCCTGTCTGCTGTCTCTGCGGCGCCCTGAGTTCAGGGCCTTGGCCTGTCCCCGAGCCTTGCTGCTTGGTAAGGCGCTCTCTCCTGGAGCGGGCAATCCGGCCCCTGCACCCCGCCTGTGCTGGCCGGAACGCCCTGCTGAGACGCAGCTCTGTCAGAGCCCGAGGCCGAAAACTCGCGCTTATTCCAGAGGTGCCTGAGCGGAGCTGCTGAGGAGGGACCAGCCAGGACAGGGGAGCGCTCTGGTCTCAGAGCGGCCCATTCCTGAGCCCGAAAGGCAGAGGCGGGGTGGGCAGCTGCTTAGCCGGGAGAAGGGTGGGGGGGTTGGGGGGCCGCCTCCGGGGGAGCATAACCACTGCCAGGCAGACCAGCTCAGCCTCTTATTTCCTCAGGGCCTCGCAGGGGTTGACGCCAAGGAGAAGCCAAGGGCTAGGGAGCTGGAGTGGAGTGCCCGGGGGTTGGCCATGCAGGGCTCATGGCGGGGGGTGAAGTGGGGGGGAGGGAGTCAGGAGGCGCTCGCAGGGTGGGCAGCTTACAGGCCAGACCTGACCACGTGTGTCCACCGAAGAGCCGCCAGGTCCGGGGCGCTGCCTGCTGGGCACCAGCTACCCGTTCACGTCCCACACAGTCCTGCGAATCACATACGCGTTTGGGGGCTGGTCCCCGTACAGGGAGAGGGCTTGTCTGTTGTCCCTTTCTAGTTCTCTTGCCAGCGGTGAGTTCATGGCTTCCGAAGGGGTGTGGTGACATTGGCGTCATTGCTGCAGACTGATGCCTGTGGCACGGGCCATTCCTGGTGGGAGCAGAGGCCGGCATGGCCAGACCTGTGGCCCAGGCCGACAAGGGGGGAGCAGACCAGGCCGGGTCCCCAGAGGGGGGGTGCATGCCCGAGGAGTGGCCCTCTGCCCCGGGCTGTTCGGACAGAAGTCACACCGCCGCGCCTGTGGGCCAGGAGAGCTACGGCACCTTAGAGGGAGGGGCACGTTTCTGCCCCACGCCTGCCTTAGAGGGAGGGACAGTGCGGGCCTCTGAGGCCCAGGCTGGCACTGGGCGCGAGAGCTGGTGAGGCAGCCGGAGGCGGCCTCCTGGCTGTGTGCCAGCGCCTGGCTGGGTGCCGCACAGGCGGCAGGTGCTCAGCCAAGGAGGAGAGAGCAGGAAGGGCCCCGAGGGCTGGTCGGGAGGGATGGAGACAGTCTGTGCCCATTATTAGTTTTAACAATTAGAGACAATGTAATTATATGACACAACCTTTGAAAGGGGAAAACCTCTTCCCCACCCTCACTAACATTGGGCTGCTGCTTTTCGGACAGCGCCCCGATGCTAGTGACTCAGCAGGGGTGGGGGCAAGAGACATGCTGAGGTGGCATTGGGGTGAGGTGCGTGGATGGAGCGTGGTGGGTCCCCCAGGAGAGCTGGCTGCCGGGCGGCTCCTGTCCGCAGGGGCCCTCCCCGCCTCGGGGGCTGGCCCTTACCGGCCGTCTGTGTCCTCGGGGTTGCCGTCAGTGGGGTGGCTGGGTGCGGGGTGAGTGGCGCCGAGGCCGTCGCGGCCAGCAGGCTCCCTCTGCAGCAGGTCCCTTGGGCATTCTGTGACCCCGAGGGGGCCGCTGGGCGTCAGACAGGCGGTGCCCCGCCGCCCAGGGGAGCGCTGGCCCCGCTGCCAGCCTCGGCCGGGCAGCAGGTCCCCTGGGAAGTAGAAAAGCAGAGATGCCAGCGCTTGGCTTCTGGGGTGCAAGCTGGGGGCAGGGTTTGGACACTGCACAGGGGTTCTCAAATGTCATGTTTTTTCATAATTACCTGAAAATCTTAAAAAAAACAAAGCTTTCTGTGCCTGCTGTAACAGGCTCTGAGTCCTGAGGTTTGGGGGGCCAGAAAACTTACAAGATAGTGCCCTCCATCCAGTGCCTAGGAGAGGCTGATGCTGTTGGTGTGGGGAAGACAGCTTGAAAAACACTGGCCTAGAGCAACAATCCAGGGAGGGGGTCTCAGCTCTGCCGGGTGGGGAAGGAGGGGGGGTCTCAGCTCTGCCGGGTGGGGAAGGAGGGGCGTCTCAGCTCTGCCGGGTGGGGAGGGAGGGGGGGTCTCAGCTCTGCCGGGTGGGGATGGAGAGGGGGGGTCTCAGCTCTGCCGGGTGGGGAAGGAGGGGGCGGTCTCAGCTCTGCCGGGTGGGGAGGGAGGGGGGGTCTCAGCTCTGCCGGGTGGGGAGGGAGGGGGGGTCTCAGCTCTGCCAGTGGGGAGGGAGGGGGGTCTCAGCTCTGCCGGGTGGGGAGGGAGGGGGGGTCTCAGCTCTGCCAGTGGGGAGGGAGGGGGGTCTCAGCTCTGCCGGGTGGGGAGGGAGAGGGGGGGTCTCAGCTCTGCCGGGTGGGGAAGGAGGGGGGGGTCTCAGCTCTGCCGGGTGGGGAGGGAGGGGGGGTCTCAGCTCTGCCGGGTGGGGAGGGAGGGGGGGTCTCAGCTCTGCCGGGTGGGGAGGGAGGGGGGGTCTCAGCTCTGCCGGGTGGGGAGGGAGGGGGGGTCTCAGCTCTGCCGGGTGGGGATGGAGAGGGGGGGTCTCAGCTCTGCCGGGTGGGGAAGGAGGGGGCGGTCTCAGCTCTGCCGGGTGGGGAGGGAGGGGGGGTCTCAGCTCTGCCGGGTGGGGAGGGAGGGGGGGTCTCAGCTCTGCCGGGTGGGGAGGGAGGGGGGGTCTCAGCTCTGCCAGTGGGGGAGGGAGGGGGGTCTCAGCTCTGCCGGGTGGGGAGGGAGGGGGGGTCTCAGCTCTGCCAGTGGGGAGGGAGGGGGGTCTCAGCTCTGCCGGGTGGGGAGGGAGAGGGGGGGTCTCAGCTCTGCCGGGTGGGGAGGGAGGGGGGGGTCTCAGCTCTGCCGGGTGGGGAGGGAGGGGGGGTCTCAGCTCTGCCGGGTGGGGAGGGAGGGGGGGTCTCAGCTCTGCCGGGTGGGGAGGGAGGGGGGGTCTCAGCTCTGCCGGGTGGGGAGGGAGGGGGGGTCTCAGCTCTGCCGGGTGGGGAGGGAGGGGGGGTCTCAGCTCTGCCGGGTGGGGAGGGAGGGGGGGTCTCAGCTCTGCCGGGTGGGGAGGGAGGGGGGGTCTCAGCTCTGCCGGGTGGGGAGGGAGGGGGGGTCTCAGCTCTGCCGGGTGGGGAGGGAGGGGGGGTCTCAGCTCTGCCGGGTGGGGAGGGAGGGGGGGGTCTCAGCTCTGCCGGGTGGGGAGGGAGGGGGGGTCTCAGCTCTGCCGGGTGGGGAGGGAGGGGGGGTCTCAGCTCTGCCGGGTGGGGAGGGAGGGGGGGTCTCAGCTCTGCCGGGTGGGGAGGGAGGGGGGGTCTCAGCTCTGCCGGGTGGGGAGGGAGGGGGGGGTCTCAGCTCTGCCGGGTGGGGAGGGAGGGGGGGTCTCAGCTCTGCCGGGTGGGGAGGGAGGGGGGGTCTCAGCTCTGCCGGGTGGGGAGGGAGGGGGGGTCTCAGCTCTGCCGGGTGGGGAGGGAGGGGGGGTCTCAGCTCTGCCAGTGGGGAGGGAGGGGGGTCTCAGCTCTGCCGGGTGGGGAGGGAGGGGGGGTCTCAGCTCTGCCAGTGGGGAGGGAGGGGGGTCTCAGCTCTGCCGGGTGGGGAGGGAGAGGGGGGGTCTCAGCTCTGCCGGGTGGGGAGGGAGGGGGGGGTCTCAGCTCTGCCGGGTGGGGAGGGAGGGGGGGTCTCAGCTCTGCCGGGTGGGGAGGGAGGGGGGGTCTCAGCTCTGCCGGGTGGGGAGGGAGGGGGGGTCTCAGCTCTGCCGGGTGGGGAGGGAGGGGGGGTCTCAGCTCTGCCGGGTGGGGAGGGAGGGGGGGTCTCAGCTCTGCCGGGTGGGGAGGGAGGGGGGGTCTCAGCTCTGCCGGGTGGGGAGGGAGGGGGGGGTCTCAGCTCTGCCGGGTGGGGAGGGAGGGGGGGTCTCAGCTCTGCCGGGTGGGGAGGGAGGGGGGGTCTCAGCTCTGCCGGGTGGGGAGGGAGGGGGGGTCTCAGCTCTGCCGGGTGGGGAGGGAGGGGGGGTCTCAGCTCTGCCGGGTGGGGAGGGAGGGGGGGTCTCAGCTCTGCCGGGTGGGGAGGGAGGGGGGGTCTCAGCTCTGCCGGGTGGGGAGGGAGGGGGGGTCTCAGCTCTGCCGGGTGGGGAGGGAGGGGGGTCTCAGCTCTGCCGGGTGGGGAGGGAGGGAGGGGTCTCAGCTCTGCCGGGTGGGGAGGGAGGGGGGGTCTCAGCTCTGCCGGGTGGGGAGGGAGGGGGGTCTCAGCTCTGCCAGTGGGGAGGGCAGGTGTTGGCTGCCACAGGTGCAGAGGAAGGTGCTAGCCCTTCAGGCTGGGTAGAGGGGCATTGGCTGCTGCCCTTCCCCATGCCCTCTGGGCTGTGCTGGCCCCTCCGCGCCGTGTGGCTGGGCTCCGGGGCCAGTGGATCTGCTGGCCGCCTTCCAGGAGGGGAGCCTGGCCTGGGGGGAGGCTGCTGGGGAGGGAAGCCGCATGGGGCTGTGGGAAGGGTTGTGAGAGAGCATGCTGGGCGTGAATAACGCATCTGCCACGGGAGGATGGCCAGGAAGTGTGGCTTCCCCGGTGCAGGAGGCACATTTCAGTGCGGAAGCAGGAGAGCTGGTGACGGCAGCGGGAGGCGCCCGCTCCGCCTGCTATCACCGGCTTCCAGTTGAGGACCATCGCGGCTCAGCCTGTGCCTCTGGGAAAGCAGTTCTCCGGAGCCCCGCCAGCTGCGGCGTGGCGCTCAGCCCGGGGCCGCACCCCGAGGGGCTGTTCTGGGGGAGAGCCGGCTGCCAGCCGGGCTCCGATGTCCCGGTTTCTATAGCTACGGAAATGTAATTACCCAAGAGTGAGACCCTGTGCGGGTTTCCTTGTAACCTCAGATAGCTAATGACATTTCCCGGGCTTCCAGCAATCCGGGACAAAACGCTCATTTTGAATTTAACATGAGTAATGCCATTTTCCATCTTCGTTAAGTACTTTGTGTCATAAAAGAGTTATCTGCGCCGAGCGCCTGGTTCCGTCGGTAAACATATTACAAATATTATCACCGCTGATTTTCTGGATGAAAGATGCGGTGAGGGCCCAGATACGCTCCTCCTTACATTGCGACTCTGCGTGGAGACTCAGCAAATTCAGCGTGAAATCATCGTGGAGGTGGCTCAGACCGAGCCCATCTCTCGCGCCCGGAGGCCCGGAGACAGCTCGCCACCTCAGGAGCCGGGCTCTGTCAGTGCGGCCCGCACCGGCACAGATGCCGATGCCGGTGCCTTTGGTCCAGGAGGATGGAAGTCACCGGCTGAGCTCGTTAGGAAGACACGTCCGGGCTGCTCCAGAGACACACAGGATCTGCACACCAAAGTAGAATTGGCGCTGAGCCCATGTCCATTTCTCATCCATTTATTCATGGGCTTCGCAAGTCCCAGGAGTCATTCCGGTGCATGAGATGGGGAGTCTGATGGAGGGAGGAGCAGGCGGGGCAGGCGCGAGCTCCTGGGAGGACTGTCCAGCAGGGTGGGGGTGTGCGGAGCAGGCAGCCGGGGCTGGGGAAGGGCTCCAGGCTGGGTCTGGCAGCACGCTCTCCTAGGGTCGAGTCCAGTCTCTGGCTGCAGTGGAGACTGGCATTGCCCTCCTCCCGTGGGCCCATCGCTGCTTCAGAGGCTCCTGGATGGAGGAGGGAACCCTGTTGGGGTCAGAGGTCGGGTGGACTTGGGCCCTATTCCTGGCTCTTCACTTAGTAGTGGGACTAGTTCAGGTCAGGCCAGGCCTCAGTTTTGTCCTGTGTAAAATGTCCGCATACGGAGCTGTTTGACATTGAAATTGAGTCTCGAAAGAACTGTTGGCCCAGAAAGAAACTCACCACAGCCTGATTCATATGCCTTTCAGCATAACCATTATTGCTTGTCTCATTTTTGATTCTTATAAGTATATTTCCAGTAGGACATGATCTCACTCATCTGGGGGAAATGGTGAACAACACAGACTGATGAACAAGAACAGACCCAGAGACAAGGAGCCATGGGTCAGACTGTGGGATGGACCTCAGAGGGAGGGTGGGGATAAAAGGGAGAGATCAACCAAAAGACTTGTGTGCATATATATGAGCCTAACCAGTGGTCAAGGACAATAGGAGAGTGAGGGCATGAGGGGGAGGGAGTTGGGGGTTGGAATGGGGGGTTGAGGACAAATATGTGATTACTTAATCAATAAAGAAATTTAAAAAAATGGGTCACTCATGCCTACCTCCTAAGGCGGCAGTAAAGGTGGCTCAGACAGGGCACCAGGTGCCGGTGCTGCTGCAGGTCCTGCTCAGGCACCTAGTTGAGGAAGAGAGTACCAGGGCTCCCAGGAGGTGTGCACAGAGCTTTCGGGGACAGCCTGGCCCGAGGGCCCAGAGAAGCACCAGGCGCTGGAGCCGCCACCTGCTGCACGGCGGGTGGCAGCGTGTGTCTGTGCCAGGCGTTCCTGCTCCGGGTCCTGGGAGATCCCGCTGAGAGGCAGCTGGGTGACCGAGGACGGTTGCACTCCGGCCTTCCTGACGCCGACTGATGGGCAGCGATGGGCGAGACCGTGGGGGCGGCTCCTCCCGCAGGGGGTTGAGTGGATTCGGGTGGCAGTGCCCACCAAACTCCAGACCACAGGCCACTCGTCTGTGGGGTCTGACTTCTGGGGGCCCACTCGGAAGAGTACTAATCTAGAATTTTCCAGGAAAAGCTGGGTGTAGCTCTTCAAGGTTTGGGGGACCAGTTCCTGGCAGAGGTGAGTGGCCTGGGAGCTATGGGTGTGCGGGTTGGCTGTAGCCCAAGGCTGTGCCTAATTTGGGGTAATTTCATCATCCTATCTAATAAAGAGGGGATATGATAATTTACCATCACTCCGTCACAAAGATGGCTGCACCCACAGCGGAGGCCAAGTTCCCATAGGAGCCTTAACGAGCAATCAGTAGGCACCTGAGGCTACGTGCGCCCCCCCCCCCCCCCCCCCCCCCCCGCCACTGAGGGTCTTGACAGCAGACGTTGGGCCTCACCCCCTGCCCTGGTCAGGCTGGGGGACCTCAGGCCACACCCCAGCCCCAGTGCCAGGCCAGGGGACCTGAGGCCACACCCCCTGCCCAGCGGGGCTTGACGGGAACCTCAAGGTGCACTTCCGGTCTTGGTGCTGGGCTAGGGGACCTCAAGCTGCTCCCCCATCCCAGCACCAGGCCGGGGACTTCAGACTGCATCCTGCCTGGTGGGGCTTGACAAGGTACCTGAGGCCGTGCCCCCGCTCTAGCACCTGGCCAGGTGACCTGAAGCTGTGTCCCTGCCTGGCTGGGCTTGATAGGGGACCTTAGGCCGTGCCCCCCACCCAGCGGGCCTTAATGGGGGACCCTCAAGGAGCATCCCCATGCTGAGTTGGGGGAACTCAGGCCATGCCCCCACCCAGCAGGGCTTGACAGGGGACCTGAACCTGTGCTCCCCTTTCAGTGCTGGGCTGGGGGACCTGAGGCTGTATCCCCCCACCTCCACCTGGTGGGGCTTGACGGGGGACCTCAGGCCATGCCCCCATCCAGTGAGGCTTGCAAAGGGATCTCAGACAGTGTCCCCCACCTTGCGGGGCTTGAAGGAGGACCTCAAGGCATGCCCCCACCCCAATCTAGGCTGGGGGTCCTCAGGCCACACCCCAGCCCAAGTGCCAGGCCAGGGGACCCGAGGCTACACTCCCTCCTGGCAGGGCTTGACAAGGGTGGACTGGCCAGGTCTGGATCTAGCCCAAGGTGGGGTGTGGCTGGGTCTGGGTCTCATGTGATTTTGAGGAGCATGTGGGCAGGGACTTGACTTTGTGGCCATGGTGTGCCCCAGACTCTGACAGGAGGAAGGTTTTCATATACATTTTACTAATTTTCTTTTATCTCTGACACTTCTATACAGAGAAAGGGCAAATAGCAATATTAAATTATTTCCTCTAATCAATCCCCTTTGGATGTGCATGAATTTTGTGCACTGGGTCACTAGTATTGCATATAAAAGTACACTCAAATTAAAAGAGTGTTTTTATTGATTTTAGGAAAGGTGAGGGAAGAGAGATAGAAATGTAATGATGAGAGAGAATCGTTGATTGGCTGCTTCCTGCACGACCCCTTCAGGGGATGGAGCCTGCCACCTGGGCATCTGCCCGGACTGGGAATTGAGCGTAACCTCTTGGTTCATAGGTCAATACTCAATCACTGAGTCATGCTGGGTCGGACAGTATACTTTAATTATTGTTTTTTGTTTTTGTTTGTTAATCCTCACCAGAGGATTTTTTTCCCCATTGATTTTTAGAGAGAGTAGAAGGGATGGGGAGAGAGAGAGAGAGAAACGTTGATGTGAGAGACACATCGATTGGTTGCCTTCCCCACACCCCGGACCAGGATCGCACCTGCAACTGAGGTACATGCCCTTGATTGGAATCCAACCGGGCAACCGTCAGTCTGTGGGCAGATACCCCATCACTGAGTCACGCTGGCTGGGTGTGCACTTAGTCTGTGACAAGCTGGCTGACGGCCCTGCTGGAGCTGAGATGCAGGCAGTGCCCTCCCTCAGAGGCCCTGCTCAGTGAGGGGGCTTCCCTGACCTGCCCTGCTTCCCGGAGGCCTGCACTCAGAGAAGTCACTGGAAACAGTCAGCACGGCGGGAGAGGAAAGCTCAATGTGGGGGGTGCTGGAGCGTCACCCCATCCGTCCCCCTGCCTCTGCGTGGGCTGCTGAAAGCCGGAACAGAGGGATGCTCTGCATGGGGGCTCTTAGCTGCTGGAGGCAGTAGCCACGCTGGCTCTGCTTTTGCATCTTCTTTGTGTGGCATTCTTGCTGGACCTATTCTCCGTCCATACTCGCCTCATTTATTCGTCCATCCATGCATCCATCACCCATCCATCATGCATCCATCCCTCACATGGCGAGCTCGCTCTGAACCGCCCTGTACGGTAACGGAGCTGGAAGGTCCATTGTAGGGAGGCAGACACACACGCAAATACGTGCACGGGGCTTGGAGGCCCCCAGAGGGTGATGATTGGAGGCTTTCTCAGGAGCAGTGCCTGGCTGAGTCTGGCTGAAGTAGGCCACGTGGCGTGGAAGGAAAGGAGTGCCAGGCAGAGGGGACACTGGGAAAGGCACGAGGCCTGGCACAGCCTCTTGGTGGTGAGAAATGGAGGATGCGTGGAGGGAGTGGGTGGTGGGGGAGAGCCCGGGGTAGGTAAGACCCTCGACCGAGGTGTGAGCTGCGCCTTCTGCTCTGAGGGCTGAGCGGGTGGCGGCCAATTGTGTCTGATGTCAGACCCTGGGGAGGGTGAGGCGGGGCGTCTGTGGTGGGGGAGGGGGAGACTTATTCCAGAGGAGCCTTGCAGGTGGGACTGACGCCGGCCCAGCTGGCTTGTGGTAGCCGTGCTGGGTCCCAGCCCAGGGCACAGTCTTGTGTCAGGAAGGGCACATGGAGCCTCCGGCTCAGATGGGAACGTGGAGGCCCGTCTGGCGCGCTCTCCTCACCTGATGGCGTCAGGCGGGGCGGCTCTTTGGAGGCAGGAGGTTTCTGGGGCCCTTGTGTCCGGCTCTCCTGCGAGGGGAGCGAGTGTGGGAGATGGGCACCTCCTCGGGGAGCTCCACAGTGGCTGTGGCTCCATTTGCCAGGGCTGGTCCGGTGCCCCTGGCCCTGATATCTGGCAGGTGGGGTTGTCACGCCCATGTCACGGGCAGAGCCGAGGCCAGTGAGGTCGGAACGGCTTTATCCGCGGTGGGGACCAGGGCAGGAGCAGGGGTTTCTTCCTAGTCTGCTGGCCCCCAGGCTCTCTGCTGTTTTGTTGCTTCATGTAATATTGTTATTGCTTCTACTACTCCAAGCAGAACCCCTCCCCGCCTCCCCGGCCCGTCACGCGTTGGCTCTGTGGATCTGTCTGAATGTGGCCACCCGCTGGCCCAGGCCACAGCCTCAGGCAGCCACCAGCCTGCTGGGGGTGAAGGCAGGTGAGGTGACAGGGCACTGGCATAGCCACCTCCTTGGACAGTGCTTTGCATCTGAAGCCACTCTTTCTACCGAACTCCTGCTCTGCTAATGGTGTTTGGAGTTTAATAAGCAAGAACAGCAATTCTGTGCACAGGGAAGTGGGAGGCAGTGTGTGGGCTGGGCAGCCGGCATTGGTGGCCTCTGGCTCCAGAAATGGGGTTCGGTTTGAGGCCCGAGCTCCCTTGGCCTCCTGTTCTGTTGAAAGAAGGAGTTTCCTCGTACAGGACATGCCACCCCTCCCCCACTAGGCTGGGGCCTCACCTGGACGCTGGGCAGTGCCCCTCTGCTGCCCAGCTTTGCTGGGCCTTGGGCAGGTTCCTGGATTAGCCATCTCCACAGAGGCTTGGTGCCCATTGGCTGTCAGAGGCCCAGAGCCACAGTCTGGGCCTACTAACTCCCACGTAGGATTCAGAGGGCCTGGCACCGGGTTCACGGGAGTTTTTCCAGCTCTGCCAGGCCCCCTGAGGGTGGCGTTCTGTCCATCCCGTCTCTCCAACCTCTGGCATGGTGCTGCCTAGGGCTCCTGGGGCCCTACCACACTGGCCCCTCTGCCCAGTGCCTGGTTCCCACTCCTCCGTCGCTTCTCATTGCAGACTTCTCCTGCGGGTTCCGTGTTGCCCCCACTCTGGGGACCAGGCGGGCATGGCCCTTGTAGGCCCAGGGCCTCTCCTTCTGGCCAGCTGCCCTGGGGCACAGTGTCCAACCCTTTGGGTTTGGGGGCTGGTGGGGGACTCCTTTTGGTAATCTATTTGAGAGTTTATCTGTTCATTCTTTATTCATCTGTCTGTTCATCCCTCTGTTCATGCATGCATCCATCCATCCATCCAACAATTTACTGGTAACTACACTGTTGTAGGCCAGTTCCCAGCAGCAGGCCCCTAAACAGCTCAGGCCTGTGTGCAGCTGGGAAGGTGAGCCATTTCCTCGCCGTGGGAGGGCCCTCAGTCACCCGCACAGGCTGTTGTGAGGCCCAACACTGTCAGGGGCTTGGCAGCTGCCAGGGGCTCTGGACAGGTGCCCTCACACTGCTCACTCCTGGAGGCTGTGTGCGCCGGGCGGGGAGGGGCAGCAGGAGCGGGGACTGGCGATCGGAGGCCTGTCGGTAAGGGCGTGAGAGACACGGGCATGGGGCAGTGATGGGATGGGGAGGAGGGGCAGTGGCTGCAGCAAAGGGCGCTGAGTGGGGGATGTCAGCCAGGGAGGATCCTCAGCTTTCTCTCAGGGCCGGACTCCCCTGCCCTATGAGAGGGTGGCTGGGTGTGGCCCCTGCTTGCTTCTTTAGCTGGTGGCTGGGGCCCAGTCCCAGTGTGGACTTCTCTCAGGTCCCAGACTCACATTCCCATCATGGATAGGCCATGGGGAGTGGGGAGAGGTGTCCCTGCCAGGCCTCAGGGGGCCAGGTGCTCCCAGTGGGGTCAAAGGGCCTTTGGCTTTGGCCCCGGCCAGGGGGCTGGGAAGGGGCAGGGCTGGGGAGGAGAGGGGTGGTGGCCCCGGGCAGGGGGCTGGGAAGGGGCAGGGCTGGGGAGGAGAGGGGGGCAGGGCTGGGGAGGAGAGAGGTGGTGGCTCTGGGCAGGGGGGCTGGGAAGGGGCAGGGCTGGGGAGGAGAGGGGTGGTGGCCCTGGCCAGGCCTGGTCTCCAGGTGACGGTGCCTTAAGCCTGTGGTACATGTTGGCTGTGATGAGGGGAGTTATGACAACAGTGATGAAGAGTTGGGAATAGTTGACCATCTGAGGGTTAGGGCAGTGCTGGGATTTGAGCCCCTGGGTGGGCAGCGTTTTGACCTCCCAGGACCCAGGCCATGCTCAGGCCCCTTGCCCTGAGGGCTGTCTGGGCTGGCCCCAGGTTGGGTGGGTGGGGACCTCTCCTATTCCCTCCCCCTCCTCCGGTGAGACCAGTCCTTCAGCCTAGGAAAGCTGTTTGCAGGGGCCAGGAGCGGGCACAGCCTGCTGGTCTGTGAGGGGGCCCCGCATGTCCAGGCCAGGCTCCTGTTGCCCGAGGCTCTGCCACAGCTTCAGGAAGGAGAGGGAAAGGGAGCACCCTGAAGCGATGATCGGGGTGAGTGCCCTGGTGGCACCGAGCCCCCAGTTTTGGGCCCGGCGCTCCCTCTATTTTGTGGGGGGCGATACTTCTCTGAAATGGGAGGGAAGAATCTTGGGCTGCAGGGCTATTCTGGCAGCAGTCACCAAGAAGCTCACTAAATCACAGCTAATTAGGGAGAAAGATACACACATAGCTCATTAGTTCAACCCACATGATTTACATCTCAGGAGTTCAGGGACCCGCTCTGCTCAGGCTCCCGGAAACCATGCCTTGAAACAGCCTCTGTGTGGCTGCCTCTCTGGGCCTTGGGTCTAGGGAGGGGATGGCAGCTGTCTGTCCACCGTCTGCCCAGGAGAGGGGCGCTGGGGCCTCACTGCCCTCCAGTTTTCCACGCGTGGGCGGTGGCCGGCTGGCAGGGCTCTGCTGCTGGGATGGAGAAGGAGTCTGCGTGAACAGCCCCCTGTTCGTCATGGTCCCTGTCTGAGCAGATTTAAGCTGCATCGTCCCCACTTAATCTGCAGTCCTCAGAGCACTCAGGGCTCCAGCATCAAATCCCGGAGACTACCAGCTGCAGGCCTGGGTCTCTGAGGGGCGGGCCTCCTGGGTCTGAGGGGCGGGACCAGTGGGTCTCTGAGGGGCGGGGTCTCCTGGGCCTCTGAGGGGCGGGGCCAGTGGGTCTCTGAGGGGCGGGGCCTCTGAGGGGCGGGCCCCTGGGTCTCTGAGGGGCGGGGCCTCCTGACCTGCTGGGCCATAGCCTGGCCTTGGACACTCAGCTGGGCCTGGGAAGAAGAGCTTGCTCCTCGGCGAGGCCCTGGGGCAGCTTGGGGCTGTGACAGACGCTGACCTGGCCAGTTCCCGTGTTCTCACTGCCTCTGGCGGGGACCGGGGAGGGTGGAGCTGGTTTATAAAGTTCTCTCTCCTAGTTATGGCCTCCAGTTTGGAAATAGAGACACAGAGAGGAAGGGAGGAGCTGTGTCTGTGCGCGTGTGCGCGCGTGTATGTGTGAGTGTATATGTAGTGTGTATGTATGCGAGCGTGTATGTATATGTATGTGTGTATGTATGCATGCATGAGTGTATGTGTGCATACATGTGTGTATGTGTGTATGCGTGTGAGTGTGTATATGTTACTGTGTGTGTGAGTGTGTGTGTGAGTGTGTGTGTTACTGTGTGTGAGAGAATGTGAGTGTGTGAGTGTGTGTGTGTGTTTGTGTGTGAAGACTGTGAGGGCTGGGGTGAGGGCTGTGAGGCAGAGAGGGCTGGGGGGACTGGCGGTGCTGGTGGGAGGGCTGTGGGGGCCATGAAGGCTGTGGGGGCCGTGGGGGTTGGGAGGGCTGGGGGCCGTGGGGACTGGGGGTGCTGTGGGGGCCGTGGGGGTTGGGAGGGCTGGGGGCCGTGGGGACTGGGGGTGCTGTGGGGGCCATGGGGACTGGGGGTGCTGTGGGGGCCGTGGGGACTGGGGGTGCTGTGGGGGCCGTGGGGGTTGGGAGGGCTGGGGGCCGTGGGGACTGGGGGTGCTGTGGGGGCCATGGGGACTGGGGGTGCTGTGGGGGCAGTGGGGGTTGGGAGGGCTGGGGGCCGTGGGGACGGGGGGGGGTTGGGAGGGCTGGGGGCCGTGGGGGCTGGGGGTGCTGTGGGGGCCGTGGGGACTGGGGGTGCTGTGGGGGCCGTGGCGGCTGGGGGTGCTGTGGGGGCCGTGGCGGCTGGGGGTGCTGTGGGGGCCGTGGGGACTGGGGGTGCTGTGGGGGCCGTGGCGGCTGGGGGTGCTGTGGGGGCCGTGGGGACTGGGGGTGCTGTGGGGGCCGTGGCGGCTGGGGGCTTCAGGTTAAACCTCCTGAAGATGGCGGCTGCGGTTGCGCTGGGGAGGCTGAGCGGGTGTCGGGGAGCTGGGAGCCGGTGACTGGCTGAGGCCTTTCGCTCAGTAACCTTCGTCTCCAAGGCTTGGCCTCCGCACCTGCACATGCACCGTGACCCCGGTTTGGGGCCGCTTTTGGGAACTCGGGGAGACGATGCAATGGGAGTCCTTTATCTAGGGCAACTGCTCAGCAGCGCAAACTGTTCATCGTTATTCCTGCTGCGCTCCCCTCAGCCTCAGGTTCCCGCCGGCTCAGGGGGGCCTGTCGCTGCTCACGTGGCGAGTGAGGCGCTGAGCGCCTGGCGGCACTTGGCACCTAGGAGCCAGCCGTCCAGGCGGCGAGGGTCACAGGGACGAGGGAAAGGGCCAGCCTCGCAGTGCTGGTCGCAGGCTGGGGTGGGAATCGGGACCATTAGGACTGCAGCCTCTCAGACCTCCCAGACCGCCGGGTCTGCGGGCCACCGCTGGCCACCGCGGATCTGGGGCCCGGGCTCCAGCGTGGCCTTCCTCCGAGGAGCCCGCCTCCCGAGCTCGGGCACACCTCCCCTCCGGGCGGCGCCTGTGCTGAGGGCACGCCGGTGCCAGACCCTGCCGCAGGCCGCCTCCGCTGCACCGCGGCTGCCAGCAGTGGCAGTGAGTTGCATGTCCTGTGCCCTGGGCCGGCACTGAGCTGGAGCTGACATCCTCTCCTCCCTGGGACTCCCGGTGAGGCACAGGGAGCGGGACCTGGTCCCGGCAGGCGGGGCGGTGCTGCAGCTGTGGGAGGGGCCGTGTCCACCCGTCCGTTGGCTGGTAGGGTCGGATCTTTGCCCTGCCACTTACCATGGCGATTGTGGGCACATCCCCTCTCTGTGCCTGGGCCTGTCCTCCGTGACCAGGGTGCGTTTACCACGTGAAGCACTTAGCCTGTGTCGGCACATGGAGAGCTCTGATCACTGGGGATAGGCATGGGGAAATGTGCTCCTGGTTTGGCCTGGAGCTGGTGGCAAGGTCTTGAGGCTGGCACAGGCCACTCCCCAGGGGGGCCTCCGAGGCCGGGCCTGGGCTGTCAGCGGTCTCACCCACACGGACCTGCGGGAGCCACCTACGGGCTGTGCCAGGGCCGGTCAGGGGCGGCCTCCTGTGGGCACTGCTCCTCTGCAGCCATGGCCCCCCACCCCCGCCCCATCCATTCCCGCCTGGAAGTGAACCTGGGAATGACCTTCAGCCTGGCTCCCAGGCTCCCAGCGGCCAGAGCTGGGGGGGAGGCGGTCTTGTCCGCCATGCCTTCTCAGCATCATGTAAGGCTCCTGCCCAAACACCGCCCTGCGACCCAAAAGCTCGCCACATCCCGGCCAGTGTGTCCTTGTCTGGCTCTCATTCGCACTGTCCCTTCCGCCTGGAGCCCACTCTCCTCACTCGGTGAGCCTGCTCAGCTGCGACGCTCATTGGTGCCTCACGTCTAACCTGGGGGTGGAGGGGGCCCGTGGCTCGTGCGCTTAGAGACCCCATCACCTGCTGGGCAGGCACTGGCTTCCTCAGACCCCACAGTGTGGCCAGAACCCTGAGCCAGGCTGGGCACACAGCAGATGCTCAGGGAAGATTTGTGCCGTGAGTCAGCACACAGCGTTCCCTCTGCCCGTGCTGTGTCTGCGTGTCTCCTCCGTGGGAGCCCCCACAGCGGGCCTGGGGTGCAGGCTGCTCGTGTGTCCCCTGGGCACAGCACCGAGGAGGTGCTTCCGGGATCTGTTCAGATCGGCAGAGTGCCCCGCAGGCTGGGGTGTCTGCCCGTTCCCAGGCGGCTGGGCACGTGTCCTCACTCCGCAGGGCAGCTGCCCGCGCGCCAGCCCCCCGGGCCAGCAGCGGGCGTTGGTCCCCGCAGTCTGTGTACGGACTTGCACTTGAACACTCATCACGGATTATTTATATTTTGGGGTTACATTCCTCACTGGGAGGAGCATTAAAGGTCTATTGATATTGCAATACTTAATTGAGCAAAAAAGCGGAAGTAAGTGTGCGAACTGTGTCTGGGTTAGGTCAGTGCTGTTAGCTCCTTGATGGTGGGGGGTGTAGAGAGCCTTGCTTACGGGATGTGGGAGCCGGCCCCTCGGGGAGGGCGTGCAGCTGCTGGTGCTCTCTCTGCCAGGGGCTGCCAGAGGGGCTGGCTGGGCCCCATAACGAGGCCTCATTTCCAACCTGCCTGGGTGAGGGGGTCTTGGTGGCCAGGAGCAGCCAGAGGGCAGAGCTTCCCCCAGAGGTTGGGGTGCGGCTGGAGTTCCAGGAGGAGCAGTCACTGCAGGGAGCGCCTGGCTCAGAGCCAGGCCCTCGGCGGGCTGGGCGAGCCCAGGGCAGGGGTGCTGGGGGAGCATGAGGCAGATGGTGAGTTAGGGGCTGGCCCCCTAGTGGGCATGGTGGCTTAACGCTCCGGCCGTCCTGTGGCAGGGCCCCTGGGCGCCCGCTGCCCCCCGGGAGCGGGGCCCCGAGGCGGCTCTCCCAGAGCCATTGTCTGGACCTCAGCCCACTGTCTCCCCGTGGCTCTGAGCAGCCAGGGTCACCACGGGCGGGTGTCCAGGGCCAAAGGGCTTCTCGGGGCTCTGCCTCTGCCTGCAGGTGGAACTTGGGGTGCTTAGTCGAAGGAGGGGACCCTTCACTGCCTTTCCATGTGGCGGGACACTGCCTCCTTCCTGGCCTCCACCGCTCTGGGCCCTGGCTCCCTGACTGGGGCCTGGACTCCCAGCGCTGCCTCTGGAGGCTGAGGGCGTGGTGGCTCCTCTGGCCTCCTTCACATCCCCCCCCCCCCCATCTTCACGGCAGCACGGTGTAGCACCAGCTCCATCGCGCAGGTGGAGACATGGAAAGGCTGAAGCACGGCCTCAGAGGAAGGATCTGCAATGGAGTTATATCTCGACTACGCACAGGGGCTTACCACCCAGGAGACAGACAGGTCCAGGACAGAAGGGCGGAAGATCGGAGTGACTGCTTTCAAGGAGACGCAGCTCAGGAGGAGGAGCTCGGCGGTCGCCATCGGGGATCTGCTCGGAGCGGGGCCGCACGCCCAGCTCCTGGGATGGCTGGGTACAGACGTCAGCGCGCAGGTGCAGCATGGGGCCCTCAGCCCGCCGGGGACGTAGGACGTGCAGCGGCTGGAAACCAGCTCGGCAGTTTCTTAAAACGATAAGCATGCACTTAGCCCTGTTATTCAGCAGGTCACACAGGCAGATGGCCACGTCCACGCAGACCCCGGGGCAGGAGCGTCCACAGCTGCGTCGTGATGACCGCTACCTGGCAGCCAGCGCCCACCCGGGAGAGGACATCGGCACCTCACGCGGTGCACTGCCACTCGCAGCAGAAGCAGCTGCGGGCGCGGCGGCGCGATGCCCCCTGGCTCTGCGGAAGCAGCAGCGCGGAGGGCGGCACGCCACCACTGCGCTCCGGGAAAGGCAGAGCTCATGGCCGCCGGGCTGGGCTGACTGCACCGAGGCATGGGAACTCTTCTGGGGTACAGAGCCTCCTCAGACGGGTGGTGGTGATGGTTGTAAACTGTATACATTTGGTAAAACTCCAAAGAACGCACAGCTACAGTAGGTGAGTTTCACGGAGTGTGATTGTGCCTCAGTGAGCTGTTTAACAATCGTGCTGAAGACCACACACTTCACACGGCCAACGCAGGAGCATCTAAACCTAGGCCGCCTTCTCCAGGCTCAGGGGGCGGGGGGGGGGGGGCAGCAAGCAGCCCCCGGAGCCGAGAGACCCTGCCCTCCCCAGAGCCAGGCCTGGCTGAGGCTGTCTTTACATCTGGTAGTGGGTGGAGGACTGGAAGCCGGGAAGAGCCTTCTGGAGGGCCCCGATTTTCGGGAAGCGGCTGCGTGCATGTGTGTAGGGGTGTGTGAGGGTCTCAGGGCGGAGGCTAAGCAGGTCCGTCCGGAGCTCCGGCTTCCTCTGCAAAGGCTGTCTGTGTGCGCGCCGGTGGGCTCCCCTCCCCGGCCCGGCTTCCCTCACGCTATTGATGGGGCTGGTGCCTCCGCTGGCAGGGAGCCTGCAGGGAGCAGCAGAGCTTTTCCCAGAACGCCCCTGGGCTCATTAAGGAAGCGGCTCCCTGGCCTCCGGAACCCCTGCCTGTGGCATTTTGCTGACGGGCGGAGAGCTGGCAGGACCATGCAGTCCTCTCACCCCTCCCCCACCGCCCAGCGGTGTGTTTGCTGCCTACTGCCGGGGTCAGAGCAGATTCAGTTAGACTTACACGAAAATGCCAGCCAGGGAAGGGCTTGGATCAGGGCTTGTTTTCCCTGTGTTTGAGAAAAGGGCTTTCTTTTTTCTTCCAAAGAACTTCATTTTTATAGATTTTTCAAGCAAAGTGCATGACATTTTAATCTGCTGCCTCACACCACATCGCAGTGGTGGCTACTGAGGAGCAGGAGCTGAGGGCGCAGGTGCTGAGGTGTCGGGATGCACACCGGGTTTGGGAAACCAGTTCCTCCTCAGAGCCCCGCTGGGCAGAGGGCCCGCTGCAGGCTGTGGGAGCGGTGTCTGGGGGCGGGAGATTAGGGGAGCAGCAGTGCCGGATTCGGGGTGTCTCATCGCCCTGACAGCCGCGTGCTCTGACTATGTGCGGCCTCTGATGGGCCATCCCTTCCCCACGCTGAGGGCTGGGGCTGGAGGCGCTGGCAGGACAGGAGAGCACGCAGAGGGTGATCAGAGCGAGGTAGCTTGTGACCGGACGACCAGGGTGCGGGCTGCCTGGCACTATGTGAGCCGAGTCAGCAGAGACAGGGTTGGATCATATGAGTGTTCCAACCGCGCTGGCCGGCGTGGGGAGCAGGTCCGCTGCTCACATTGGGTGGAGATAGGATCACGGGGGGTGGGGGCTGGGGATAACAGTCACAGGTTATAGTCATGCAGGCTGGCGGGGGGTCACAGATGCAGGCGCCTCGGGCCCCTGGGCACCCATCCGATTACAGGTGCCTCCAGGCCTGGGTTGTCTCAGCCGCGAGGCTGTAAATCTTTCATATGCTAGGCAGCTCTCTGGAAAGGAACATTCTAGAGCACTCTCACCTGAGCTCCCGTATACTCTGAGCGCATTACAGTGTGCTTTCTCTGATCGGAACAGAACCATGGTTAACAGCATGATTAGAATGTCTTACAATTAGCTTTCAGTATTCCATTCCTACACGCGACCAGCTGACTCTTCCAGCGTGTGGGAGGCTCTGGAGACAGGCGAGCGGGCCCAGTCTCCAGGCAGCGAGGGGACAGGCGCTGGGACATGGGTGCTGGCGCCCTCCGGCACCTGGGAGCTCCCTCATCTTCCCCCCGCCCTCATTTCCTGCCTGGGTTCTCCTTGGCCGAGCCCGAAAGGAAGGGGCAGGATGTGCTGGCCTTGCTGGGCACACAGATGGGCCGGTGGGGGGGGGGGGAGGGTGCACCCCGGGAAGCAGGCTGGAGGGAGGGACGCGGTGTCATGGAGGCCAGCCTGTCCCCATTTGGGGACGCTGGGGCACAGGATCTCCCGGGGGCGGGAGGCGGGGAGGGGGCAGCCTCTTACCCCATGCCAGGGCGTGAGCTGCCCTGGGGGAGGTGGCTCCCACAGTGAGGGCAGTTGGTGAGGAGGGGGCAGCTGTGACTCCGCCTGGCATTGGAGCAAGTGGAAGGGGGCACAGGCCTCAGGGAAAGGCGCCTCAGCTCAGGTGACTTCCAGGGAGGACGAGCAATTCGCAGTCTTCCCAGGAGCAGCCCTGGCCCAGGAGCTGTGGCCAGAGGCAGGTCTGCCCAGGGCCACCCTCTCTGCTGCGCAGCCCAGCCCGCCCTCCTGCTCTGTCCCCGCCTGCGGGGCAGGGCCTGTGCGAAGGGCCAGCTGGGCCTCGGGCGTCCCGAGGAGCTAGCCGCAGGGCTCCTCAGGGAAGGCTCGGCGAAGACACTCATCAGAGCCGAGCTCAGTGATCAGTGCCCGGCTCTTCCACTTGTAACTCCGGGACCTTGATTTGGAGGCACCTGCCTGGGGGAGCAGCCTCATCAGCTCCCATTCACATGCAAAGCACCTGCTTAGCCGAGCACCTCAGCAGCCAGGGGTCCTTAAAACCACTGGCAGCTTCTCTGCAGCCACTGCGGGGGGCAGACTGGGGGGTGGGACACACGGGACACAGGACAGCCGGCTCTGCCCGGCGGCGGGTTTGGGGTGGGTGCGGGCGGGGCGGGCAGGCTTTGCCTTGGCCATGTGGGCCGGCAGGCCCTGCTCTTGGGGCAGAGCGGGGGCTGTACCTCCCTCCGTCCCCATCGGCGAGCCCGGACACCGGCTCAGAGGTGCGCCGTGGCCGATGCGAAGGCTCCGCGTGGGCCTGGGTCTGGCGCTCCCCTCTCCGCGGCCCCGCGGCCCCGTGGCCCACGCTTTTCCTGGGGCTGGGAGCTAGGGGAGGGCTCCCACGACCCCTTTCACTGTCCTTTCTTGCCCTCTCCAGTCACCAAGAGCAGCGACACAGGCACCCCGGTCCCGGGAGGGAGGCGGCAATGCCAACACAGGCGGGGTCTGCCGTGTGGGCCAAGCCCGCCTACCCACTCCTGGGCACCGGAGAGTGTGTGTGCCCGCCTGGGAACCATGGCAACGGCCTGGCTGCTGCCTTCCGGGGGACAGACTGGCCAATGTGGGTGACTGCGGAGGTCTGGTGAGCACATGCAGGTGCGGGGCCGGGCGCGGGGCCGGGCACAGGGCTGGGAGCGGGGAGGGGCGCGGGGACGGGCACTGGCCAACACCAGGCCCGGGACGTGGGCGCTCGTCCTCTGCTGCCTCCCTGCACAGGTTCTTTCTGAGACAGGGTTCGAAAGGTTATTCTTCCTATTTGTCAAGAGCGGACACTAAGGTCTCTGCAGCCACATGAGCCAACTGTGCTGTTCATACGAAGCGTCTGTGTGAGTCTCCTTGGACGCCTGCCTGAGGCGGGGGTGAGGGGTGCCGGGCAGAGGGCCCTGTCCGCCGAGGCCCGGGGCGTGCGGTGAGGCCGGAGGGAGGTTACAGGCGGCTGTGTGCTTGGAGAACAAGCCCGGGCCCTCCGTCACCTTCTTTCAGACTTTCCGGCAAATTAACAGGGACTTCGGCAAACCAGCCATTTTTCATGTGGAGTTTTATGTTGATTGTGGGTAATTTTTTGACATGCATGTCTCCTGCCTTTTGCAAAATGTGCAGCACAGGCCCTTCTGGCCTGGCCAGCGGTGGCCTGTCCTCCTGGCTCGCCATCGCATGGGTCCCAGGCTCGCTGGACCAGCTGGGGTTCAGCGGCGTGGCTGGATCCCCGTGCTGAGAGGCTCTGTTCTCAGGGAGCCTGGATGGCAGGGGGACAGATGCAGGGCCACCTGGAGCAGAGGTGAGTGTGCATCACTCCTGCACCCATCTGTGGAAGGAGCCCATCGGGTGGACTCCTTGCCAGCCCTGGGCAGAGATAAACAGTTGGCTTGGATATGGCCCTGCCTGGAGGAGCAGAGGGGAAGGCAGTTCTGGGAATACAGAGGAGGGACCTGAGAGAAATCAGGGAAGACTTTCTGGAGGAGGTGACAGCTGAACAAATTCTTGAAGGCTGAAGTCTGAGTTTGTAGTGGCCAAGGCAGAGTTCTGCAGACGGAGGGAAAGGGCATGCAGAAGCACAAAGTCCTGGAGGATTCCTGGGCCCGGGACTACGGAGTCCATGCCCTCCAGCAGTGCCCGGCCCGGTCCTGCTGCAGCACGGGCACCGCGGAGCCCTCTGTCCCCCGCGCTCCCCTCGGCCTGCGCTGCTCAGCCGGCCCCCGCTGTGGGGGGCCCAGGGTGTCCTGCCCAAGGTCACACACCCGTCAGGTCCCAGCTGGCTTTCGGCGTGGCAGCCTGGCTGCCATTTCTCCGCCGTCGTTGCCTGACATGGGGCCTCACCTCTGCCCGGGGGAAGGTGCCCCGTCCCCGCGCACTGGCCTGGCTGAGGTCGGTTCCAGGGCGGACGGAAGGTTCCATGGCGAGGGCTGGCGGGGCCAGAGCGCTGGCGGGGCCAGAGCGGGAGGCCCGGCGGCGTCACCTGGGCTTTTCTAGCTCCACGTGGTCTGTGTTTTGAGGGCACAGAACCCCTCTCTGGACCAAGGTGGACCCTCCTCACCGGGTGCACAGTTGCCTCCATACTGCCCACTTTATCTGGGGCGCCCTGGGCAAGGGGAGAGTCCGGAGGGGGTACCCCTCTCCTTCGCCCTCACACAGCCATTGAGGTGCATTTTCAGTGTCTGTGCTGAAGAGACTCCGTTTCAATGCATGACGCCCTCTAACTTCCCTCCTGAGGTGCCAGCTCTCAGGGCCACGCGCTGTGTCAGCGAGTGGGAAAGCGTGGCCAGGGCGGACGGACCCACACCTCTGTTCCCTGAGGCTGGCCCAGCTCCCTCCCATGGGCCCTGAGGTCTCCCGCTCCGCTCCGGGCTGCTGCTCATGGGCACTGACGTCCCTCTGGGCACCGGGGACCCAGCAGGGTGACTGCCCAGCCCTGTGGCCCTGTATGGGCCCAGCACCCGCCGCTCCTAGTTCCCTGGCCTGGGTGTCAGGGGGAATGAACTGGCAGCAGGGACAGGTGGGTGTTGATTGAGGCTGATTGCGGGGAGGGTGGCTGCGGCTGCACAGAGCTATTTCCAGCAGCTCCAATTGTATCAAGGAGCCTTAATCCTTCTAAGTGCCTGTGTGTTCTGGCAGCATTGAGTGAGGGCCAGGGCCAAGGCCAGAGCAAGGTCAGACTTCCCCTGGTTGCCTGTATTTCCCTTTCCTTTTGCCCATTGGCTGGCTCATCCATCCACCCGTCCAACCATCCACCCACCCGTCTGTCCTTCCCACCCTCATCCATCCAGCCATCCACTCATTTACCCATCCAGCCACTTGTCTATCCATCCACCATCCATCCTCCTTTTGTCATCATTCCCTCCCTCCCTCCCTCCCTCCCTCCCTCCCTCCCTCCCTCCCTCCCTCCCTCCCTCCCTCGTGTTCACTGTTTACCTACCTTTACCACCTGTCAGACACATGCTGGGACTATAAGATCCTAGGCCCTCCCAGGGCTCAGAGTCCAGTGGTGGGGCTGCACTGAGCCCCCAAGATGGAGGGAGTGGAGGGCTGTGTAAATATTTCTCTCTTTTCCACATCCAGTGTGGCTATAGAGCAGTCTAGTTCCTGCACAGGGGCGGCTGGGGATTGAGGAAAAGAAAGAGACAGACACAGAGATAGAAGGAAAAGCTGGGCCGCTGGACCACTGTCCTCTGACAGGCACAGGC
Source organism: Pipistrellus nathusii (assembly GCA_963693515.1). NCBI lineage: Eukaryota > Metazoa > Chordata > Mammalia > Chiroptera > Vespertilionidae > Pipistrellus > Pipistrellus nathusii. Next base: position 52,770,633 of record OY882871.1, read on the forward strand.
ACAGGCACGGGAAGAGTGACCCACGCCAGTACAGCTTGTTTATTTTATTCAGCAAAACACAGGAAGTTTTACTGAAAGTCAACACAAAGGAGATTATGTGCATTCTTGGTGGGCCTGAGTCATAATATTTCCTGGTGCTTGGCTGGATTTAAATAACAAAACCCACGCCTGGCACCTGGGCTGAAGGTCAAGCTGACAGCATGCCTGCCTTTTGGCAAAGTGTGTTTCCAGGATGTGGCTTTGCCGACGCCACTGGATTGGGCTGAAGTAATTAAAGAAATGCCATGTGCCCTCTCAGAGCACCTGGTCTCATGGGCGCGGGGACTTTTGAGGATCTTCAGCAGGGGAGAGTTCTAGAGTTTAGAGAGAAATCATATGGTATTTGTCTTTCTCTGATTGGCTTATTCACTTAGTATAATACTTTGCAGGTCCATCCATGCTGTCACAAAGGTAAGATTTTGGGTGAGGAACTGTCAGGGGCCAGGCTGGAGAAGGAAGCTGAGAGAAGGATCCTGAGCTGCGCTTAGAGCCCTACTCCCTGCTTTGTGCTCGGTTCTCCTCTCCCCCCACCCCCCTTTCCCGGTTGCAGGCCCTGCTACTGTCCAGCTAGCTCTGGGAGTTCTTAGGGTGGCCCCTGGCTCAGTGCCAGGCTTGCAGATTCTCCGAATTACCTAAGGCCCATCCCCCACTTGCCCCTAGAAGGAGGACCCTTCCAGTGGATGGGTGGCTTCAGCTGCCCCTGTCCTGTGGCCACTCTTTCCTCACTCAGGCCCAGGGCCGGGGCACGTCCTGGGAGATGTTCAGCGTGTGGCGCGGGCTGTTGCCCCTGCCCAGGCGCTTGTTCTTGAAGAGGACCCGGGGACCCGGCGTCACCTCAGAGCAATGGCGAGGCCCGGCACCGTTCTGTACTTGTCTCCCAGGGCCTCCGGAGGCTCTTTCCGCCTCAGTGCTGCCGGCGGCTGAGCTCGGGGGGCTGTCGGTCCCGGGGCTGCGGGAGAAAGAGGACCCCGTTTCTCTGCTAGAACTGCTTCTGAGCTGCCCCCGTGGGCGCAGAGGAGGGGCCAGGGTGGTACCTGCTGCTGCACCGAGGGGGGGGCACCAGGAGTGTTAGCTCAGGAAGGTTGCTCTTCCCTTAGCTTTGCCTGAGTGAGTTCATCAGTGTGCATGTTCATCAGTGTGTTGTGTATGGCATGTTTGTGGTATGTGTATTACATGTAGTGTGTGTTGTGTGTGTGTGTGTGGAATGTCGGTGTGCTGCATGAATGATGTGTAGTGTGCTCGTGTGTGTGGTGTGTTACATGCATTGTGGTGTGTGTGTGTGTGCGCATGATGTGCTTGTTGTGTATGGCATATGTGTGTTACATGCAGTGTGTTGTATGTGTGTATGTGCAGCGTGTGTGTTGTATGTGGTATCCAGGCGTGGGCAGTCTGGGCAGATGGCCCCTCTCTTCCGGGAATGGCCCTGCGAGTCCTCTAGGGGACGCCTGAGATGGGAGTCTTCCCCTCCATCCTCACCCTCTTCCTGCTCCTCATGTCTGTCCTGTGCCCACCTTCCCACAGGCAGGTCTGGACAGCCTCACCAGGACCTGTCAATGGAACCCGGGCCTTTCCGTGGCCCCCACGGGCCCAGCTCTGTAGTGAGGCCTATGAATCTGAGTGCTGCCAGCCTGACCCCGGCTGACCTAACACATGCAAGTTCATTTGCTGAAGGCTCAGATACTCAGAATGAAGTTCTCAACAAATGGGCTAGAAGTACACCTGCCTCAGGTTGGAGCCATTTATGAACTTTATTGACTTTACATTGAACTTATGGGGTGATATTGGTTAATTAAATCATATAGGTTTCAAGGGTACAGTTCTATAACACATCATCTGTACGTCACCATGTGTGTTCACACCCCAAGTCCAGTCTCTTCCCACCAGCTCCCCACCCTTCCCCCTGTAATCAGTGTATTGTTGTCTGTCTGTGAATTTTATTTTGCTTAATCCCTTCACTTTCTCCACTCAGTCCCAACCCCCTCCCCTCTGACAGCTGTCAGTCTGTTCTTTAAATCTGTGAGTCTGTTTCTATTTTGTTTGTTATGTGGAGTCCACATGTAAGTGAAACCATATGGTATTTGTCTTCCTCTGATTGGCTTATTTCACTTAACATAATACTTTGCAGGTCCATCCATGCTGTCACAAAGGGTAAGATTTTGTTTTTAGGGCCAAGTAGTATCCTGTCAAGTAAAATGTACCACAGTTTTTAATCCACTCACCTGCTGATGGACACTGGGGTTGCTTCCAAATCTTGGCTGTTGTAAATAACACTGCAGTGCATATATTCTTTCCAACTAGTGTTTTGGGTTTCTTTTAATACATTCTCAGAAGTGAAGTCACTGAGTTGTACGGCAGCTCCATTTTTAGTTTTTTGAGGAAACTCCAGACTGCTTTCCACAGTGGCTGCACCAGTCTGCATTCCCGCCAGCAGTGCATGAGGGTTCCTTTTTCTCCGAATTCTCGTCAGCACTTGTATGTTGATGTATTGATGGTAGCCATCTGGCAGGTGTGAGGTGATATCTCACTGTGGTTTTAATTTGCTTTTCTCTGATGATCAGTGATGTTGAGCATTTTTTCATATGTCTATTGGACATCTGTATGTTCTCTTTGGAGTAATGTCTATAATGATCATTTTCCTGTTTTAAAATTGGATTTTTGTGTGTGTGGTATTATAAATTCTATATAAATTTTGGATATTAACCCCTTATCAGATGCATCACTGATGAATATGTACTCCCATTCAGTGGATTGTCTTTTCATTATGTTGATGGTTTCTTTTGCTGTCCAAATGCTTTTTAGTTGGCTGTAGTTCTATTTATTTTTTCTTTTGTTTCTCTTGCCCAAGATGATATTTCAGAAAAAAATATTGCTACAGGAAATGTCCAAGATTTCACTGTCTGTTTTCTTCTAGCATTTTTATGGTTTTGTGTCTAACATTTAAATCTTTAATCCATTTTGAGTTTATTCTTGTGTATTGTGTATGAAGGTGGTCTAGTTTAATTTTTTTGCATATACCAGTCCAGTTTTTCTCATTATTATTTATTAAACAGACTGTCTTTACCCCACTGTATTTTCCTGTCTCATTGTTGAATATTAATTGACCATATAGGCATGGGTTTATTTCTGGGCTCTTTTCTGTTCCATTGACCTATCTGCCTGTTGGTATGCCAATACCATACTGTTTTAATTACTATGGCCTTGTAGTATAGTTTGGTATTGGGTAGCATGTTTCCTCCAACTTTGTTCTTCTTCCTCAAGATTGCGGTGATTATTTGGGGTCTTTTGTGGTTCCATATAAATTTTTGGAATATTTGTTCTAGTTCTGTGAAATACGTCATTGATATCTTTATAGAAATTGTGTTGAATCTCTAGATTGCTTTGAGTAGTATAAACATTTTTACAATGCTAATTCTTCCTAACTATGGTTATGATATATGCTTCCACTTATTTCTGTCTTCTGTCTTACAATTTTCTGAGTACAGGTCTTTGGCATTATTGCTAAAATGTTTTCTCAGGGATTATCTTAACTATATCTATTTATATATAAATTTATCTTTATTGTTGAAAGTATTACAGATATCTCCCTCTCTTCCCATTCTTCCCTACCCCTTCTCGCCTGCCTCCACTCCCCGCCTCAGGCTTACCCACACTATGGATAAGATTCATTACTGAATCCACTTATCAGTTCTCGTAGTTTTTGTGTGGCATCTTTAGGGTTTTCTAGGTACAGTATCAGATCATCTGAAAATAATGATGTTTTGCTTCCTCCTTTCCAATTTGGATGCCTTTTGTTTCTTTTTCTTGTCTGACTGCTGTGACGAGGACTTCCAGTGCTATGTTGAATGAGAGCGGTGAGAGCAGACAGCCCTGTCTTGTTCCCGATCTTAAGGGAAGCCCTTTAGTTTTTGTCCATTGAGTACGATGGTTGGCTGTGGGTTCGTCATATATGGCCTTTATCATGTTGAGGTATGTTCCCTCTTGGCTGAGAATTTTTTTTCATCATAACTGATTGCTGGATTTTATCAAGTGCCCTTCCTGCATCTATTGATATGATCATGTGATTTTTATCCTTCGTTTTTTTTATGTGGTGTATCACATTTATTGATTTGCAGATCTTGTACCAAACTTGTATCCCCAGAGTAAATCCCACTCACTTGTTTATGGTGTATGATATTTTTAATATATTGCTGGATCCAGTTTGTTAATATTTGTTGATGATTTTAGTATCTATATTCACCAGGGATATTGGCCTATAGTTTTCTTTCTTTTTCATGTCTTATCTGGTTTTGGAATTAGGAATTTTGGAATTAGGATAATGCTGGCTTTGTAAAATGAGCTTGGGAGTCTTCCCTCCTCTGAAGTTTTTGGGCTAGTTTGAGAAGGATAAGTGTTAGCTTTTGTTAGAATATTTGGTAACATTATCAGGTCCAGGGCTTTTGTTTGTTAGGAGTTATTATTATTATTTTTTAATTACTGCTTCAGCTTTACTAGTTGTAACCTGTCTATGCAGATTCTCTGGTTCTTCCTGATTCACTTTTGGAAGATTGTATATTTCTAGGAATTTATCCATTTCCTTTAGATTGTCTAATTTGTTTGCATATAGTTGCTCATAATATTTTATTACAATTTCTTGTATTTCTGTGGAGTCATTTTAACAGCTGATTTCTCTTCTTCCATTTTTTATCTCACTTATTTGGGTCCTCTTTCTTTTTTCTTGATGAACCCAGTTAAAATTTTGTCAATATTGTTTATTTTTTCAAAGAATCAGCTCTTGGTTTCCTTGTACTTTTGTATTTTTTTTTAGACTCTGTTTATTTCTGCTCTGATTTTATTATTCCTGCCCACTCTGGGCTTTGTTAGTTGTTCTTCTTTTAGTGCCTTTAAGTGTAAAGTTAGACGGTTTATTTGAGATATTTTTTTGAGGTTGGCCTATTTGAGATATTTTTTTTGAGATTGGCCTGTATTGCTATGAATTTCCCTCTCAGAATTGCTTTTGCTGTGTCTCATATATTTTGGGATGTTGTGTTCTCATTTTTATTTGTTTCAAGGAACCTTTTGATTTCCTCCTTGATCTCCTTGTTAGCCCATTCATTGTTTAGTAACTTGTTTAGCCTCCATGTATTTCAGTTTTTTTCTAGTGTTTAATTTTTAGTTTCAGATCATTATGGTCAGAGAAGATGCTTGATATGATTTCAGTCTTCTTATATCTATTGAGACTAGTTTGTGTCTTAACAGCTGGTCCATCATATAAAGGTTCCACGTGCACTTGAAAGAAATGTATATTTTGCTGCTTTGAGGTAAAAGGCTCTGAAGATATCAGTTGAACCACCTGATCTAGTGTGCCATTTAAGTCTTCTGTTTCCTTGTTGATTTTATGTCTGGAAGAAGTATTTATTGATGTCAATTGGGTATTAAAGTTCACTACTCTGACTGTATTACTGCCAGTCTCTCCCTTCATGTCCAGCAAGATTTGCTTTCTATACTTTGGTACACTTATGTTGGGTGCATAAATGTTTACAAGGGTTATATCCTCTTGTTGGAATGCTCTCTTTATCATCATGTAATGTTCTTCTTTGTCTCCTATTTATAGCCTTTGGTTTAAAGTGTATTTTGTAAGATATAAGTATTCATACTCTAGTGTTTTTTTTTTTTTAATTTCCATTTGCATGAAATACCTTTTTTCATCTTTTTATTTTTAGTCTGTGGGTATTCTTTGTTCTCAGGTGAGTCTCTCGTAGACAGCATATATATAGGTCTTTTATTTTTATTTTTATAAAGCCATTTAGCTACCCTACGTCTTTTGATTGGAGCATTGTGACATTTAATTTTTTAAATCTCTCTCTCTCTCTTTATTATATATATCTTTGTTGATTTCAGAGAGGAAGGGAGAGGGAGAGAGAGATAGAAACATCAATGATGAGAGAGAATCATTGATCAACTGCCTCCTGCACGCTTCCTACTGGGGATCGAGCCCACAACTGGGCATATGTCCTTGGCTGGAATCCAACCTGGGACCCTTCCTTCAGTCCACAGGCCAATGTTTTATCCATTGAGCCAAACTGACTAGGGCTGTGGTCGGCAAACTGCGGCTCTTGAGCCACATGTGGCTCTTTGGCCCCTTGATTGTGGCTCTTTCGCAAAATGGCCTGTCTATTTTGAAGGAGTGGCGTTAGAAGAAGTTTAAGTTTAAAAAATATGGCTCTCAAAAAAGAAATTTCAATCATTGTACTATTGATATTTGACTCTGTTGACTAATGAATTTGCTGACTACTGGACTAGGGCATGCCATTTACATTTAAAGTAATTATTGATAGGTACATATTTATTGTCATTTTACTCATTTAACTATATACTTTTTCTCTTTCTTTTTAAAGAGGACCCTTTAATATTTCTTATAATACTAGTTTGGTGGTAACAGACTCCTTTAGCTTTTCCTTGTTTGGGAAGCTCCTTATTTCTTCTTCAATTGTAAATGATAGCCTTGCTGGGTAAAGTAGTCTTGGTTGTTGGTCCTTGTTTTTCATCACTTTGAATATTTCATGCCAACCTCTTCTGGCCTGAAATGTTAGAAATCAACTGACAGTCTTATGGGAGCTTCCTAGTTGGAAATTACTGTCTTTCTCTTGTGGATTTTAAGATTCTCTCATTGTCTTTAACCTTTGCCATTTTATTATAGTATGTCTTCATGTGGACCTCTTTGTCCCATCTTTTTTGGGACTCTCTATGCTTCCTGGACTTATACATATTTTTCCTTTACCAGGTTAGGAAAGTTTTCCCTTATTATTTCTTCAAAAGTTCTTGATTCCTTGCTCTATCTCTTCTCCTTCTGGTACGCTTATGATATGGATGTTTCACTTCATGTTGTCCTTAAACTATTATTAAAAAAACAAACAACTTTTTTCTTTTTGCTGCTCTGGTTGGGTGTTTTTCCTACTTTGTCTTTCAGATTGCTGATTTGACCCTGTGCTTCATCCAACTTACTGTTCATTCCTTCTAGTGTATTCTTCATTTCAGATATTATTATTATTTTTTATTTCTGACTGGTTCATTTTATAGTTTTTATGTCCTTTTTAATGCTTACTATATTTCTGTTTAAGGTATCTTTTATTTCTCCCATTCTCTGCCCAAGTTTATTGAGCATCCTTATAACCATTGTTTTGAACTCTGTCTTTGGTAAATTTCTTGCCTCTGCTTCATTTAGCTCTTTTTCTGGAGTTTTATCCTTTCCTTTTATTTGGGGCATGTTTCTTTGTCTCCCCATTGGCTGCCTCTTTGTGTTTGTTCCTATGTATTACATAATCAGCCATGACTCCCTGTCTTGGTAGCATGGCCTTGGTAGTAGGTGTCTTGTGGGACCTGTTGGCACAGTTTCCTTGATCATCTTTGCTGGGTGCTCTGGGAATGTACCTTATGTCTGTTATGTGGGCATCTTGTTGTAATTGACTCTCGACTGCTATTGATTTATTTATGCATGGGATCCACCTTCAGTCTGGTTAATTGTGAGGATCAATCTTGACCACAGAGTATGAGCTGCGGTGCAGATGGTGACCACATAGAGCAGATTTTGCCTCAGCAGGCCCTGGGTCTGTTGAGGTCTCCCTTTGGATATGCTGCTTGTCAACAAATTCTGCTCTGATGTTGTCTGAAGGTAGCCGGTGGCTGTGTTGGGTCTGGACCCTCTTGGGAGGGACTCAGGTGCAAGCTAATGTCAGATGCCGCCTGTGATTGGCCCTGGGCAGTCTGTTTGAAGTTACAAAGTGAACCAGAGTTTGTGGCTGTCTCTGCTGGGCTTGGGTGTGTGCAGGAAGGATTGACTATGCACTGAGGCCAGCACTTGCCGGCACTGGTCCCCTTGGAATCTTGAGGCCCGCCTTCTCCCACCTCTGCCTGCTGGCTCCCGAGATGGCTGTTCCTGAGAGAACTGCCTGTACTCTAGTTGCACGAGGCAGGTTCTCAGTGAGTCACCAGGCAGGGGTGAGAGCTTCAATCTTGGTGCCATTGCTGAGTCTGAGACCACTCGACATATGTCCTCAGGAATACCACGTCCAGCTCACCTGCTGGGTGATGGGGTGGGGTCTCAGGGTGAGGCCAGCAGAGTTTATCAGGCCCAAATGGACCACGGGAAGGTGCTCTCTGGTCAGGTGTGTGGGGAAGTTTCCCCTGTCCTAGAGCCGCAGCTCAGTCGGCCAGATTCTGTCAGGAGCCTGCTCTCACAGGGGGCACTGGGATGCGGAAAGTGTTGGTCAGCCATGGGGACGGGAGGTGTGACCCCCATCCCAGAGCCACAGGCTCGGTCCGCTGTGCAGAGCCCCGGGAGTTGGGGGTGGGCTGCCTGGAGCGGGGGCTGGCGGTCTGCAGTGAGGGCGGCGCCAGCAGGATTTATGGGAATGTGAGGGGAATGGCCCCGCTCCGAAGCCACACAACCCTGCCAGCGAGGCCAGCCGAGCCTGCCACCCTCTGCACCAGCCCAGGCAGAGCCTCCTCAGCAGCAGAAGGGGGACCGGAGCGGAGGGGACGGCCCTTCCCCAGCTGGGCCACACAGAGCGGCATCTCCGCCCAAGAAGATGGCCAGCCTGCCCCCAGCCCTTAGGGCCGCACACCCAGCCCCTCCTCATGGACTGGCCGCTCCGCCCCCTCCCGGGCCCCGTGAGCGGCTGCGGACGGGTTTGTCTTTGCCCTGAGAGGCGGCTTCTCCAGCAGCCGCCGCCTCCCTGCACAGAGCCCTGCCGTGCTCACAGCCGGGCGGGGGCACCTCTGCCCGGCCCTGTGCTCTGGCCTGGGAGTCGGCTTGCGGGTGACACCCCACGCTCCGGGGGAGCCTTTGCAGCCGCCGCCGGGAGCAGGCTCGCTGGCTCCGCTGTGATCCGGTCAGAGGGCTTCTCCAGCGGTGGGTGAGCTGACGGCTCGTGTTTTAGTTGTCACTCCAGTTGTCCTTGGAGGAGGCAGGTGTACCTCCCACCTACTCTACCTGCCATCTTGGATCCAAAATCCACTTCTGAACTTTAAAAAAGGCTCCTGTCTTTAAAGAAGTGTGGGACCTCTGACTTGGGAGGCTAGGTTCTTAGCAGATCTTTCCGTTTCTCTCCCTACAACCTGGGCCCCTTGGCCTCCTTGGCCCCACTCCAGAGCAGGCCTGCCTTCACACCAGGGGGGCTGGGCCTGGGACACCAGCACCTCTGGGCCCTGCCAGGTCCAGACCCCTTGCAGGCATCGGCCTCTCCTGCGCAGACATGTGCTTGCCGGACAGGAACTGCCATGAGCAATGTATAGTGCTCATCTGAATATGAGAATGCCGGAACCCTGTAAATATTGGTTATTCTCAGCCGTGAGTAGAGCTTCCCTCATGTTACATCCTTTTAAGCCACCGTTTAAGGCAAAAACGTGTCACCCGCCGGTGCCAGTGCTGCAGAAGTGCAGGAGCAGATGGAATTAGAGCAGCCACGGGGGTCTCGATTCTGGGATGGACCTGAGGCCAGGGCCTCTTGCCTGTGAGAGGGACCGGGGGGAGGGCACACGCCCTCTCGGGCTCTCCTCCGGCCTCACTAGGGTTCTCAGCTGGAGCGGGAGCCACGGCCCGTGAAGCAGGCTCAGTAGGTCCTGTGTGCCAGCTGTCCTCAGCGCCCAGCAGTTCTTCACTTCAGAGCACAGTCCGGCACCTGTGCCTCAGGCCTGCCCGCCAATGGCCCGCAGGTTGTGCAGAGACAGGTGATCACTCAGCTGACAGCTTGCAGCTGAGCTGCGCTCTGTACCGGGTGGGCAGGCCCAGGAGGCAGCAGGGGTGAGCGGAGCACTGCGGAGGAGGAGGAGGAGGAGCTTGGTGTTGGAGACAGTGGCCAGAGCTTGGGGGGCTGGTGGAGGAGTGCAGCCTGAGTGTACCCAGTGTCAGCTGGCTGTTCCCGGGGGCCAGGCCCTGGGGCACCGTGGGGGAGCAGAGGTGGTGGTGGAGTGCTGCTGGAGGTCTTTGGAGGAATGGGCTCATCTGTCCCATTTGTGTGTCTCCCTACGTCCCTCATCCTGGTCTCCGTGTGACTCCATCAGAACACGCTGGAGGACCCAGCAGGCCAGTGGGCAGGCAGCCACCGCTCTGACCAGAAACGGCGCTGTAGCCTCCCAGTGCCCACACTGCCACATCTCCCTCTGCACATCCTGTGCCCGAGGCTGGGGTCCTCTCCGTCAGCTGTGCTGAGTGCCGCTCTGAGAGGCAGCGGCAGGAGTGAGTGCGAGGGAAGGCTCTGTGGGGAGGCTCTGCCGAGAGGAGCCGAGGCTGCGCCCTCGGCCGGCTCCTTCTGCCATGCAGGAGCTCTCGGCGATGCAGGGGTGGGTCTGTGAGTGCATGCGGGAAAGTGGCGCTCGGGGAGGTGGCACAGCTGGCGGCACAGCTCTCCGGCCACAGGATCAGGGCAGGGGGCAGGGCGGGGTTGGCAGAGCCCAGAAGCAGGGGGTCAGTGGTGGCATCCTCAGCCCTACGAGCAGCCTCTCTACCCACTGGGAGAGCTTCTGGTCAGTCCTCAGTCCTGGTCCAGCAGCTGATGGGCCGGGCGTGGCACGAAGGGTGGAGCTTTCAGGCTCCGTCTCCCAGGCTGTTGGAGGGGGAGGTGTCGGTGTGTCCCTGTGGACGCTCCCCTGGAGACGGGCCCGCAGGGAGGGAATGGTGCCTGTGCCTCAGTTTGCCTGGGTGAGGGCCTCCGGGCGGAGTGTCACCAGCTGCTGTTGGCATCCTGGCCGGCTGACTGAGGCCAGTGGTGGGAGCTCCCTGCCAGAGCGGTGCTGCCCGGCCTGCCTGCCAGGCCTCGGCCCACTCTCTCCCTGCACCCTGTGAACTGGTGAATCCGCGGAGAGTGCGGTGGCTTTAAGAAACCCCTTCTTCAGATGTGGGTGTGGCTCCCCTCTCGGGATGAGTGTCTGGGGACCTTGGCAGGTTTGACAATCTGTGTCTCCTGAAGTGTGGGCAGCGGCATGCGCTCCTGCAGAGTCGCGAGGTGTGCAGTGTGTGCTGTGCAGCGCCAGCCGCGCGGCCGGGCTGGGAGGGCAGCACACAGCAGCGGGGGTGGGCCGGGAGGGCAGCACACAGCTGGCCGGGCTGGGAGGGCAGCACACAGCACACAGCTGGGCCGGCTGGGAGGGCAGCACACAGCTGGGCCGGGCTGGGAGGGCAGCACACAGCTGGGCGGGCTGGGAGGGCAGCACACAGCACACAGCTGGGCCGGCTGGGAGGGCAGCACACAGCGGGCCGGGCCGGGAGGGCAGCACACAGCTGGCCGGGCCGGGAGGGCAGCACACAGCTGGCCGGGCTGGGAGGGCAGCACACAGCTGGGCCGGGCCGGAAGGGCAGCACACAGCTGGGCCGGGCTGGGAGGGCAGCACACAGCACACAGCGGGCCGGGCCGGGAGGGCAACACACAGCTGGGCCGGGCCGGGAGGGCAGCACACAGCTGGGCCGGGCTGGGAGGGCAGCACACAGCTGGGCCGGGCTGGGAGGGCAGCACACAGCTGGGCGGGCTGGGAGGGCAGCACACAGCAGCGGGGGTGGGCTGGGAGGGCAGCACACAGCTGGGCCGGGCCGGGAGGGCAGCACACAGCTGGGGACGGGCTCCCGCCTCGGCAGTGACCGCAGTTCATAATCGCACGCTCCCTGCGTGAATGTGGAGAGAGGGAGGGGCCGTGGAGTTCTCACAAGGGAGTGACGGTTACCCGCAGAGGTCCCGGAGGGCGGGGCGGGTGTTAGCCAGGAGGGGTGTGTGTGTGTGTGTGTGTGTGTGTGTGTGTGTGGCGGGGGCATTGCAGGCCACGGGGGTGTGGTGGGACTCAAACGTGGCAGGAGCCTGGGTGTCTGCGTCCCTGCACAGGCCAGCCCGGGACACGGCGGTGGCCGGCCGCTGTGGAGGGAGTGGTGTGTCTTCGCCGTGGGAAGCGGGCGTGGGGGGCTGGTCCTCAGGAAGGCGCGCCCAGGGGTGTGGGGCGGGCGGTTTGTATTGGGCAGTGGTGGCTTAGACCAGGGGGATGGCAGTGGGATGGAGGAAAATTGGCAGACCCGAGAGATAGTTTGGAGATAAATACCTAGGAGTTGGTGATGCTCGGGAGCAGAGGGCCTGGGAGAGCAGGGTCAGGAGCAGGTGGGTGGGGACGTCCTTTGCTGAGATCGGTGGACGAGGAAGGACAGGGTCGCACTGAGGATATGCCAAGTCTGAGCTGCCAGTGGGCTCAGGAGGGGAGACCTGACAGGGCTGGGCCCCGGGAGGCTTGTGGGCCTGTCTGAGGGCTGGGTCTCACTCCTGACAGGACGGCCAGGCGTGCAGGCGGCTGTGATGCCACTGAGCCAGGACGTGTGAGGGTCTGCAGAGGCAACAAGGGGAGCACCCCACCAGGGGCGTGCCTTCCGCCTCCTCCCACCACGCAGAGGTGAGGGTCTGTGGCAGGAAGTGGGGCGAAGCCCCCAGGTGCTGGCTTCCGTTTTATCCCTGAAGAGTGAGCAAGGGCCTTGTTGGACATGGGGAAGCCAGGCGGGAGAGGAGGACAGCGGGAGGCTGAGGTGGAGGCCCCGCTGAGGGCCACGCACCTTGCAAGGTCACATGCTCCAGCCGTGTGGCTGTCCGCTTCGCCCATGCTCGGACAGGGTCATGGTTGGCGGGCTGCCCACCGCCAGCTGCTGCGCAGGAGAGCAGTGAGGGTCTGAGGTCTGTGACCACCTGGAGGCACAGGAAGGGGAGTGGGAGGGAGCGGGACGGGGCTGTGGGATGTGCTTGCCAGGATGTCCTGGCTCCAGAGCAGAGCGAGCAGGGGCGGCCGGGACCCTCCCCGCTGCCTGCCCGGGAGTGCGAGGGAGGCGGCAGGTCTAGCTCCGGCTCTGCAAGCCTCTGCCACTCATTCCCCTCCTCATGGCTTTGTTTATCTTTCAAACCTCTTAATAAAACATGAGGAACGTTTATTCTCTATAGATCAATAATTTATTCTGAGTTATGACAATACTGAGTTCGGTCAATTATTCATTGACTATAAAGTATTTATAAATGCTACCTTCATTTACAGCGCCAGCCATTAGGCTTCCAATGTGAACAGACCGTGCCACAGAGGGAGGAGGGCACGGGGTGCCGTGGCTGCTCAGATCGTGAAGTAGTGGGTGGCACTGGGGAGCAGGTGGGGGTGCTGCCGTGCGGGCCAGCCTGCGGGCCCCTCAGAGAGCCCCTCCTGGTGGGCGAGGCTGAGCCCGGGCCCGCCAGGCTCCATGGGGCTGAGGCATCTCTCCGGGGCTGCTTCTGCCAGGAGGCGTGTTCCCTCCTGCCCACCAGGGAAGTCCTGTCCTCTGGCCACCAGGCTGCTGAGCGCGTGAGGCTGGGCCGTGGCGTCAGAGCAGCAGGGCCCCGGTGGCCGCCCCTCTGCAGGGACCCCGAGGAGCAGAGGGGTGTGCCCTGGGCATGATGCCTTCTGGGCACAGGGCGGGGCGGGTGGGGCTGGCTGTGACAGCACATCCCAGGTGGTAGCACGGAAATTGTGCGTCTCCTCCAGCACAAGCGGTGGTCCCGCCTTTTCCAGGAATCCCCTGCAGCTCAAGAAGCCTGCCTGGGGTCAGCACGGTGCAGGGCGACCTCATGTCTGAGCACTGTCTCCCCACACCCGCCTGCCGGCAGCGAGGGGTGAGCGGGGTCCGCCTCACCCAGGGAGCTTGCTTCTGCGTGCGCAGCTGCCAAAAGGGTCCCTGGAGAAGGGTCCCGGGCCTGCGGTCCCCCGTCTTCTGGGACCAGCCTGCGGTCTGCCCTGTGGTTCTGTGCCAGGGCTCTGGCTGCTTGCCCTGGCCGCTCTGTGCTGCATTTTGTCACCAGAGGAGCAGAAAGCTCACCTGGGGTGAAGGTCACCTGTGGTGTAGCCCCTGAGGCTGGAGGCCCACACCACAGGGAAGCGGGGTGGGGGAGGGAGAGGAGGATGTTGATTGTGGAGCCCCCTGGGATGCTGGCTGACAGCAGCCTCTCTCTGGCTCAGAGCAGCTTCTCTCCTCCCAATTCCTGGGCCTCGGAGCTCAAAGCTGCTCATTAGCCCTCTCTGCTCCTGACCGTCTGCTGAGGAGCCATTCTCAGGGACCTTTGTCAGCCCGTCCGCGTGCACTGTCACAATCGGGAGATCAGCGCGTTGTCACAATCAGGGGAGATCAGTGCACTGTCACAATCAGGGGAGATCAGTGTATTGTCACAATCAGGGGAGATCAGTGCACTGTCACAATCAGGGGAGGTCAGTGCACTGTCACAATCAGGGGAGATCAGTGCGTTGTCACAATCGGGAGGTCAGTGCATTGTCACAATCAGGGGAGGTCAGCGCACTGTCACAATCAGGGGAGGTCAGCGCATTGTCACAATCAGGGGAGGTCAGTGCACTGTCACAATCGGGAGATCAGCACGTTGTCACAATCAGGGAGATCGGTGCATTGTCACAATCAGGGGAGATCAGTGCATTGTCACAATCGGGGGAGATCAGTGCACTGTCACAATCGGGAGATCAGCGCATTGTCACAATCGGGGGAGATCAGTGCACTGTCACAATCAGGGGAGATCAGTGCACTGTCACAATCGGGGGAGGTCAGCGCGTTGTCACAATCAGGGGAGATCAGCGCACTGTCACAATCGGGGGAGGTCAGCGCGTTGTCACAATCAGGGGAGATCAGTGCACTGTCACAATCAGGGGAGATCAGTGTGTTGTCACAATCAGGGAGATCAGTGCACTGTCACAATCGGGAGGTCAGTGCACTGTCATTGTCAGGGAGATCAGTGCACTGTCACAATCAGGGGAGATCAGCGTGGTGGCTTGCTCCGTAGCAGACAGAGACTGAGACGAAGGCTGCTGTCCGCTGGGAGCGGCAGACACACTTCCTGGCGGAGAGGGAGGTGCAGTGTGGCTTCCACCCCCCCGCCTCGCCAGGCTCTGGGACGCCCTTCACACTCAGACCTCTCACAGGGCGCGCAGAGCGTGAGGGGCGCCGTCTTTCCCGGGCAGGACCCCGAGGAGGCCAGCGCCCTGCCAGGCCCCGTGGGGTGTCCGCGGCAGGGCCGGGTCAGACCAGGGCTAGGAGCCCCCTCAACCAGGGCAGAGTGTAACGTCCTGCCCTGGGAATGAGCGCACAACTGGATTGAGCTCACGCCGTTTGGTTTGACCCTTTGATTGTTATGTTTGGAGCCTCCGAACAGCCATTGTTCGGACAGTGCCACGTTAGCAGGCCGTCCCCAGGGGCTGGACAGGGGCCTGCGTGGGCCCCTCCCCTGGGCCTGAAGCTTCCAGCCCCGCCCCCCGCCCTGTGGCCGCTGGGGGCCGGAGCGGCAGGCGGCCACGGGAGGTGTCAGCTTCGGGGTGAGTTGTGGCTGGGACCCTGGGCGTGGCGTGGGCGGGGATGTGGAAGCGGACATGCTTGTGCCCAGCTCGGGGCTGGCACTCGTGGTTTTCGGGGCATCACTGCTCCTCAGCTCTGCCGCTGCAGAAAGCCGGATGGGTTCATGCCCCGTCCAGCCACTCGATGAAGTAGAAACCGGAAGCTCAGAAAGGAGATGTGCTGTGGCCACAGGCTGCTGCCTGCAGAGCGGCAGAGCCAGGAGACTCCGGGCTGCGGCTGCAGCGGCCGGGGCAGGCGCCAGGAGCACTGTCTGCTCCGAGCTGTTCCTGCTGCCGGGCGGCGCCTGGTCCGCACCATCGCTCTGCTCCCTGCTGTGGTCTAAGCCTCTCTCTCCCTTTGGGGTCCCAATGCCACCCTCACGGGGCTCATCCTCCTCCAGCCCTCCTTTCTCACAGGCCCAACTGTGGGGTCTGTCTCCTTGGTAGATCGAAAGGGGGACCCCACTTATCCTGTTCTTTGTCCCCCCGCAGGTTTGCAGATAGGGGAGAGCGGGTGAGGAGTGCTGGACACGGGTCCGTAGCCAGCCTTGGGGTGGAGAGTCTGTCTTGAAACGCGAGTGGGTGTGAGGTTCGAGAGGTAATAGAAAGCGGGGCAGGTGCCAGGGGCCGAGACTTGGGCAGCTGGTTGGGGCAGTAGTCGGCAAACTGCGGCTTGTGAGCCACATGCGGCTCCTTGGCCCCTTGCATGTGGCTCTTTCACAACATTCCGCGCGTGGGTGCGGTGTGCATGTACAGTGCGATTGAAACTTCGTGGCCCATGCGCAGAGTCGGTGTTTGGCCTGGGCGAGTCTGTTTTGAAGACTCAAAGGGCCAAAGAGCCGCATGTGGCTCGCGAGCCGCGGTTTGCCGAGCGCTGGGCCGGGCATGCTGAGGGGACCTGTGGCAGCAGGGCCGCACAGCTTCGGGCCCAGGCGCTCTGAGGGCTTGGACTCCGGGAGCCGCCGGAGCAGCGTGGTGGGGTCCCTTTCGGGGAGCTCTGCGGGGAAAGCTGGTGAGAGGTAGGCAAGGGCGGCTGCAGACTCCCCGAGACGCCGGGGTCTCTGGCTCAGCCGCCGCCGCCTCCTGCGTGGAGGCCGAGGGCCACCGCGGAGCTGAGCACTGAGTGTTCGTCCTGAGCGGGCCCTGTGTCTCCCTCGCCGGCTCCTGGGGTGCGTCCTGCTCTCAGGCCCCTCCCCCGGCTCAGCCTGCAGAGCCGCACTGTCAGCGTTGTTCAGAGCGACGCCTGCTGACACTCGCAGGCTGCCCTCTCCCCCCTCCTGCGGCACAGAGCGCTGCGGTAACAGCTCCTGGGCTGTTCGGAAACGGTGCCGTGTGCGAGGGTCTCCGCCGCGCCCGCTGCCCCAGAGGGGTAGGTGGTGGCTGATGGGCGTCCCTCGTGCTCACAGTGACCGCAGAAGGCCGTGCCACCTCCGGCCCAGCCCGCAGCGGCCGCCCTCCCGGAGCCCCTCCCTTCGCTCCTGGCGAGTGGCTGGGTCACCGGGGCCCTGAAGCCAGCGCGGGGCTGGGCTGACCAGGCTTTAGGACGTAAACCAAGTGGACTCAGCCGGAAGACTTAGGTGCTGTCTCTTTTTTACGGACAACCTGGGTCCGCCAGGGTCCGTGTCTCGCTGAGTGTCCGCTGTGAGTCACTCCCTCAGTCGCAGGCAGTCAGCCCACCGCGACCGAAGAGCCCCCAGCGTTGTCCTGGCCGGGGCCTGGCCCGGGAGGCACAGATAAAAACTAACGCGAGCTCAGTGTGAGGGCTGCAGCGGGCAGCAGACAGGACGGCCGCAGCAGCACGAGGCCCGGGGCACACGGGCTGCGTCCCTCTTCCGCCATCTCTGCTCGGGCAGCCTCTGGCCAGCAATGGTGCCTCTCCTGGCCTTTGTTTTCTTATCTGTTGAATGGGCACAAGAGCAGAGGGCCTCAGTGAGAGTGTGAGAGCCGCTGGCCTGGCTGGGATGGGCTGTTGGTCCCTGGAAGGAGGCAGCACTTCCTGGGGCCCAGGCGTGCGCGGTGGCGCGGGTGGGTGGGAGCTGTGCAGGCCACCCATGCTGACCCTGGCCTCTCACTCTCTTTGCAGCCTGTGACCTCATGACCCAGGGGATCTTGGCTCTGGTCACGTCCACTGGCTGTGCGTCGGCCAACGCCCTGCAGTCCCTCACCGACGCGATGCACATCCCACACCTCTTCGTCCAGCGCAACCCGGGAGGGTCGCCGCGCACGGCCTGCCACCTGAACCCCAGCCCCGACGGCGAGGCCTACACGCTGGCCTCCCGGCCGCCCGTGCGCCTCAACGACGTCATGCTGCGGCTGGTGAGCGAGCTGCGCTGGCAGAAGTTCGTCATGTTCTACGACAGCGAGTACGGTGAGTGCGCCGGCCGCTCTGGCCCCCGGGCGCCCCCTCGGTGCGGGAGGCCTGTGCTGGCCACGGCAGGGCGGGCGGCTGGCTGCCCCTGGGCAGGCGAGGGAGGCGTGGAAGGGGTGTGGTCTGAGCCAGTGGGGCTCGGCGGCAGGGCCCAGCCTTGATCTTCACGAGTGAGGGAAGAGCTGTGCAAACAGATCCATAGACAGGCACTGAAGTCGCCTAGCAACACACCTTACCATGACAGCTGAAATTCGAATCATCTTCAATAAAATATTAATAACCTGCTGGCGGGCCTGACGGCTGCACGCAGGCGGCGATGGAGGCCCCAGCACGGGCTTCCCTGAGCCTCCTCTCCCAGGATTGCCAGCACCAGCCCTTCCAGCTCCGTCCCGCCTCCTCCCATCTGCCCTTAGTTGCGGGGTCTTGGCAAATGTCAGGGGATCACTGGGCAGAGCGGTCATGGCTTCTTCGAATATCTGCCA
>OY882871.1:52796369-52868869 GCA_963693515.1 Pipistrellus nathusii
CACTGAACAGACAAGGCCGTGATGGTTGGAAACCCCGTGGCCATGCGCTTGGGCGGCTCTCACCCTCACACAGTAGTCACGGGCCCCGGGCCTGGGGAAGCGGGGGCTCTGTGCCACCAGCGGTGGGTGGGGTCTCGGATCTGACTGTGTGCAGCCCAGGCCTCGGTGGGCAGGCCCAGCACTGCCCTTTGGAAGCTGGAGGTGGTGCCCCTGCTGCCCTCCCCAGAGCCAGGCCGGGCAGTGCCACTCTCTAGGGCTGGGGCAAGGGAGGACCCAGCTCTGGAGACGGAGCGACACCCACAGACCTAATTGCACCTACACAGGGAGGAGGAAGCAGCCGGGTTGCTGGAGGAGGGGCCTGGGCTGCCGCTGACAGTGCCCCCGGGGCTCAGGGCCGGCCGGCGCTGTGCAAAGCCATCGGACTGAGCCAGTTCACAGGAGGGGCCTGCCTGCCTCTGAGGCTGGGGAGGGGAGGAGAGCCTGCTGCCCCAGAGGGCACCTCTTTGTGCCAGAGTTTGCAGGCCCCATTGAGTGCCTCCCCTCTCTGAGCTCCCCCTCCCCTCCCTGCCGGAGAGGGGACAGAGAAGCACAGCAGCTGTGGGAGTCTGGTGTGGAGGTGGAGGGTAGCAGGCAGGCTGCACGCAGAGGGTTCTGCAAGCGTGGCCTGGCCCAGGGCCGAGGCCGGTGCGGTGACTCGCCAGCGATGTCCCCTGGCAGCTCATTCTCCTCTCCCTCTCCCCCCCTCTCCCTCCTAGGCCCAGGCTCTAGGGGTTCAGCGAGGCGGCGGGTTGGGGAACTCGCCCGTGACGCAATGGGGGTCTGGCGCTTGGCCCGTCGAGAGGTGCTGGGTCTGGTAGTGCCTGCACTCAGCCCAGAGCTTGGGGGAGGTCAAAGGAGCCGAGGCTGGCGGCTGCGCAGGCTCCCAGCCAGCTCCGCCCCGGACCCCTTCCCCAGCCAGGGCTTCCGTGGGGTGTGGGCCCTGAGAGCCGCGGCCCCGAGCCCCACCCCCTCCGCCAAACCCTACATAGTTCTTCCTGTGCTGAGAGGCAGCAGTCTGGCACATGCCCTCTGGCAGGCAGTTGCAACGCCAGGACGTGGTGTGGTGCTGCTCTGTGCAAAGCACGCGTACACGTGTGTGCACCTGAGCACGCACAGGCCACAAGGCAACGTTGGTGTGGGATGGGGACACGATGACTTGGGATGGAGTGGCAGATGCATTTTCTACTCCCGAGCTTTGTGTTAAGTGAGGCTGCCTCGTCTCCCCCCACTTATGCCCACGGTGACTGCTCTGAGCTCCAGCTCCTCATCGGGGGACCGGGTGGGGCTTTCCGAGCGGCAGGCGTAGAGGGGCCTGCGCACGGCTGGCGTCTGTGCGATAATGACGAGCCGTGGGGAGCGGAGTGGCAGCGCTGTTCCTCGCGGGCTGGGTGGGCTCAGGACCACGAGCTCTGGCTGTTTGTCTCCGCCCTGACCCAGGCTCGCCTGGGGGAGGGGACGGGGCTGGACTCAGGAGCAGTCTGTCTGGGTTGAGTCTGGCTCTGCCTCTCAGGCTGTGTGAGCTTGGGCAGCCACTCAGCCTCTGTGCACCAACCTCCTCACTTGTATAATGACACTCCCTCCCCCGCTGTGGTCTGTCTGTGGGTTACACGGGTAGTACATGCAAAGGCTTTGCTGGTCCCGGCACATGCTCAGTGCTCAGTAGACTTTTTACTGAGGGGCCGCGCCTCTCAGCTCCCGTCAGTGCATCCCTGCGGGCGTGTCCGTGGCTGTGCTCTCCTGTGTCCTCGGTTCTTGGGGAAGCAGAGCACAGGGCCAGCTCTCGCTCCTGCTCCTGCCTGGCCCCGCCCTCACGGCCCGGCGCTCTGGCGGCCACACCTTCCTGCCGGACGCCGGCTGTGCTCAGGGCACGCAGCCCTCAGCTGAGGCCTCACTCCCAAGTCTTCTGGACGGGAACCTCCCTGGAGAAGGGGAATCATTAGGACAAACGCTGTTTCAATCACGGCTCCCTGCTGGAAATGTCTGGTCTGCCCCTGGCAAAGCAGCCAGACAACTGCACCTCAGTGGTGATCTCATTAATAGCTCACATCGCATAATTATGGCACTAGTTTAAACGGAAGGAATAAATACCTTTTCAAGAACAAATGAGTAAATGAGTTTAATTGCTAAGAAACCTAACCAAGAATTGTGGGGCCAGTGTTGTAGGTTTTGTTCTTCAGTCTAATTACAAAGCGGCGGTGCTTGGGGGCATGGTAATTGTGTGTTTGCTGGCAGATTAACGCTTACTAACTCCGCACACTCGCCCGGCCGGGTCCGGAGCCACCAGGATGTGAGGCCTCATCTGATGCCGGTGTGGGAAAGGACGGGGGTGGGGGTGGGAGGACTGCCCTGTGCAGCTGTGCCCAGGGGCTTTCTGTGCCCCCCACGCCCACACCACTGCGCAGCCCCCTGCTGTGACCATGCTCCCTCTGTCTCCCCTGCCCCTGCCCACAGGACGGAACGTGTAGTTAAATGCCAGAATCCCACAAGGACAGCGCCTGGGAGGCCGTCTGGGGGACCATTGGCCAAATGGGATCCTCTTCATGGTCTCGACTGACCCACCTGCTGCCCTCCTTTCGGGAGAACGTGGCTCTTTCCGATGGGCCCGGCAGAGCCAGGACAGTGCCGCCTCCTTTACTGAGGCCACTTGGTAGGGAGAAGACGCCCTCAATGGATGTGCACTGTCCTGTGAGTTAGACGGGCTACGGACCAGCAGAACCACCAATGCAGCCAGAAATGTGCCGGCCTCCCCCCCTACTACCAGGATGACACACACCGGGCCCGCACTTGGCCAGTTTCAGGGTCCTTGTCGCAGTGGACGGTGCTGGTCTGGGTGTAGACAGCTTTTCAACCTCCTCCCCTTGATTTCTTTGTTCTGCTTTCTCTCTCCCTCCATATAAAAACCTCTGCCTGCCCTGAGGTGTGAGATGGGCTTTGCGACGAGAGTTCCCCCTCTCCTTCGGTGACTAGCACTTGAATAAACACTTTCCTTTTTCACAGCATCTGTCTCGGGAGTTCAGTTTGGTGGTAGCAGCCGGACTTGGGTCCAGTCTCACCCAGAGGAAGAGGTGGTTCGTGTGGTCCTCGTCTCTGCATCTCAGCTCTCTTGTTTCTGCACCTGTTTGAGGATGAAAGATCAGACCTGCTGGGCTTTGTGGGGCATCAGTTTTATATCTTGTGGCTGTGGAGTACTTATGTGCCTTTGTGTGTCACCCAAGGAGATGATGGGGTGATTGCATATCAGAGGGCGGGAAGGAACACTTCATGAGCAATTACTGTGTGCTAGCATTGGGCTTGGTGCTTAAAATTTGATGTCATTGAATTATCATAGTAGCCTTGACAGGTAGGTATGTTTAGTCCCATTTTGCAAATGGTAAAACTGAGGGAAGGATAAGCTATTTAATTAAACTAAGGCCATGCAGCCAGAAGATTGTAAAAACTGAAGGCTCTGGGACCTCACGTTCCATTGCCTCTTAGAAAGGCAATCACATTAATTACCTCAGCTTCCACTTAAAGGAACTAGAAATAGAAGAGAAAATGAAATCCAAAATAAGTAAGAGAAAATCAATAATATAGATAAGAGTGGAAAACAAAGAAACAGAAAATAGAAAAACAACAGAGAAAATAAATAGTACCAAGAGTTGGTTCTTTGTGAAGATAAAATTGATAAACTTTTAGAGTGATTAGGAAATAAAAAGAGACACAAATTACCAGCATCGGGCCTGAGAGAAGTGACATCACTACAGATTGTACAGACATTGAAAGAATAAGAAGAGAATAATGTGAAAAACATTATGCAAATTTGACAAGCAAGCTGAAATGGGAAAATTCCTTGAAAGGCAAAACTACTGAAGCACACTGGAGAAGTAGAGAACTGGATAGCTCTGTATCTGTTAAAGAAGCAAAATTTGTTGTTAAAACCTCCTAGGGAAGGCAATTCTCAATCAAGATCACCTTATTATTAAATTCTGCCATATATTTAGGAAGAAATATTATCAACTAGAGGCCCCGTGCATGAAATTTGTGCATGGGCAGGGTCCCTAGGCTGGCCAGTGATCAGGGCCCATCAAGGTCTTCCAACTGCCGGCCTTCCTTCGTTCTGCACCACCCCCTGGCGGTCAGCGCACGTCATTGAACTCCTGGTCTCCCAGTAGGACTCCCAAGGTTATAAAAGCCTGATTTGCATATTAGGCTTTTATACATACACACAAATATATATGTGTGTGTATATATATAATATATAAAAAAATATATATATTTTGCACAAGGTCTTCCAGAAAATTGCAGAAAATGAGTATTTCTCAACTCATTCTAATATTAAAACTGACAAATATGTTACAAGAAAACTAACCCAATATCCTTTATAAACATAGACACATAAACAACCTCAACAAAATATTATCTCTCTATATAAAACCCTAATATGCAAATAGATCAAATGGCATAACAACTGAAAAACCGAACAACTGGTCACTATGAGGTGCGCTGACCACCAGGGGGCACACAGAACATGGCTGGCTTTGGTGGCAGACGGCAGAGCATGGACAATGGCTGGCATATAAAAGGATACTTCATTATGACCAAGTGGGGCTTAGCCCAGTGATGTACGGTTGGTTTAACATTCAAAATTTAGTTGATGCAATTCATCATGACTGTAGATGGAAAGAAGAAAAATCATAGGATTGTGTTGCAGAAAAAAACACTTGACAGAACCCAACATCCAGTTCTATTAAAACGCTCAGCAAACTAGGATATAAAGAGCCTTCTTGAACTTATGAAGGTATTTGTGAGCAGCCTACAGTGAGCCTCTGCTCAGTGGTGAGCAGAACAGACAGGGTGTTCACTCTCCCACATCTCTTTAGGTCATTCCTGAGGTTTCAGCTGGCACCTTTAGACAAGAGGAAGAAAGAAGAGCCACCAGGAGGGAAAAGAAAAGAACAAAACTTTTCATTTACTGATGACATGACCATCTTCATGCAAAATTCAATGGAATCTACAAGAAAGCTACTAGAATATCAAGTTAACATGCTAACTTAGCAACATTGTATTATGATCACTATCAAAACCCATTGTGTTTATATAGTACTAGAGGCCCAGTGCACGAAAATTCGTGCA
Source organism: Pipistrellus nathusii (assembly GCA_963693515.1). NCBI lineage: Eukaryota > Metazoa > Chordata > Mammalia > Chiroptera > Vespertilionidae > Pipistrellus > Pipistrellus nathusii. Next base: position 52,801,521 of record OY882871.1, read on the forward strand.
CTCAGAGGGTCCCTCAGCCCGGCCTGCACCCTCTCACAATAGGGACCCCTCAGTTAGGCCTCAGGTCAGGGTCTGTCGGGGCTTTCCTTCCCCAGGCTGCAAGCAGCTGGCCCCACCCTCCCTGTTGCCATTGCTTGCCATCTGTGCAGCGCTGTCTCTCCCCTCCCTCCCCTGCCACCAGTAGCCTTCCTGGGATGACAGGGTGGGGTGCAATGGCTTGGCTGGCCTGGGCCTCCCTCTTTGCTGGGGGGCGGGGCCAGCACTGTGAGGGGCCATCTGCCTACCTGATCGCTCCTAGCCACCTGCCTACCTACCTGATCACCCCTAACCACTGGACTGCCTACCTGATCACCCCTAACTGCTGGTCTGCCTATCTGATCACTCCTAACCCCTCTGCCTACCTGCCTGATTGCCCCTTACTGCCCACTTGTGGGTGGGGACAGCGCTGACTTCCGGTTGGTCAGCCTCCGGTCATTACTGGTCATTACAACCCAGGGTTTTTATATATTAGGATAATAGGAATAGACAAAAAATTAAAAATTCTATTGGCAATAGTATAAAAATATGAAATACTAGTAGGGATCAATCTAACAAAAATCAACAAGGTCTGTACACTGGAAACGATAAAACATTGCTGCAGGAACCGAAGAAGATCTGAGTAAAAGGAGCCATGTCTGTATTCGTGGGCTGGAGGCTCATGCCTATTACATATCAGTTCTCAAGTTCACCTATCAGTGGAATGCAGTGTCAGCAGAAACCCCAGCACACTTTTTTGGATGCGTTAGAAATTACATGCTGATTTTAAAATTCATACGGAAATGCAAAGTGCCTAGAATAGCCAGAGCCACTTTGAAAAGGAAGAATAAACGTAGAGGACAAACTACACGCCTTCAGAACATCCAAAAGCTGCGGTAATTGAGACCAGGCCTAGTGTAAACAAACAAATAGGCCACTGCAGCAGATAAAACCCCGGGGGACCCACCGCACGGAAGACTGGTTTCCAGCAGTGACACAAGGCAGTTCACTGGAAAAGGAATTATCTTTTCAACAGATAGTGTTTGACCAAGTAACTAAGTGCTAAGAAATGATCTTTAATCCATACCTTGCACTATATATAAAAAATAAGTAAAAGATGGATCATAGATGCATGAAAAACCTAAAAATATAAAACCATAGTTTTAAACCTAAACTGTAAAACTTTAGGTTAGGCAAAGATTTCTTAGATACAATACCAATAGCACAGTCCACTAAAGAAATGAATTGATAAAGTGGATTTTATTAAAATTAAGAATTCTTTAAGCATTAACTTTTTAAGATTTCTTTAAATTAAGCTCTTTGAAAGACTCCGTGAAGAGAATAAAAAGCTAGATTGGGAGGAAATATTTAGAAATCCCATATCTAATATAGGAATCACATACAAAATATAAAGAGCCCTTGAAACTCAATAATAAACAATACAATTAAAATGGGAAAACTATTTGAAAAGGCCCATCACTGAAAAAGACATGTGGGTGGCAAACAGGCACATGGAAAGATGCTTATTGATGATTAGGGAGATGCCAATTAAACCATGATGGAAAGCTGCTACATTCCTATCAGAATGGTTAAATTAAGATTTTGAGGATATTAGACCTTAGGAGGTTCGAAACGACTGTCACTCTTGCACACAGCTGGTGGGAACGTGACAGCTCAGCCATTTTGGGGAAAGTTTGGTAGTTTCTTCTCTTTTCTTTTTGTTTTTAATATACTTTATTGATTTTTTTACAGAGAGGAAGGAAGAGGGATAGAGAGTTAGAAACATCGATGAGAGAGAATCATCGACCAGCTGCCTCCTGCACACCTCCTACTGGGGATGTGCCCGCAACCAAGGTACATGCCTTTGACCAGAATCGAACCCTGGACCCTTCAGTCTGCAGGCCGATGCTCTATCCACTGAGCCAAACCGGTTTCAGCTGTTTGGTAGTTTCTGAAACGGTTAAACACACTGTGACATTGGCCACTCCAGCGCTGGGGCCTTACGGAGGAGAAATGGAGGCGCACGTCTACACACATTCGCACAGCAGTGCCGTCCGTAATGGCCCACGTGGAAGACGGTGGGAATGCCCGTCCCCGTGGCGGACAGGCTGCATGGGTGCATTTCAGAATGAGAGACAGGGGAGTCCACGCCCCGTTACCTTTGTGTGGAACTCGGCGCAGGCAGACACGCGGTGACCACGCTCAGTGGCTGCCGGGGGACGTGTAGGAGGCGATGTGATGTGATGTGATACGTACGTTACACACGTGTTAAATTGAACACTCTGACACTTGCAGTTTACTGCATGTGAACGGTCTCTCAGTTAAGCAGGTAAGCCATCCCACTGCCTTCGGACCGGTGTTCCAGGCCCAGAGACCACAGGCCGGTGCATGCAAACAGCTCGGGCTCCGCCCGTCTCCAAAGGCTGCCAGAGCAGGAGGCGGTGTGACATTGCATGGGCGAGTCTCGCTGGCTTGCGGGATGTCTCACACGGAGGGAAGGGTGGCACAGTCTGGACTGTATCAGCCCCGCCCCACCAGGACAGAGTGATTCCAGCTGATTGTCCTTGAAATGCATTACAACGAGCTCAGTGAGTGGACATCTCCACGCCGACACAGGGGCCTGCCTTCATCTCGGGCTGTACTCTCGGCCTGCGTTACAGACTCACCTGCTCAGAGCGTGGGGCGGAGCCGGGTGCTGGAGCAGGGCGTGGGGACCCATCTGATGGGTCACAGCTCAGCGATTAGCAGCCTGACACCAGCGGCCTCGGGGGCCGCCTCGGCCAGCTCACTGTGCAGCCGTTTGTTCCTCCCCACAGACAAGTCCGTTAGTGGAGATCAATGGCGAGCAGAGTGGAGGCCCGCCCCCACCCACTGCTGCCTGGCATCTCTGGCCTGAGGCAGAGGTACCTGTGGTTTGCTGCCAGTGGCAGGCTCCTCAGGGCAGGGCAGACCCTGGAATATGCACGCCCCATGTTGTCGCCTGATGGGGTGGGCTGAGCATGGGCGCTGGGCTCACTGCTTTGTGTGACTGGAGCTGGCCTGGGGCGTGGGCTGAGCTTGCAGGCCGGGCTGTTAAAGAATCCACCTCTCTTCTGTGCTTGGCTCCATGCCAGTTGCACACCGCTGGGAGCAAGGCCGTAGCAGCTGCTAAATATTGAAGCACAAAATAGTAAATCTATTTGTTCATCCAACAAGTCATTAACAATACTTGTTATTACTTAATGCACAAAGCACACTCGCCTTCCTTTTACTCAGAGGCTCGCTTAGGTTCATAGACTCCAAAAGCTCCTTGAAAGTGTGTGAAAAAGTGCGTGTGCCTATGTGTGTATGAGTTAGCACGTATGCGTGTATATACATGCATGCATGTGTATGCATGCACCCGTGAGTGTGTACATGCTCACATGTGCGTATATACATGTTTCTACTTTTTTTTCTGGGAAAAGTCCATAGTTTTCACCATAGATATTTAAATGTTCATGCTCTAAGGAAGATGGTCTATGACTGACTATAGGTTGCCAGCACCCATGTCCGTGGTGAGGGCGGCCCCCACGGCGCCCCCTGTCTCCCTGAGGCAGCCACGCCAGCGCCGTTCGTGCTCCCTCTCACGCCTGTGTGCGGACTGTTGCCGTGCACTCTGGGCCGGGTCTGGCTTCTGCCACAAGATGCCCGGTCCAGGCCAGGGCTGGACAAGGGATCGTTCAGCGCTCCCTCCCCGCAGCTGTGGCACACCTGCCTCTGGGGCTCTAGAGTTGGACCGCCCCCCCCCATTCCCTCCCAGGCAGCCTGGGCCGAGAGTCATGCCACGTGCAGAGAGCCGGAACCTCAGTGCTGAGTCTCCTGCGGCCCCTGGCACGTTTCCGAGAGCCGCAGGGCAGATGGCTGTGGCGGAGTCCGTGGCTCTCTGTGGTGTTGGTGTGGATGCCCTTGGTGCACGAGGTTTCTATGCCTCGGGTCAGGGCAGCCCCAGGGAAGGCCTCAAGGCTGTGGGGTCGCAGTCCCGGCACTTGCCCCCATGTGGTCACAGCCAGGGAGCATGGCCTGCCGGCTGCCCCCTGGTGCTCAGGGTCTCAGGAAGTGTTTCTAGAACAAAATGCTCACCTGAGACATGTTGAGGGCATTTTCTGTTCTGACAAGACACTGCGGCTGGCACTGGTTGGAGCCAGGTGTGACCCGGTGCTCGGAGGCCCTGGCTCCCCCATGCCGGTACAGGTCAGCGACCTCCAGGGGGGTCCTGTGCGCGCCTCCAGGGGGGACTTCGTGCGCGCCTCCAGGGGTGTCCTGTGAGCGCCTCCAGGGCGGACTTTGTGCGCGCCTCCAGGGGGGTCTCCGTGCGCGCCTCCAGGGGGACTCTGTGCATGCCTCCAGGGGGGTCCTGTGAGCGCCTCCAGGGGGGACTCTGTGCGCGCCTCCAGGGGGGTCTCCGTGCGCGCCTCCAGGGGGACTCTGTGCGTGCCTCCAGGGGGGTCCTGTGAGCACCTCCAGGGGGGACTCTGTGCGCGCCTCCAGGGGAGTCTCCGTGCGCGCCTCCAGGGGGGTCCTGTGTGCGCCTCCAGGGGGGTCCTGTGCGCGCCTCCAGGGGGGTCCTGTGCGTGCCCTCCAGGCCGCAGAGCGTGGGAGGCTTGGGAGTGAGGCTGCACCTATCTCAAGCCCTGAGAACTCCTGGGCCCAGGCCTTGGCTCTGCCAGCTTGGAGCACCTGGCGCGCCCCTCTGGCCCCTCGCGTGGTCCTGGCCTTTGACCACAGAAAATTTCCTGAGGCCTCCCTGATCATGGCACTGATTTGGGAGTCTCTGGAATATGGCCCCTCCTGGAATTGACGGGGTACTGGGGAGGAGGCGTCTGCTGGGAGGAGCGCGGTGGGAGAGAAAGGCCTGGCAGCCTCGCCGTGGTGAGGAGCCGGGTGTGGAGCCGGCTCACTGCGCAGACCGGGCTCGGAGGAGCGAGCAGAGGTCAGGGCGGCGTGTGGGCGTGGCTGCCTCTGGGCAGACAGACACACCTGCGGGCTCTGGGCAGGGGTGGGAACAGCCCGATGACCCCACCAAAGGCTCTGGGCTAATTTGCCAACCATCAGGCCGATTTCCTTTTAAAGCAGAGTCACCGGTACCCAGTTTTCTGAAAGCTTGAAGATATTTTCCAAGTTTTGCTGTCATCCCTCCTGCCTGTGCCCCTGTGGCCCTCAGGCCCAGCCTCCTCCCTCACTGCAGTCTTCCAGGCCGTGCAGGCAGGGGAGGGGCAGACGGGCACCCGCGTGCCTGGGAGACCGAGAACCTGCGAGGGGCCTCTGAGCTGGCTCGTCCCTGCGGCGCTGGCTTTGAGTCTGGCTTCGGTTGGGTTGACCGGTTTCGGAAGTGCAATGTCAGCTCAGAGGTGTGCAGGGAGCCAGAGGCCTCCCACTCCGAACTCGTACCTCAGCCACTGTAGTCCGAGGCCGAGGCTCCGTCTCCTCTCGAAGGGTAGCAAGCACGCTCCTGACCACGGGGACGCAGGCCTCTGTCTGCCTCTTGTCACACCGCACACGCACACACACACACACACACACACACACACACACACGTGCATGCACCTCTCCCCTTCCCCCACGCACACGGTCTCTGTCTGACTCGGCACACACTCTGCCTGGGCCTGCAGAGGGGAAGTCGGGGGATGTGCAGGTTCCCAGGGGCACAGCCTGTGGGGGGAGGGGAGGCACGTGCCGGGTTGGTCTAAGTAACCTCCCTCCCGAGGCGAAGCCGGGAGCTCCGGGGGCAGGCGCAGCGGCTCCTTGTCCTGGACGTGCTCACCGGCCCGCAGGCTGCAGGCCCCTGTGCTGCCGGCCTCGCGGCCGTGGGTGAGTGCCAGGCCAGGATCCAATGGCACACGCTCCGCCTGGGCTCGGCCTGGGCTGCTGCCCACGCAGAGTCGGAACCACTGCTCCTCCCTCCCTTTCCTGCCTGCTCACAGACAGTTGGCCTGATTCTCTTCCTCTGCGCCATTTGCTTTGCTAATTTTACTGGCCTTTGCCCCCCCCCCCCCCCCCTGCAGCCTTTCAGAGCCTTGGAGGTGGAAAAATGAAAGCCAGCCGGAATCTTCCCAAGCTTAGGGCGGCACTTTCTTCCCGGCTTGTTTCCAGCTTCAGTGAGTGAGGGGAGCAGAGGAGATGCCCTGGGGAGTAAGAGAACGAGAGAACGGCCAGGGCGACCCCTGGAGACCTTATACCTACCACGAGGGGCCGGTGCACGGAATTCATGGGGAGGGGGTGCCCTCAGCCCAGCCTGCACCTTCTCGCAGTCTGGGGGCCCTGGGGATGTCTGAATGACAGCGTAGGCCCGCTCCCTGCAACACAGAGACCAAAGGTAAACAGCCGACATCCCAGTGCTGCACGGAGGCTCCAGAGGCTCCTGCCACCGCTGCTGCGCTCGGCAGCTGGAGCCCGGCTTCTGGCTGAGCGGCTCCCCTGTGGGAGCGCACTGACCGCCAGGGGCAGCTCCTGCGTCAGCGGGATCAGGCTGAAACCAGCTCTCCAACATCACCGAGGGGTCCTGGATTGCGAGAGGCCACAGGCCAGGCCGACGGACCCCGCCGGCGCACGGTCAGGGCTGGGGAGGGATGTGGGAGGCCCCAGGGGTGTTCGGCCCATCTCACTCAGTCCTGATCGACTGCACCCCAGCAGCAGCTAACCTACTGCGGTCACAGTGAGCGGTTGAGCAGCCTTAGCATATCATTAGCATATTATGCTTTGAACGGACAAGTGGGCGACGGACACTTAGCATTTTAGAGTTTTATTATATAAGATGTCTATATCTGTCTTTGATTTAGGATGAGGTTCTGTCCTGATAAACCCATTATAAGTTGAAAATATTAAGTTGAAAATGTATTTCATGCACCTGGCCTGCTGTGCATGGCAGCTTAGTGGAGCCCGTGGTCCGTGCGCTCGGAGCACTTACCGTAGCCAGCAGCCGGGAGAAACGTCGCCCACACGCCCGTTCTGTGACAGTCGGAGAGCTCCTCTGATTGGTTATGCTTGTGGTCTGCACCGTCGGAAGTTAAAAAGTCTTCACACCTCCTGAGGCCGGCGGGTCTTCACTCATATCTGCATCGATGCAGACCGCCCCGCCCGCCCATGCATCCCTCCCGCCCACTGCAGGCACCTGCTCCCCTCGCACAGCTCCGTGGAACACGGGAGCGGCCCAGTAAACAGACACCCAACACAGCTGCTGGGGAAGACTTCATCAGTCCTGAGTTGAAAAACTGAAGGAAACATGGAGAGACCCTTGCAAAGTTTGAATACTGACGGGATATTGGAAGTTATTAGGGATGGTTCAATTTTAGGTGGAGTCATGGTATTGTGTTTACCTGTAGTGTAAACAATCTATAACAATAAAAGTGTAATATGCTAATTAGACCAATGTCCTTCCGGATGTCCTTCCAGGATGAAGCCGGGGTGGCTGCTGCAGCTGTGAGGGACGGATCCACGCCTACTCTTGCATGAATTTTGTGCACTGGGCCTCTAGAAAAAAATGAAATAAAACAAAACCTTGTCTTTTAGAGATACAACTGAAATGCTGACATATGAAAGAAATGATGTTGGAGATTTCTTAAAATAACTTCTAAGTAGTTGGGGGGCATGGTGACGAGAGTTGAGACTAAGTGATAGGGGTTCATTCCATTTTTTCGAATGTTTGAAATTCTCCATAGTAAGAAGCAAAATAAAGTCAGATAATAGCAGTGTTCCCTAGTTGTGCAGGTGTAGTGTTTTAAGCGTCAGCTGTTCTGGAATCCTAGGTGCCGTCATCACCAGTGCTGCAGAGGCGCAGACGCAGGATGGAGGATACAGCACATGCTCCTGTGAACAGGAGGCTGTCTGTGTTTCCTGGGTACTTTGTCAGATGACATGCATGGAGCGTAGTCATACGTGTTTTTTACGAGATGAGCTTCCTACGAGGGACCAAATAGGCCAGGGCTGTGGGTGTGGAGTGGTGGAGGCTGGAGGGCTCGCAGGCAGACGGCCTGGCTCTGCACAGTCTTCGTCTGCGAGGTGAGGATCGGAGGCCACTGCCGTGTGGACTGTGAGCTCACACCAAGGAGCGTGGCACTGAGAGTGGCTGAGGGCGAGGCGGCGGCGGCCTTGGCACGGCGAGGAGGGAGGCCGCTAAGGCCACGTCCTGTGCCCATCTGTGTGCAAGTCCAGACAGCAGACCGTCAGGCCCGGGTGGCCGGTGAGGGTTCGAGTATTGGTCTTTTGGAGTTGCTACAGTAACCCCCCTGCTCCCCCGCCCCGTGGCCTCGTCAGCAGCGGCAGCCATTGCTGCAGTGGAGGCTGGGGAGCACGGGCTGGGCCAGCAGGTCAGGTCTGCTGAGAGCCGTCCTCGGTCCGGGCTGCCCGCCCCGGGCAGGGAGCTCTTACAGGGTCCTCCTCTCACTATGGGGCTCCACCCTTGCAAACTAAGCACCTCCCAAGGCCATCACGTCCGGGTTTCAGCTGTGAATCCGGGACGGGCCTCTGGACCGCAGCCGGTGCGGCTGCCCAGACAGGCAGCTCTGGTGATGGGCCGGGCATGCGCTAAGCCAGGTTGAAGTAATGGCTCTGCAGCTGTGCACGCATTAAAGCCACTGAACTAACTGTACACTCAAACGGACGGGTCTTGTGGCATGTAAATTACACTTCATTAAAGCTGTTTGACAAAACCCGCCGCTGCCATCCAGTTGTAAGGATGAAGCCAACGCCGCGGTGCGTGGAGACGGCCTGCGGGGCAGCCTGCACCGGGGGCGTGGCTGGCGTGGCTGGCGTGGCTGGCGTGGCTGGCGTGGCTGGGGCTCCCTCCAGCCTCTGTCTGTGACGTGCCTCCGGCTGGGCAGCCAGTGGCTGGTAAAGGACCATTCCAAGGCTTTAATGACCACACCCTGGCCTGGAATCTAAAGTCTCTCAAACAGATTAGCTAAGTATGTTCCTTTACGTGTTTGGTCTTTCACGACATCTCTTAAAGAAGCGTGCACCGTTGGACGGTCTCAGAGCGGCCTGTTCCGCCTGGTCCTCCCGCCCGCCCACTCCTCTCCGAGCCGTCCTCTCCCACTGCCCACACTGCTCAGTGGAAATGGCTGGATCCTGGTACAATGTCAACCTTTAGATTCTCACTTCCATTAACAGGTTTAAAGCTAATGAGAAGCTAATCTAATTGACTCATCATCTCCTAATTGATCTCTCTTCCTTTAATAATCCCTTAATTAACTAAATTGTTGTGAGAGAGACGAAGAGAGCAGACCACAGAGGTGACTGAGAATCGGCCTTCAAGTGGGCCTTGTTGTCCCTCACGTTCCACACAGGCAGGCGCCTCCCGGCTCCAGGCAGGCCGTGCCTGCTGCCCCTGCCGCTGCCCCTGCCGCTGCCCTGCCGCTGCCCTGCCCGCTGCCCTGCCCACTGCCCTGCCCGCTGCCCTGCCCGCTGCCCTGTCCACTGCCCTGCCCGCTGCCCCTGCCGCTGCCCCTGCCGCTGCCCTGCCCGCTGCCCCTGCCGCTGCCCTGCCCGCTGCCCTGCCCGCTGCCCTGCCCGCTGCCCTGCCCGCTGCCCTGCCCGCTGCCCTGCCCGCTGCCCTGCCGCTGCCCTGCCCGCTGCCCTGCCCGCTGCCCCTGCCGCTGCCCCTGCCGCTGCCCTGCCCGCTGCCCTGCCGCTGCCCTGCCCACTGCCCTGTCCGCTGCCCTGCCCGCTGCCCTGCCCGCTGCCCCTGCCGCTGCCCTGTCCGCTGCCCTGCCCGCTGCCCCTGCCGCTGCCCTGCCCGCTGCCCTGCCCGCTGCCCTGCCCGCTGCCCTGCCCGCTGCCCTGCCCGCTGCCCTGCCGCTGCCCTGCCCGCTGCCCTGCCCGCTGCCCCTGCCGCTGCCCCTGCCGCTGCCCTGCCCGCTGCCCCTGCCGCTGCCCTGCCCGCTGCCCCTGCCGCTGCCCTGCCGCTGCCCCTGCCGCTGCCCTGCCCGCTGCCCTGCCCGCTGCCCTGCCCACTGCCCCTGCCGCTGCCCTGCCCGCTGCCCCGCTGCTGCCCTGCCCGCTGCCCTGCCCGCTGCCCCTGCCCGCTGCCCTGCCCGCTGCCCTGCCCGCTGCCCTGCCGCTGCCCTGCCCACTGCCCCTGCCCGCTGCCCCTGCCGCTGCCCTGCCCGCTGCCCTGCCCGCTGCCCTGCCCGCCGCCCCTGCCGCTGCCCTGCCCACTGCCCCTGCCGCTGCCCTGCCCGCTGCCCTGCCCGCTGCCCGCTGCCCTGCCCGCTGCCCTGCCCGCTGCCCCTGCCGCTGCCCTGCCCACTGCCCTGCCCGCTGCCCCTGCCGCTGCCCTGCCCGCTGCCCTGCCCGCTGCCCCTGCCGCTGCCCCTGCCGCTGCCCCTGCCGCTGCCCCTGCCGCTGCCCCTGCCGCTGCCCCTGCCCGCTGCCCCTGCCGCTGCCCTGTCCGCTGCCCTGCCCGCTGCCCCTGCCGCTGCCCTGTCCGCTGCCCTGCCCGCTGCCCCTGCCGCTGCCCTGCCCGCTGCCCTGCCCGCTGCCCCTGCCGCTGCCCTGCCCGCTGCCCTGCCCGCTGCCCTGCCCGCTGCCCCTGCCGCTGCCCTGCCCGCTGCCCCTGCCCGCTGCCCTGCCCGCTGCCCCTGCCGCTGCCCCTGCCGCTGCCCTGCCCGCTGCCCCTGCCGCTGCCCTGCCGCTGCCCCTGCCGCTGCCCTGCCCGCTGCCCCTGCCGCGGCCCCTGCTGCTGCCCCTGCCGCTGCCCTGCCCGCTGCCCTGCCCGCTGCCCTGCCCACTGCCCTGCCGCTGCCCTGCCGCTGCCCTGCCCACTGCCCTGCCCGCTGCCCCTGCCGCTGCCCTGCCCGCTGCCCTGCCCGCTGCCCTGCCCGCTGCCCTGCCCGCTGCCCTGCCCGCTGCCCTGCCGCTGCCCTGCCCGCTGCCCTGCCCGCTGCCCTGCCCGCTGCCCTGCCCGCTGCCCTGCCCGCTGCCCTGCCGCTGCCCTGCCCGCTGCCCCTGCCGCTGCCCTGCCGCTGCCCTGCCGCTGCCCTGCCCACTGCCCTGCCCGCTGCCCCTGCCGCCCACTTGTTCCTGGAGCAGCATCCCTTCACGTCACCCTCATGCAGGCAGCTCCGCAGGGAGGGCGAGGGCTGGAACAGGGCTGGAGAGGCTCTGGAAAGGCCCTGCATGGCTGTGCAGGGAGAGACGCCCAGAGCTGAGGGAAGGACCGTCCAGGAGCCCAGCGGAAGGCTGCTTGGACGCGTGTGAGGGATTTTGAGTCCCTCTACTTGCCCAGCTCAGCAGGCCTGGCCAGGGCTGTTTCTCTGAGCTTCTCTGGGTTCCTCTCCTGCCACACCCCCACATGGGAGGCACATGCGGGGCCCGGTGTGTTCCCACGAGCTGGCTCCCTCACTCCGCGCTCAGCGATGCCCCTTGGTAGCATGGGACCAACCCGGTGGGAAAGTTCACACGGAGCAGGGAGGGTGACAGCCGCTTACTTCGGGCCTGTAACCCTTTGCCAGCTCACACTGCCCCGGGGCTGCGGGGCGGCTCATGCTTCCTGTGTCCACGCCAGAGTGCCCACAGGAATGGGTGCAGGCTCTCAGGACAATGCTTCCAGAGGCCACTTGCTGCTCTCGTGGTCCGCTGTGTGCGAGCCACGGGCCGGCTGATGCCCTCACTGCAGCCGGGGGTGGCTGCCGCTGGCCCGGGCTGCCTGGGCCGTGCCCGGAGCCAGCTCTCCTGTCAGAGCCATGCCCTGCAGCCTGCTGCGTGCCCCCCTGGAGGAGGCGTGTTAGGGTGGAGCTGTGGGTCGGTGCTCCCCCTCCAGCTTCTCGGGCCTGTGGTTCTGAGCGGTGCTGCCTCTCGTGTCCCCCCTCTGCACCCCCTCCAGGTCCCCGTCCAAAGGGGTGCTCCACGAGCCCACGTGTGTGTTTGGAGCCAGGACTGCGTGTCTGTGTGCCGGTTCGCTTACCCTGGGCCTCCTGGGCTATGCTGGGCCTCCCGGTGCGAGCCGCGAGGAGGGGCAGCTGCAGGGGCCTGGCTGGCGCTGGCCTGGCGCCTCCCGCATGGCAGGCAGGGTCTGCTGCCTCCGGGGTGAACAGCAGGTGTGTTGGGTGCTGTTGTATCTTGAGAGAAAGGTGAGGCCCCCAGTCCGCGAGGGGCTCCCGGCCCGGGGGCTCCCGGCTGTCGGGTGTGTGTGAGGGCGAGGAGGGCTGCGGCTTCTCCGGCTGTCTCACAGCTGCGCACAGTGGCCTGCCGAGGACCTGCCTCGGTGCCCGCTTTTCCGAGGAGGAAGCTGAGGCCCGGTCAGTGCCGTCCACGGCCCATTTGTCTTTTCTCTCCTATTGGCTGAGGCAGGGGATGGAGGTCCCCAGCGTGCAGGCTGGGCCTCATGCATGGCTGTGAGGGATTTCACAACACTGAGGCCCATGTTTGCTTCCTCCAGGCAGCCCGCTCTGACTGCTCCTGCCCTCACTGAACCGTCGGCTCTGACGCCTGAACATGTGCTCGGGAGCTACGGGGCCCCTGTCCTGTGGCGCCTGGTTGCTCCTTCCTTCCTCGAGAACCCCCTGTGAACAGGCCTGGCACTGCCTCCCGCCCCACTGCTTGCCCTGGGTCTCCCCTCCGGCTCACGGTGTCCCTTGAAGTGCTCAGGCCGATGTGGGGGCTGTAGCTGCCCCAGCCAAGCCCAGGGTCAGTCAGCCCTGTTAGTGTCCAAAAGCCAGAGGGCTGTGTGGTCGGCCCCGGGGTGGCCAGGCGGCCGAGCAGACAGCGGAGCCTCACGCTCCTCGTCCGTGCCTGCGTGAGGGTCCAGGCCAGCCCGTGGCAGAGCCGAGCAAGGCTGCCTGGAAGCCCGTACTTGCCCCCGCATCCCCGTGGGACCTGTCCGTGGCCTGGCCTGGAGTCCGCAGGAGGCGGCGGCTGCAGAGCGTGGCTCGGGGACCAGGTCTCCACGTTCCGGGCGGATGCGTGTTCTCTCCCAGAGGGCTGGCTCTGCTTCTTTCTGGGGAGGCCCGGAGCGGCCTCTGTGGCCCCCACCCCCCAACAGACCCGGGAAGACAGCAGGGAGAGCTGGCCAGGAGCGTCCAGCGGCTGGACACCTTTCAGGCCAGGCTTTGCTCTTCCTGTTGGGAGCCCAGGTTGGCGCCCCCTGACCAGCACTCGGACTGTAGGCTGGGTTTTGGGGAAGAGGCAGTGCCACAGGGGGGTGGGGGGCTGTGAGGGCTCCTGTCCCTGCCCCGCTGCCAGTGGAACCGGGCGCCCTCACTGCAGGGGGTGGGCGCGGACCCCAGGGCTCCAGGTTCTGAGCCTGGAAACTTGGGAGTTGGGTTGGGTCTGGCTTGGGTTTGGAAAGTAAGGCAGTACTGGGTGAGGACAGCAGCCACCTGCCGCAGACTGGGAGGAGAGAATGCCTGCAGGAACTGAGCCCCGGTCCCACCTCACCTCTGGCTCAGCAAAGCGAAGACGGGCGTTTGTCCTGGGAACACATGCAGTGCGCCGCCAGCCTGGCCTGTGCCCTGCGCACCCTGCTCTGACCTCCCAGCGCCCGACTGGCCTCTGGCCTCAGTGCTCCCCTCAGACCAGCAGCCGGCCCGGCAGCCAGAGCCCCCTGGGGTTCTCCGGAGGACTCGGTGAGGCCATGCGGGGAGCTGGCCCGGGCTAGCAGAGGTGCTGGGCGGGAAGGAGGCAGCGCTCAGGAAGGCGGGCCCTCCCGGAGGCTGCTCCTGGGGAGACTGCCCCCCACTCAGCAGAGGCCCGCGCCCCAGCTTAGGGCGCCCTGAAGGGAGTAAGATGCGCCGAGAACAGGACTGTTGGATTCTGTGCTGCACAGAGGGCGCTGCCTGCCTGTGGGAGCACACAGTGGCCACCCTGGGCCTGTGGGAGCCCGCGGAGGCCGCCCTGGGCCTCTGGGAGCACACGGAGGCCGCCGTGGGCCTGTGGGAGCACGCAGTGGCCACCCTGGGCCTGTGGGAGCACACAGAGGCCGCCCTGGGCCTGTGGGAGCACGCAGAGGCCGCCCTGGGCCTGTGGGAGCACGCAGAGGCCGCCCTGGGCCTGTGGGAGCACATGGAGGCCGCCCTGGGCCTGTGGGAGCACGCGGAGGCCGCCCTGGGCCTCTGGGAGCACACAGAAGCCGCCCTGGGCCTGTGGGAGCACACGGAGGCCGCCCTGGGCCTCTGGGAGCACACGGAGGCCGCCCTGGGCCTGTGGGAGCACGCAGAGGCCGCCCTGGGCCTGTGGGAGCACGCAGAGGCCGCCCTGGGCCTGTGGGAGCACATGGAGGCCGCCCTGGGCCTGTGGGAGCACGCGGAGGCCGCCCTGGGCCTCTGGGAGCACACAGAAGCCGCCCTGGGCCTGTGGGAGCACACGGAGGCCGCCCTGGGCCTCTGGGAGCACACGGAGGCCGCCCTGGGCCTGTGGGAGCACGCGGAGGCCGCCCTGGGCCTCTGGGAGCACACGGAGGCCGCCCTGGGCCTGTGGGAGCACGCAGAGGCCGCCCTGGGCCTCTGGGAGCACACAGAAGCCGCCCTGGGCCTGTGGGAGCACGCAGAGGCCGCCCTGGGCCTCTGGGAGCACGCGGAGGCCGCCCTGGGCCTGTGGGAGCATGCGGAGGCTGCCCTGGGCCTGTGGGAGCACGCAGAGGCTGCCCTGGGCCTGTGGGAGCACGCGGAGGCTGCCCTGGGCCTCTGGGAACATGCGGAGGCCGCCCAGAGCAGCCCTGGTGGCTGGGCTCCTGGACGTCCAGCTGCCACGGCTCATGTGCTTCCGTCCTGCTCTCTGCGCCTGCCCGTGGCTTAGACCCAGGTCTGCGTTCTGGCCTGCAAACACTCTCAGGGCCTCGTGCCGCAGTGTGCAGAGGGGTCTGCACCCGTCTCGCTCCGGTGAGGGCCCCAGGGCGGGCTGCGGGAGGTCAGGGTCCAGTGGTTGGAGGAAGCGGCTTTTTGGGGTCTTGTGTTCCTCATGGGCTCAGTGCGCTCCTCCTCATGTCCCAGCACCCAGTCCCTCTCCGCAGCCTCCCTGGCCCCCCGCAGCACGGAGCCCTGGTTATGTAATCGGACTCTTGGCTGAGCTGGTGTGGCTGGCACCGTCCTCAGCCGTGCCGGAGCCCTGGTGCGCGCCGCACACGCCTGTCCTGAGCTGGGGCCGGGCCGGCCTCGCACCGGGCTTGCTCTCTGTGCTCCATGGCGGCAGCTCTGGCATCCTGGGAGTCTCCCTCCCTGTGGGCCCGGCCCTCCGGTTCTGGGCTGCTGTTCCAAGCCACTGGGCTGGAGGCCCCCCACCCCCCACATCTTGTCCTTTAAAACGCACTGATTTCTGTGCTGACTTTTACCGTACAAATGTCATCAGGTAAAGTAACTGAAGCGGATAATCCATTCACTGAGCTCACACGGCCTCTCTCACTCTGCCTGGCCCAGTGTGTCCACAGAGCGCTCCTGGGTTTGTCTCTGCGACGGCCCCACCTGGGCAGCCGGGGCTGGGCCAGCTGGGGTGTGAGGGCCGGGGCTCAGGGCATCAGGCCCGAGACCTGGCCCTGCCACCCAGCACCGGCCACACAGTGCCTTCCAAGGGACCTTATGTTACTCTGCCAGGGTCTTGGGGCCACGCTTCATCTCCTGCCATTCAGTGGGGATGGTCATACGTCCCCAGAAAGAACATGAAACACAGACCACAGAAGAGTGACTTCACCGTCCCGGCCGCTGTGCAGCCGGACTCAGCAGGCATGGCTCCCTCCCTCCTCGGAGCCCTCCAGGTGTGGGAGGGCCAGGTGACAGCAGACTGCATGTTGTAAGTCACTGACACAAAGGCAGCTGGGAGCCAGAGGAGAGAGCTGTGTCACGGGAGCAGACCTGCAGTCTGTTTGGGTCTCAGGAGCTTTCTGTGGGCCCATTCCCCAATCCCCATTCCCAGTTTCGCAAACCCATCTTCAGAAACAGGTTTCCTGTGCATAAGGAGGGTGTTGTGGCATCTTTTCCCCCCAAAGCATAAAGGCGTGGAGCTGGCTGTGCCGATGGGCAGGCCAGGTGCCCGGGGCTACGGAGAAGAGGGCCCCTGGGCTCTGGAGGGGATGGTCTGGCGATGGAGGAAAGGGCTCTGGCTCAGCTGCTGCTGGGCTGCCCATAGGAAGGCCCTGGTGAGAGGAGAAGCTGGGATGGCGCGGCTCTGCAGGCAGCACTGGCTGGGGGTTGGGACCGGCCCTGCACATGCAGAGCACTGGCCGCTGCGTTGGGAGGCGCCATGCCAGCGCCCGCTCGCTCGCCTCAGGTGAGCTCAGGCTCTCCTGCCGCCCCAGGGTGGGAGCTGGCAGGTCAGGGCAGGCAGGAAGCTCTCCCGAAGGCAGCCTTCCCGCCCTGCCAGTCCTAGCGATGCTGCTCATTTGCCCAGGGCGGCGGGGAGTGCAGAGGGCAGGCCTCACACCTGTGCGGAGGGCGAGTCCTTGCGCTCCCTGCCCACCCTCATGGAGCACCTGGCCTTGGGGAGCTCTGGAGTCCGGCCGGCCTGGTGGCCTGGGTCCTCGGCTTCCCTGCCTCTCCAGGCAGTGAGTGCCCTCCAGGGTTATTAGCTCCCTGGACGGGGAGGGGGTGGCTGGCAGGGTGGAAGCGAGTGAGCGTAGCTTGTGCTGGACGTGGTGGAATTGCAGGGCTGGTGGGAAAGTGCGGAGGAGGAATGGCGAGCAGCTTGTGGCCCTCAGCAGGCCTGCGCCTGTTTCCCATCCTGGTTGGTACAGGCAGCCACCCTGAGCAGCAGGCTGGGAGCAGGGGAGCCAGCGGGCACTTAGCTCTGAGCCCCAGGGGCCACCCATCTCACCTTTGAGGCCGAGGCCCAGCCGGGGCTGCAGGGAACAGCTGGTCCCCGAGCACAGGCCCCAGGACGGCAGCCTGTGTCTTGGGACCCTGATGGACATGTCAGCTTTGAGCCAGTGCTGAGACTCGAGGCAGCTACTGGCCACTGGGCCCTGGGGGAGGATCAGAGGCCATGGCTCCACGCCCGTCCACACTCGTACCTCCGCTGCTGGACCCTGGCTGCCTCTCGGACTGGACGGAGCACAGGCTGAGGGCTAAGGAGATGGTGGGGAGGGTCCCGGCTGGTGGATCGGCGGCTCCTCCCTGCCAAGCAGAGCTCACCCGCCGCTTCCAGGGCCTGGGATAACCTTCTCCGGGAGCACTGAGCACGCTGGGCGGCTCCAAGGAGCTCCCAGGAGGACTCCAGGCAGCGGCCACGGCCCGGCCACGGCCCAGCCACGGCCCAGCCACGGCCCAGCTCGCCACGGCCCAGCCACGGCCCAGCCACGGCCCAGCCACGGCCCAGCCCGCCACGCCGCCTCCTCACCTCCTCCGAGGCCGCCCTGGGCTGGGGAGCGCTCAGTGAGGCCACAGGCACACCAGCCTCCCCGCGTTTGGGAAAATGAGGGCCGGGGCCCAGCGGGGAGAGTGAAGTGGCCATGACTGTGCCCTGATCCAAGCGCTGCTCTGGGGCAGTTCCCACGTTGGCCACACCCTCTCTCCTTCACTTCCCGGCCTGCTGCCCAGGACTCCAGGGTTCATCACCAGAAATTGCCAACGCAGGGCCTTCTCCCGTTTAACATTTAATTTGCGTCAGAAATATTAATTACACCCTCCAGCCCCCTGGCCCAGCCCCTTGCTGGTTCTGCTCACAAGAGCGGGCCCAGCTCCAGCCACCAGCCCTTCCTGTGTGACCGCCCGCGCTTTCCTCTTCGAACAGAATGTGGCAATGGAAGCTCGTAGAAGATAATACAGTTGTTTTCTGCCTTTTCTATTGATTTGGCTTTAGCAGGAAGAAGCTAGCTGCAATTTTTGTTTGATTTTCCTCCTGGTTTCCAAGGGAATAGAGATGCTGCTGGCGGTCCCCGCCCTGGGCTCCCTGTGAGCTGTTCCTGGTGCCACTGCCGCCCCTGCACACCTGCCGGGCACGTACGCAGGTCACCCCCCTCCTTGCCGAGTGCCTGGCTGAGGAGCAGGGCGATGTGGCGGCCTGGCAGCACCTCGGGAAGGGACTCGACTGGGGAGCCTCCTGGAGACCCGCCGGCACAGGCCCAGCCCCTCTGGCCGCCTCGGCGTGCGGACTGCTCCCGGCTCCATGCCCGCGCTCAGGCCGTGTCCACTGTGCACGGGGCTGGGCGTTTCCGATGGGGGTGGAAGTGCTCGGTGGCATCACCTGCCAACCACGGGCCCCAGTGCCTGGCAGAGTGAGAGCTCACCAATGCTCTGACCTGCAGCTGCACTTCCCACGCTTCCGGGGCCGTCACTCCTCTCCGTCCCACTCCCGCGTAGGCCACCACCCGACAAGGCTTCAGAAATCTCAGCACGGAAGGCCACTGGCTTCTGAGCCACCTGGGAGCCCAGGGGCAGAGCATGGCTGGAACTTGTCTCCCTCCTCCCACGCCCGGTGTCAGCTCATTTCTCATGCCATCCCTCTCTGAAGGCTCTCGGGCCCCGGGGTTGGTGGCCAGGCGAGGGGCTTTGGGTGGCTGTGGCTCTTTCTCAGCTTTCACATAGCCAGCGTCTGCCCCTCAGGGACAGTGAGAGGCAGGAGCTGGAACAGGTGCCAGCTGACACACTTCCCGACACACTTCTCCACAAGCCGAGAGGAACAGCCGCACAGATGCCGAGAGGCGATGGAGCTTCGGCCTCCGCCAGTGGGATGCTTGGTCCCACAGAGCGTGGCGGTCCTCTGCCAGTTCTGAGAGAACTGCCTTTGAGTTGGGTTCCTCTAGTTTCCATTTCCTGCTTCCCCAGAGCTGCCCTGTGTGACCCCTGACCTTACAGCGAGGGTGCTCATCCACACCCAAGGGTTGTTTTGGGGCTGGAAGGGATAGAGCACGGTTCCTGGCACACAGTAGGCCCTCCATGCGGGCAGATGCCTTTTTTCTGCTTGTAATGCCGGGGTTGCTACTGATGGCTCCTCTGCTCAGCGTGTGTGGAGCAGGGCTGTGGGCAGGCGCTCAGGCTGGGCAGTGGAGACCACTAGCAGGTTGCTGGAGCCTGGCACCCAGCCTCTAGAGCCTTTGTTGACCATGCCTCCTTTCCTTCTCTGACCCCAGAGGCACACATCCACGTTCCTTCCTGTTGATGTGGTTCTGGAAACTGTTGACATCATTGTTCCTAAAGATTTACGTGAGAATGGCGGCGCCAGGTTTGGCCTGCAGGAGGATGGGGCTAGGAGGAGAAGCAGCGGGGGTGAGCTCACTGAGCTGGGGATTCCACGTGTTCAGGGTGGAATGTGTGGTTTGTGAAGGCATGCTTAGTGGGGAGGAAGGAAGACGCACAGTGGGCACTTCTAGGGTGACATCCTCAGCAGGGATATCCGCCTGGACATGTTTGTATGTATGGTAGTCACTTTTCTTTGTCCTTCTTAATGGAGACCAGAGCCAACCTGGCCCCAGCCCCCAGCTTAAGAATTGGTGTCATAGAAATTTGAGATGAACTGTGTTTTAGCCCACATGATGGTGATGATGATGATAATGGTAGTGATGGTGGTTATGATGGTGGTGATGGTCATGACTAATGATGCTGGTGAGGCTGGTGATGATTATAATGATGTGGTGATGGTGGTGATTATGATGGTGATGGTGGTGATTATGGTGGTGATGGTGGTGATTATGATGGTGATGGTGGTGATTATGATGGTGATGGTGGTGATTATGATGGTGATGGTGGTGATTATGATGGTGATGGTGGTGATTATGATGGTGATGGTGGTGATTATGGTGGTGATGGTGGTGATTATGATGGTGATGGTGGTGATTATGATGGTGATGGTGGTGATTATGATGGTGATGGTGGTGATTATGATGGTGATGGTGGTGATTATGATGGTGGTGATGGTGGTGATTATGATGGTGGTGATGGTGGTGATTATGATGGTGGTGATGGTGGTGATTATGGTGGTGATGGTGGTGATTATGATGGTGATGGTGGTGATTATGATGGTGGTGATGGTGGTGATTATGATGGTGATGGTGGTGATTATGATGGTGGTGATGGTGGTGATTATGATGGTGATGGTGGTGATTATGATGGTGGTGATGGTGGTGATTATGATGGTGGTGATGGTGGTGATTATGATGGTGGTGATGGTGGTGATTATGGTGGTGATGGTGGTGATTATGATGGTGATGGTGGTGATTATGATGGTGATGGTGGTGATTATGATGGTGATGGTGGTGATTATGATGGTGATGGTGGTGATTATGATGGTGGTGATGGTGGTGATTATGGTGGTGATGGTGGTGATTATGATGGTGATGGTGGTGATTATGATGGTGGTGATGGTGGTGATCATGATGGTGATGGTGGTGATTATGATGGTGATGGTGGTGATTATGATGGTGGTGATGGTGGTGATTATGATGGTGGTGATGGTGGTGATTATGATGGTGATGGTGGTGATTATGATGGTGATGGTGGTGATTATGATGGTGGTGATGGTGGTGATTATGATGCTGATGGTGGTGATTATGGTGGTGATGGTGGTGATTATGATGGTGATGGTGGTGATGATGGTGGTGATGGTGGTGATTATGATGCTGATGGTGGTGATTATGATGCTGATGGTGGTGATTATGATGGTGATGGTGGTGATTATGATGGTGGTGATGGTGGTGATTATGATGGTGATGGTGGTGATTATGATGGTGATGGTGGTGATTATGATGGTGATGGTGGTGATTATGATGGTGATGGTGGTGATTATGATGGTGGTGATGGTGGTGATTATGATGGTGATGGTGGTGATTATGATGGTGATGGTGGTGATTATGATGGTGATGGTGGTGATTATGATGGTGATGGTGGTGATTATGATGGTGATGGTGGTGATTATGATGGTGATGGTGGTGATTATGATGGTGATGGTGGTGATTATGGTGGTGATGGTGGTGATTATGATGGTGATGGTGGTGATTATGATGGTGATGGTGGTGATTATGGTGGTGATGGTGGTGATTATGGTGGTGATGGTGGTGATTATGATGGTGATGGTGGTGATTATGGTGGTGATGGTGGTGATTATGGTGGTGATGGTGGTGATTATGGTGGTGATTATGGTGGTGATGGTGGTGATTATGATGGTGGTGATGATGGTCATGATGATGGTGATGATAATGGTGATGATAATGGTGTTGATGGTGATGATGGTGGTGGAGATGATGCTGATGATGCTGATGATGATGGTTGTGATAGAGCCAATCCAGCCCTTATCACATGCTAGGGACTGATCTATCTGCATTGCATGGGTTAATTCATTTGATTATAAGAATCTTGTAATCTCTGTAGTATTATCTCCATTTTATAGATGAAGAACAGAGGCAAGGAGAGGAGTCTGGCAGTGTGCATTGTCAAGGGGTGGAGCTGATGTTGAGCTCTGGCTGGCACAAGCACTGTGCCACCCTGCCTCTCTCTCAGGTATGCTGAGCAGCCATGCAGAGCCAGGCAGCGCCCTGGGAGGCAGACAGGCGCTGGGCCGATGCTGACAGAAACATAACGGGAGTCACGTGCATAATTTAAAACTTAAAAGTAGCCCTGGCCGGTGTGGCTCAGTTGGTTGGGCATCATTCCGTGCACTGAGAGGTTGCTCAATCCCTGGTGCGGGTGAGTGTGCAGGAGCAGCAGGTGCACGTTTTGCTGTTGCATTGATGTTTCTCTCTTTCCCTCTCTTCCCTTTTCTTCCTTTAAGCTATTTTATAAAATGTCTTAAATATTTTAATAAGTAAAGAGATGCAGGGCAATTATTAGTAGTATGTTTTATTTAGCCCCGTGCATTCAGTCCATTATTGTCATTCTAGCACGTAGCCAATGTAAAACATTATGTGTAAAGCACTGAGCAGTCTTTGCTTTGTGCTGCCTTTGAAATCCAGCATCTGCTTTGCACTTCTCATGGGAAGTGACCAGGAGCAGGTTGCTGGCCCCTGGCCTCTCTCCATTGGCCTCACCACGCCCACGTGCTCAGCGGCCACACGTGGCTGTGTCTGTGCAGGATTGCCCTCTCTGTGCTCTCCTGGCTCTCAGCCTGGCTGGGAGCCAGATGGCCCCGTGCTTTGCTTTGCATTTGTCACCAAAGCTTCTCATCTGTGTGTCCTGTCACGCCTGACTCCCTGCCCCTGGCCCTGGCTCTCCAGTGCACCGGCCCGATAGTCCCATCTCTCTCGAATCTGACCTCACCAGGCGCTTCCTCCTGCCCAGAGCCCATTAGGTGCGCTGGAGCTGAGCCCAGAGGACAAGAATTGTCAGGTCAGGAGTGGGTGCTGGGAGCGCCAGTGCAGGCAGCGTGTGCGTGGGGTGTTGCCGCCACTGCTCTTCCCGGGCCCGAGTGGGGGAGTCTGGGGTGGGGCATTTCCCATGACAGTCCTGGTAGCTGCCAGGTGCCGGGCACCTGCACACAGATCTGACCGTTGCATCCTCACCATAGCCCATGATGCCAACATACCCCCTTGCCTGAATGAGTGTGTCTGCTGGAAGGGCAGGGGGACAGGCCCAGAGAGGCTGGCAGTTCTCAGTCGCCAGATGGTCAGGCCCGGACTGAGGCCAGCGGTCTGACCCAGGCCTGTCCCAGGCCAGGACACACAGAGGGGAGCTCCTCTTGGTAGGCCCGGGCCCAAGGCGTGGCAGACGGAGGGCATGAGGCTGCATGTGTATCTAGGTGGATGAATGGGTGTCATGGGAGGACCGGGAGGAAATGGGAAGGTGCTCCCCGTTTTGGACAGGCTCCGTGGGTAACTGCCACGCTTTAGGTGCAGGGTCAGCATCCATCTGGGAGCTCAGCCAGCTGGAGCATGCCAGGGTCACCGTGGGCTGCGCTTGGTCTGCCATGACGGGTGGAGATGGGGAACCCCAGCTCTGCTCAGGGGCCTTGCCCCTCAGACCATTCTCTCTTGCTGTTTCAGTCTCTCCTTGCTTCAGTCCCTGCCCTGTTCCCCCCAATGCTCCCTCCCAGGAGGAGCCCACTGCTTCCCCTGCACCTGCTCCGCCAGCACCAGCCCGCCCGCCCTCCCGGGCATGTGGCACCCCCGCCCTCACCGCCTCTTCACACATCCTAACGTCTCCCCCACGTGGCCAGAACACGTGGCACCCCCTCCCTCACCGCCTCTTCACACATCCTAACGTCTCCCCCACGTGGCCAGAACACGTGGCACCCCCGCCCTCACCGCCTCTTCACACATCCCAACGTCTCCCCCACGTGGCCAGAACACGTGGCACCCCCGCCCTCACCGCCAGCCCTCTCACCACATTCTAATGTCGCCCCCACTGGCTGGGCCACAGTGCTCACTGGTCGCCCAGACGCCCGTCTCAGTGTGGCTTTGAGGGTCTGCAGCTGGAGCTGCCCTCTGCGGCCGGTTGACCTTACGTAAAAGCGATTGCCCTCCGTGATCTGGTGGCCATTCAGTTGGAAGGACCTGCCAATCTCGGCCTCCGGGCGCCAGCCTGCCTCTGCCCTGCAGCTGTCAGACAAGCTAGCTCCCACACAGGAGGTCAGGCTCCTGCCTCCTTCCCCTGAGTTTCCACAGCCCTGCTCCCTCCCGGTGAGAACCAAGGCTACCCCGCCCCCCCCCAGCCCACCCTCCCCCTGGCCGCAGGCGCACACTGTGTCACCAGGGCTTACTGATAGATCCTCCCTTCCCTCAGTTGATGGACAGATGTAAACTCCACCTGCGGCCAGACATTCCTGAGCTCTGAACCACCAGTCACCTGCCAAATACCCTAAGCCCCATTCCTAAGACCCTAGGTCCCTAATCAATCAGCGTGTGCTGAGTGCCCTAAGCCCCACCCTCTATCCTATTGTAAGCCCCCGCTCGCGCTCTTCCCTCCTCTCTGTGGAAGCAGCGGCAGGGGTACCCTTCCCTCCAATAAAGCCTGTGTCCTGCCACCCAGTCTCCGGTCTACCTTCTCTAATTAATCTATCACTTACCTGCTGACCTGCTTCTCTCCGGGTTGGTGTGAAGTCAGGGGCTGGCTGGATCCTGTGCCCTCCCCTGGCCCAGAGTGGGGGAGCAGGGGCACTGGGGCGCCCCCTGGAGCTGAGTGGAGGGATATGCAGGTCAGGGCTGTGCAGCTGCTGCCTCCGCCTCCCTCCTCCCTCCATGTCTTTAGCAAAGGCAGGTCCTTGTGCTCTCACGGCCTTGGCTTGTGCCCTAACCTAGTTCTCAGCTTTGCGCTAATTCAGCATTTTGGTCAGCGTCTCACTTCCTGTGCCAGCGGTGCCCGGGCCTGCTCTGCGGGCTGGTGCTGCGCCTCGGGCGCCGGTGCGGCCTTCCCCCTTCCCGCTGGGACCTCGCTTCCCGTGTCGCGCAGTGTTCACCTCCGCTGGGTCCGTGCCCAGCACCTCCCCTGCCTCTCCCTGCGTCCTCCAAGGAGGATTGTTATGCTCATCTTACGCCGAGGAGACTGATGCTCAGGAAGGTTGGAGATGAATTCCCAGGCCCCGTGCCTGGGCGCAGAGCGAGCTAGACTTCAACCCAGACAGGCTGGCCGGCGGTTCCCCTCGCGGCAGCTGCCTCTGGTGCCACTGAGCCCTCAGACCTGGGGAGTGCCCACTGCCTGGGGTCACGGGGGCTGCGGTCACGGGGGCTGCGGTCACGGGGCCTGGGCCCTGGGACGGGAGCGGGGCAGGAAGGGTCAGAGGAGGCCTGGTTAGCAGGTGAGAAGCCGCAGGGAGAAGAGGCAGGGGTGTGGCTGGCCAGCACAGGGGGGGCGGGCCCTGGCAGCTGTGGAACTTCCTCTGGGTGACATTCGGTAACGGGGGCATGAGGAGGCAGTACGTTAACTGGGAAGAGGGACAGCAGACTGAACCCAAGAGGCAGTGAGCAGGCTGCGCCTGGAGGTGAGGGGGAGGGAGAAGCGGACGTGAGGAGGGGGGAGCGGATGTGAAAGGGAGAAGCGGAGGTGAGGAGGGGGAGAAGCGGAGGTGAGTAGGGGGGAGAAGCGGAGGTGAGTAGGGGGAGGGAGAAGCGGAGGTGAGGAGTGGGGAGAAGCGGAGGTGAGGAGGGGGGAGCGGATGTGAAAGGGAGAAGCGGAGGTGAGGAGGGGGAGAAGCAGAGGTGAGGGGGAGAAGCGGAGGTGAGGAGAGGGAGAAGCGGAGGTGAGGAGGGGGAGGGAGAAGCGGATGTGAAAGGGAGAAGCGGAGGTGAGAAGGGGGGAGAAGCAGAGGTGAGGAGGGGGGAGAAGCGGAGGTGAGGAGGGAGAAGCGGAGGTGAGGAGGGGGAGAAGCGGAGGTGAGGAGGGGGAGAAGCGGAGGTGAGGAGGGAGAGGGAGAAGCGGAGGTGAGGAGGGGGAGGGAGAAGCGGAGGTGAGGAGGGAGAAGCGGATGTGAAAGGGAGAAGCGGAGGTGAGAAGGGGGGAGAAGCAGAGGTGAGGAGGGGGGATAAGCGGAGGTGAGAGGGAGGGAGAAGCGGAGGTGAGGAGGGGGAGGGAGAAGCAGAGGTGAGGAGGGAGATGCTCTGAAGCCGGGGAGGAGCTGGGCAATTCTGAGTGCGTCAGGAGGCCGCTGGGGGGGGTCTTACGCAGGATGAGACCTGTGCCTCACCAGCAGGAAAGCAATTTGGGAGCTGAGTGGTGGGCCTGCAGGAGCAGAGGCCAGGTTGGCCCGGCGGTGGGAGGAGGCAGCGGTGGTCATGGGGGTGGCCGTGGTCACGCTGGGTTGTGGTCTCGGGGATGGCTGTGGCCACGGGGGTGGCAGTGGGAGGGGCCAGCGGTGGTCACGGGGACTGTGGTCACGGGGGCTGTGGCGGGTATGGGGGATAGCAGTGGTCACGGGGGCTGTGGTCACGGGGGCTGTGGTCACGGGGGCTGTGGTCACGGGGGCTGTGGTCACGGGGGCTGTGGTCACGGGGGCTCTGGTCACGGGGGCTGTGGTCATGGGGGCTGTGGTCACGGGGGCTGTGGTCACGGGGGCTGTGGTCACGGGGGCTGTGGTCACGGGGGCTGTGGTCACGGGGGCTCTGGTCACGGGGGCTGTGGTCATGGGGGCTGCAGTCACGGGGGCTGCGGTCACGGGGGCTGCGGTCACGGGGGCTGTGGTCATGGGGGCTGTGGTCACGGGGGCTCTGGTCACGGGGGCTGTGGTGGATATGGGGGATGGCAGTGGTCACGGGGGCTGTGATCACGGGGGCTGTGGTCACGGGGGCTGTGGCGGTCACAGGGGCGGTGGTCGCGGGGGCTGTTGCGGGTTTGGGGGTGGGGTGGTCTCGGGGATGGCGGTGGCCATGGGTGGCGGTGGTCACGGGGACGAGCGGCTGGGTGTGGAGATGTGGGGATCAGAGTGAAGAGCCAGGGAAGGGGAGTCTCTGGAGACGGGCAGGCTGTGGCCGGAGCAGCTGGTGGTTAGGCTGCTCAGCGGGACAGGGATGGAGGGAGACTTCCGTTCCGCTGCTCTAAGGTTAAAGCCTGGAAACCCTGGCGGAGGCCAGGGCGCGCTGGAGCCGGGTGTGGGTGGTATCAGCCGCGGACTGAAGGAGCGCCTCTGGGGGGGGCTGGTGAGGACGGGAGAAGGGCGCTGCCTCCCAAGGCCCTGCCAGTGGGGCCGGCGGCCGAGGCGGAGACGCAGGGCCTGAGGGCCCCCTGCTGCCCCTCAGTGCCGCTGCCCGCCTCGGAGACCTCGCCGGCCTCTGCGGGCTGGCAGGCTGGCCGGGCCTGGTCCTCTGCCCTGGCCTCCTGCTTCCGGAGGAGGCGAGCTCGGTCCAGCGCGCTGTCCGGACTCAGCAGGGTCTTCCTGGACCGAGCTTCCCTGCCAGGGGGCCGATGGCCCTGCTCGCAGCAGACTGTCGCCGAGGACACGCACACCCTGCTCCCTCGGCGTCCCGTGGCCTCCCTCCGCCCGCCTGCGGCCGCGGTGCCCTCCCCGGGCACGGCCCCTCGCCCACACAGGCTCCGGGACCCAGCCTGTCCCTCCGTTCTGATGCAGAGCCCAGGGAAGGCGGGTGGGGGGGAGAGGGCGCCCCACGGGCGCGCGGACCCGCAGCTGCCCGCCCCGGGCCAGCGCACAGACAGGCTCTGCTCCTCCGCCGGGACGGCTGAGGCGAGCTGCAGAGCTGACTCCTAACGAGGTGATTGCTGCTCTGGGATGGCAGGACGAACTCCAAATCTTTCTGGGTACTCGTGTCCTTCTAAACGGGAGATCTCTGATCGCCATGGAAACGCTGGCACAGAATTAGAACCTGCATCTCCAGCTGCCTCGTGAAATTCGGGGAAAGGCCACTCTGGGCTACAGAGCGCATTTGGTACTGGGAGGAGCTTCGTTGCTGTTGCCACGGGAATGGCAGGCCCCCTGCTGCCCCGCCCCCGCCCCTGCCCCGCCCCTGCCCCTGCCCTAGTCCCCCGCCCCTGCCCCGCCCCTGCCCCTGCCCTAGTCCCCCGCTCCTGCCCCTGCCCCTGCCCCTGCCCCTGCCCCTGTCCCCTGCCCCTGCCCCTGCCCCTGCCCCTGCCCCTGTCCCCTGCCCCTGTCCCCTGCCCCTGCCCCTGCCCCTGCCCCGCTCCTGCCCCTGCTCCTGCCCCTGCCCCTGCCCCTGCCCCCCCGCCCCTGCCCCCCCCCCGCTCCTGCCCCACCCCTGCCCCTGCCCCTGCCCCTGCCCCGCCCCTGCCCCTGCCCCGCCCCTGCCCCTGCCCCTGCCCCGCTCCTGCCCCTGCCCCTGCCCCTGTCCCCTGCCCCTGCCCCTGCCCCTGCCCCTGCCCGGCTCCTGCCCCTGCCCCTGCCCCTGTCCCCTGCCCCTGCCCCTGCCCCTGCCCCTGCCCCTGCCCCTGTCCCCTGCCCCTGTCCCCTGCACCTGCCCCTGCCCCTGCCCCGCCCCTGCCCCTGCCCCGCCCCTGCCCCTGCCCCTGCCCCTGCCCCGCTCCTGCCCCTGCCCCTGCCCCTGTCCCCTGCCCCTGCCCCTGTCCCCTGCCCCTGCCCCTGCCCCTGTCCCCTGCCCCTGTCCCTGCCCCTGCCCCTGCCCCGCTCCTGCCCCTGCTCCTGCCCCTGCCCCTGCCCCTGCCCCCCGCCCCTGCCCCCCGCCCCTGCCCCACCCCTGCCCCTGCCCCTGCCCCTGCCCAGTGAGCACGGAGCGGCTGGACATCTCAGTCCGGCCACCGTGGGGCAGTGCTCAGTCCCCAGTGGACTGTGCAGTCCTCAGTGGAGGGGGCACTGGCAGAGTGTGGGTTCCTTTGTTGATTCTGCGTTCTCTTGGTGGGAGGGGGCTAATAATAGCGAGGGCTTCTGTGTGGCAGGCGTCCCGTAAAGCAGGGGCTAACTACGGCCAGGGGCTTCGGGGTTGTGGCTCTAGCACTTACCTTTCTGGAGCCTCAGTTTTGCCCTGTAAATGGGGTAATTATAGAACTGCCCTGGCATTGCTGGGGAAGCGGATGAGGTGGGAGAGCGCACAGCTGGGCACCGTGGCTGGCACACCGCCCGGACGGCCCCCACCTTCCCCCTCCCGGAGCGGCCCTGCCCGTGCAGCTCTGCCCGTTAGGAGGGTCTCCCGCCCCGAGCCGCCCTGCGCAGAGCTGCTTGTATTCGGGAACACACACACCTGGCCAGCTACCCTCGGGCCAGGCTACCCTCGGTGCAGAGTACCCCTCGGGGCCAGGCTTTGTGCTTGGCGCTCAGGATGTGCGTGGTGAGTAAGACGCCCGGGGTCCGGGCCTGTGGCCAGACGCACCGTGGCTGCTGGGAGGGCCCGGGGGAGGGCCAGCCCGGAGTCAGCAGCAGGAGTCAGGCCCGTGGACCAGGTGCGGACTGCGGGCCGCGCTGTGTCCCGTGCGTTCGCTCTCCGGGCGGCCTGGGCGCGGGGCTCACCTGTACGTCAGCTTGCCGTGAAGGGGCCGTGTGAGCGGGCGGGGTGGGGGCTGGAGGGGCCAGGCAGAGAGGTGCCTCACTGTGCTTGCTCCCCCCTCCGCTGGCCTGAAGTCTGGCAGGGGGACGTCTGCCCTGGGCGAGGAGCGGGCTGTGGGCCCGGCCTGATCACTGTCCCCATCCTCCTCCCAGTCCCAGAGCAGCCCCGCATTCCGGGGCCTCTGGCGGCTGGTGGAGGGCGGCCCCACAGCTCCACCCCGCAGGCAGGCATGTGATGGGTCCGCTGGGACGATGTGCTTTGGAAGGAAGTTCAAATTGGGCTTCAGGATAATACCTGCCTCCCCTGCCGCCCCCGGCCCCTTCCCCAATCCCATTCCATGAGTAATTTGGCTCAGGCGGGCGATCAGGAGCCTGTGCACACGGCCCGCAGAGTCCTGTGATGTGGTGAATGTTGGCGAGCGGCAGGCGTGCTTTGAGGCAGGGCTGCCCCCCCGTGTTTGCTCCCTGGATGGCCTGGCGGCTTGGTTGGGTGTGTGTCCGGGCTGGGACGGATCTTCGCCTCGGTCTTGTTCCAATGACCAGAATGAGGCAGCGAACCTCTGCTTCTGAGGCAGAATGCACACCTGGGGGGTCAGCTCGGGGCAGATGGGGTGCTCTGGGGGCGCGTATCCAGTCCCTCGGCCTCTGGGGCCTCCATCCGCCTCCCCGGCCTGGGGGTTCGGGCGGGTGCAGCAGTGAGTGGACCGTGTGAACGTGTGGTGTGTGCAGGTGTGTCTGAGTGTGGATGTGGGTGTGGTTATCAGCATCATGCTAGTACATGCTTCACACTGGCTCTCACAGACAGGAACCCCGGTTTGTGGCTTCGCTGGTGCTGGGTGTGAGTGCTCCCAGGGCGGCTGGCGGGAGCCCTGAGCTCGCTGAGCAGGGAGCAGGGCGGACCACTCACCACGGCGTGGCGTTTCAGACGTGACGGGCATTAAAGCCTCCGGGGCACAGGTCATGTAAAATGAAGCAGATAATTAGGAAGTGATGAGCTTTGGGTATTTACCAATTTTGTTTGTATTGTAATTTGTTTAATTATAAGTGTATATAATTTATAGTGGCTGTGTTTGATAAATGGCTCTCAAATTTTCTGCAAATTTAACAATAGGCACTCGAACACCTATGTGTGTGACTGAGTGTGAGTATAAGTGTGCTAGTGACTGTATATGTGTGAGCACGTGTGCACATGAAGGTGTGAATGTGGCAAGCATGTAAGTGTGTGAGCATGAGTGTGCCTTGTGTGAGTGTGAGCACGTGTGTGTGAGTGTGCCCGGCAGGGTGAGGGCTGGGAGGCGACCCTGCACACCAGTGTGGGCGGGGCTGGGTGGCGTCTGCCCGGATGAGCCCCCACACTGCCGCCCCTGTTTCTGTCCCTTTCCAGGTTCCCCACCACCAGGCCGGGCAGGCAGACCCGGGCGGGCATCCCACGCTCCTTCCTGCTTTCATGCCCCAGCCAAAGGCCTCCTCTGCCCGTCTCCGCCTGCCTTTGCTCCTCCGGGTCCGGCCCTGGCCTTGGCCTTGGCCTCTGGCTGCCTCCAGACCTTTGCCCTCCGGTCATGCCCTCTCACAGAATTGCCAAGGGTCTCTTTGAAGAGGAAATGCTTTCTTCCAGCCAGGGGGTCTCACTGTCCTCTGGGGTCTGCTTGCCTTGGACTCCGGCTTCATCGCTACATCCTCAGTCCCCTACTCCCTGCTGCTTCAGAGGCCCTGGCAATGCCGCCAGCCGGCTCTGACTGCCGGGCCCCGCTCTGCCTGATGCCAGCTTAGAGGACTCCTTTGTGGGCACTGCCCACTTGCCTCAGGGGCTGGCACAGGCATTGTTCCCAGGCCAGCATTCATGTCTCTCTCCTCTCCTGTGAGGTCTCTGTGGGCAGCCGTCCACCCCACCTGGTACCCATGTGACACAGCGGTGTGAGGCCTGTGCATGGTGCCCAGGCTCGGCCAGGGCTGGCTCTTCTGCAGAGGTGGCGTTCGGAGGCCCCCGGGCGGGGCGGGGGCATCCTGGGCCCTGGCCATACTTCGCTCCTGGATCTGGCCGGCATTGCCTTTTCAAAGGCAGGTTCCAGAGGAAACAAATTAAAGCCGAGTAAATACCAGAGAGTAATTATGTAAATTAAATACGTACGTAAAAGACCATCTGTCCCGAGGTCAGCGGAAGGCTGTGCAGACAGAGGCTGCTGCCAGGGCTGGCGAGGACCAGAGGGGGCAGGGAAGGTGTGGAGGCGCTGTGTCAGGCCGCCTGGCTCTGGCCACGGGGCACTTGGGCACACACAGGGGCTCCTGGCCGCCTCCAGAGCATGGACTGGCACGCTGCCCCTCGGCCCTTCTGCCTCCACTGGACTCAGAGTGGCAGGCGGAGTGAGGCGGGCAGGGCTGAGGCCACAGGCCTCCCTGGTGCCTTCCTTCTGTCCTGACGCTTTCTGGCCAGTCTCGGGAATGACTGACACAGGGCATTTCCTCAGCCCCCAAGGGGTCCTGCCCCAGGGCCAACCAGCCAGACCCCGGGGGCTGCTGGTCCCAGGGGCTTGGATCCTGAGGTCTGTGTGGCTTGGAGAGCTGAGCTCTGAGGACCTGGAGCCCTTTCCTCCTGAGACACGGCGGGGCAGTGCCACCTCCCCTGCCCCGCTCCTGGCACGCCTGTCTGCATTGGGCTCCTCTTCCTAACCCTCCACGTGACGGGGCCCAGCGTGGGCATCAGACATGGGCCTGCAGAAAGCTGAGTGAGGGAGGCGATTGGTGGGCCGCGCCTTGTCCTGTCCCTGAGGAGGTGAGGAGAGCGGGTCAGCAGGGCCAGTGTGCCCAGGCAGGGCTCAGGGGGGAGCCAGCCCGCGGAGGCTCTGGCCTAGCGGTGGGCCTGTCTCCGAGGAGGTGAGGAGAGCGGGTCAGCAGGGCTGGTGTGCCCGGGCAGGGCTCAGGGGGGAGCCAGCCTGCGGAGGCTCTGGTCCAGCAGTGGGCCTGTCCTCGGGGCAGTTTCTGGAATTAACGAGGACGCTGCATTCCACTGTAATGTCAGCTATTTGTATGATTGCAAATTAGCAGCTGGTCAAGGCACGCACCACATTCTCATCTTGTTGCCGTTCTTCAAAGCTAGCCTGGGCCCTGGACCAGCGTGCGCACGGTCGGTCTGTGCGCAGGGCCCGGCTCCGGCTGTGGTGGGAAGAGGCTCTGCCGTAGCTGGGGGTGGGCTGAGTGCCAGCTCGGCTCTGAGCCCAGGCCTCGCCTGTGAGATGGGCGTAACGGGCAGGTCCCTACGACGGGGCTGGCCTGCCTCTGCGGCCGCCCGCCTCCGGCTGACGCACAGATGTGGGTAAAAGCTCTGGCTCAGCATCAGGATTCGAGCCCAGGTCTGCCTCTGACTGGCCGGATGCCTCCATACTCCAGGGTGTCCAGGGGATGGAATGAGGCAATGTATGCAGAAGGTTAGCGTGTTGCATGCACAAAGCCAGACCCCATAAGCAAGTGCTGTTGGGACGATTCCGTCAGCCCGACCACGTGTGACATCAGTCCTGCCCTGCACGGAGGGAGCTCATTTGTCTGTGATTTTAGCAAAAGGCAAAGTCATCGGCCGGGAGCCCCTTACAAATTCAAGCATGGCTGCTTTGGGCCATCATTCCAGGGAAATCACTCCAGGCTTGCTTGGGAATCTTACTTAAACTATAAGTCCAGGAAAATACGCTGAACTTTCCTATTTTAAAAACAACTCTAACATTTATTTTAGAGCGGGAGGAAGGGGACCACACACAGAAACAGTGATGTGATGGGTCGGCTGCCTCACAGGCACCCTGACCAGGGGTTGAACCTGTGACGTTCTGCACTGGACAGCGTTCCAATCAACAGAGCCACATGGGCCAGGGCTATCCTGAACTTTCTCAGAGCCTGACTGTGATTCCTCCTGCCTGCTGGGTGGGGTTACTGGAGAGACAGCCTCGCTGGCTTCAGTTTTCCCATCTGTGAAGTGGATGTCACTCCTTCCGCACAGGCTGTGGAGAAGCAGAAGGAAATGAGGCGTCTGAGGGCCCAGTAGTACGGAGGGAGTTCTGACTGTGGGCCTGCCCCGGGCCCGGAACCCGAGGCAGAGTGGCCTGTCTGGGCTGGAGGCCAGGCCCCTGCAGGCCAGGCAGCGGGGCTTGCCCCTGGGGCCCAGGACAGAAGCCTGCAGAGAACGCCGCTCTGAGTTCGCATCCTGGAAAGATGGCACAAGAGCTGCAGCACTGCAAACCAACCCTACAATTTCGGCAGAAGAACTGCCAGAATCAGTATCAAAACATCCGGGAGCGAAAGGTGACAGCAGCATCCACCCTCACTTCGAAAATTCTAAGAACCTAAGGACCTTTGGCCTGCTACAGAGTCTTTACCAAAGGATCGCACTCAGTCGATGGAGGGAATTATCCAAGGACTGTGTGTGGCGGTGGGAATAAGGGACCTGCCAGGTTAACAAAGAGGGGAGCCAGGGTTTGCAGCAGGAGGCAGTACAGGTCCGCATGCAGAATTTATCCAGCACTGGAGCCCAACTTGGAACAGGCTGGCGAAAAATTATCTTATGAACCCATTTTCATCATAACATGTGTAAAATGCAAATTTTGATCATTATGTAAATTAGTTACTTGGTGTAATTTACTTAATTCAAAGCACTTAATGCAGCGTGGTATGTTTTTTTCCAGAGTGCCGGGATAGACATTTAAATTGTTTTTAATCTAGATCCTACAGCCTGATTATTTAAAGTGTTTGTTTTTAAGTGGAAAGGAACGGAACCCGGGAGAAACCAGCCCGGCGATCCGCTGATGCCCTCCCTTCCAGGCCCTCAGGCTGGAAGAGACACGTGCGCGCGCTGAGGACAGATGGTTCTCCTCTCCGCAGCTGCCCTCGCTGGCGTGCTGGCCGGGCCTGGAACTGCTGGCACCGCCTGGGCTTGGGCCCGGGCGTGGCAGGCGTTTGTTTTATTCCTGGAGGGTTTTCACAGCAGCCTGCCCTCAGCCTCTTTACACCTTTGGGGTTTCCATTGATACAGAGGAGAGCCGCGTCTGTTGTCAGGACAGCCCCTCCGTCGTGATGAGCCCGTTCGGGGATGTGCCGGGCTGTGGAGAGGGTGGCGGGGCTGACAGCGCTGACCGTGCCTGGCTGTCCCCTCTGAAGGGTGAGCGCCCCAGTGAGGAAGGGGGTAGCTCTGCTCTTCAGAGGGAGGGGTGGCTCAGAGAGGGGGCCACCCGCACCTGCTCGTGAAGGGGGTCCCAACTCAGCCTGTCCTGAGCCTGTCCTGTCTGGGGGCGTGCGGCCCGCGGGGGGAGTGCGGGGGCTGCGGGTCGGGAGACGGCGGCCACTGGGAAGGCAGTTTGTCACCCACGTGCCCCGGAGGAGGGGTGCGCCAGATGGTGGGCCGCCGGGGCAGGACCCGGGCTGGTCCGGGGGGAGGAGGAGGGGAACTGTGGGCCGCAAAGAGTCTGGTGGTTCCTGCAGGAAGGACTGGGGGAGGCAGGTAGGTGGGCTCGTTGGGATAACTCCAGGGGCTCGGGGCACAGGGGTCCTAACTCCCTGGTACCTGGCTCTGGGGTGACTCGGTAGGTGGGCGGGGCCCAGGGGCTCTGTGGGGCTGATTGGCATATGAAAGGGCGCTCTGGGTGCACTGCCACTGCTGGGAGCTGGCTAACCTGAGGGCAGCCCCTCAGGGCCAGCAGGACCCAGAGAGCAAACCATGGGGACGCGGAAATACAGGAGGCAGGACTTCATGGGGGCAGCGGGGAGGGGGTCAGGTGCCCCTCTGGAGACTCCCGGCCGGTCTGCCATGGCAGTGTCGGATGGGGCAGCTGGATTGTGACCAGGGCGGGGAGGCCTCCCTCCCAGGCGAGACACTCAGGAGAAGGCGAAGAGCAGTGCGCTGCCCGAGGGGGCAGCACTGAGCCTCCGCTCACCGGGAGCAGCCCCGCCTGCCGGGACACTTGCTTTTTTAAAAAATATATATTTTATAGATTTTTTTACAGAGAGGAAGGGAAAGAGACAGAGAGTTAGAAACATCAATGAGAGAGGAACACCGACCAGCTGCCTCCTGTACCCCCCCACTGGGGATGTGCCCGCAACAAGGCACATGCGGGGCCACCCGCTTTTGATTGGAACCAGCAGCGGGTCTTTGCAATCTCTCTTTGGACGCAGCGGGGCGGGTGCTGAGGAGGAAGGAGTCCGCAGGGGCCTGGGAATGAGCTGGTGGGGCTGACAGCCGCTGATCACCGCCAAACCTCAGGGAGGAAATCCAAAGCATGTATTTGAGGGGTAGATAGGAAGCTTCAAAAAGTCCATGGAATCAAGTTGTGTCTCAGATTTTAGAAAATTCGCCAACACTCCCCAAATATCTGTGTCTGGTGGGAGGCGGCTGCGCGCGCGTGCGGCACACACACACACACACACACACACACACACACACACACACGCACACACACGCATGGGTTGCGGATGAGCGCCTTCTCCATAGCCGCTCAGCTGGAGGACCTCTCTCGGGAATCTAGAGAGCAGAGGGAGCAGTGGAATGGTTCCGGCTTTCAGAGAGGAGGGGTGAACTCCCCGGCGGCTGCCTGCTGATTTCCAGGGGAGCCCCAGAAAGCCGCAGCCGCAGCCCCACCCGAAAGGCTGCGCCAGCTCGCTCCTGGGGGGCGCGGGCTCCGTCGGTCCGGGCCACGGTGGAGGTGCTGGTTCTTCCTTTGCTTCAGTCGATGCCACAGACCTCTCCTGCCCCTGCCTCTGCCCGCCCCGAGCTGGGCTGCATGGCGGTGAGAGGGACCGGATGCGGCCCGGCCCGAGGGGGCCTGCAGGGAAGCGTGCCGCTGCACGCTCTGAGGACAGCCATGGTTTCACCTGGGGCTGGAGAGCACGGAGGGTCCTGGGAATTTCCAGTTGGAAGCATTCAGGTGGAGAGTGTGTGCATGTGTGTGTGTGTGTCATAGTGTATGAGTGTGAATAGACATATGGTAGTATATGTGTGGCCCCTCCCGCCTGATCCCCTCACTGTAGCGCCCCCTCCTGGGCATTTTCCTCCAGCTCTGAGCACGTGTTCCCTCGTTCCGTCTTCCCCAGCCCTGACGTGTGGGTCACTAGGGGTGGGTCACTGTGTACATATGGTAACGTTAATGTACGAATGGTAGTGTGTGTGTACATATGGTAGTGTGTGTGTATATATGGTAGTGTGTGTGTATATATGGTAGTGTGTGTGTACATTTGGTAGTGTGTGTGTACATATGGTAGTGTGTGTGCACATTTGGTAGTACGTGTGTACACATGGTAGTGTGTGTGTACATATGGTAGTGTGTGTGCACACTTGGTAGTATGTGAGTACATATGGTGGTGTGTGTGCACATTTGGTAGTGTGTGTACATAGGGTAGTGTGTATGCGCAGATTTGGTAATGTGTGTGTACATATGGTAGTATGTGTGTACATATGATAGTGTGTGTGTACATAGGGTAGTGTGTGTGTACATATGGTAGTGTGTGTGTGTGCATATGGTAGTGTATACATTTGGTAGTGTGTGTGTACATTTGGTATTGTGTGTGCACATTTGGTAGTGTGTGTGCACATTTGATAGTGTGTGTATATACATTTAGTAGTGTGTGTATACATTTGGTAGTGTGTGTATGTACATTTGGTAGTGTGTGTGTACATTTGGTAGTGTGTATATATATTTGGTAGTGTGTGTGCACATTTGGTACTGTGTGTATGTACATTTGGTAGTGTGTGTGTACATTTGGTATTGTGTGTGTGTACATTTGGTACTGTGTGTACATTTGGAAGTGTGTGGGTGTATATTGGTAGTGTATGTATGTACATTTGGTAGTGTGTGTGTACATTTGGAAGTGTGTGTGTACATTTGGTAGTGTGTGTGTGTACATTGGTAGTGTGTGTACATTGATTGTGTGTGTACATTTGGTAGTGTGTGTGTACATTGGTAGTGTGTGTGTACATTTGGTAGTGTGTGTGTACATTGGTAGTGTGTGTGTACATTTGGTAGTGTGTGTGTACATTTGGTCGTGTGTGTGTACATTTGGTCGTGTGTGTGTGTACATTTGGTACTGTGTGTGTACATTGGTAGTGTGTGTATACATTTGGTAGTGTGTGTGTACATTTGGTACTGTGTGTGTATAGTTGGTAGTGTGTGTGTACATTTGGTAGTGTGTGTGTACATTTGGTAGTGTGTGTGTGTGTACATTTGGTAGTGTGTGTGTACATTGGTAGTTTGTGTGTGTACATTTGGTACTGTGTGTGTGTACATTTGGTACTGTGTGTGTACATTGGTAGTGTGTGTGTGCACATTTGGTAGTGTGTGTGCACATTTGGTAGTGTGTGTGTGCATATTTGGTAGTGTGTGTGTACATTTGGTAGTGTGTATATACATATGATAATGTGTGTGTACATATGGTAGTGTGTGTGTGTACATTGGTAGTGTGTGTGTACATTGGTAGTGTGTGTGTGTACATTTGGTAGTGTGTGTATATATTTGGTAGTGTGTGTGTGTACATTTGGTAGTGTGTGTGTACATTGGTAGTGTGTATGTACATTTGGTAGTGTGTGTGCACATTTGGTAGTGTGTGTGTGTGTGCATATTTGGTAGTGTGTGTGTGTAAATTTGGTAGTGTGTGTGCACATTTGGTAGTGTGTGTGTGTGCATATTTGGTAGTGTGTGTGTACATTTGGTAGTGTGTGTGTACATTTGGTAGTGTGTGTGTGTACATTTGGTAGTGTGTGTGTACATTTAGTAGTGTGTGTGTACATTGGTAGTGTGTGTGTACATTTGGTAGTGTGTGTGTGTACATTTGGTAGTGTGTGTGTGTACATTTGGTAGTGTGTGTGTACATTGGTAGTGTGTGTGTGTACATTTGGTAGTGTGTGTGTGTACATTTGGTAGTGTGTGTGTACATTGGTAGTGTGTATGTACATTTGGTAGTGTGTGTGCACATTTGGTAGTGTGTGTGTGCATATTTGGTAGTGTGTGTGTACATTTGGTAGTGTGTGTGTACATTTGGTAGTGTGTGTGTGCACATTTGGTAGTGTGTGTGTACATTGGTAGTGTGTGTGTGTACATTTGGCAGTGTGTGTGTGTACATTGGTAGTGTGTGTGTGTACATTTGGTAGTGTGTGTGTATACATTTGGTAGTGTGTGTGTATATATTTGGTAGTGTGTGTGCACATTTGGTAGTGTGTGTGTGTACATTTGGTAGTGTGTGTGTACATTGGTAGTGTGTGTGTGTACATTTGGTAGTGTGTGTGTGTATAGTTGGTAGTGTGTGTGTACATTGGTAGTGTGTGTATGTACATTTGGTAGTGTGTGTGCACATTTGGTAGTGTGTGTGTGCACATTTGGTAGTGTGTGTGTACATTTGGTAGTGTGTGTGCACATTTGGTAGTGTGTGTGTGTGCATATTTGGTAGTGTGTGTGTGTACATTTGGTAGTGTGTGTGCACATTTGGTAGTGTGTGTGTGTGCATATTTGGTAGTGTGTGCATACATTTGGTAGTGTGTGTATGTACATTTGGTAGTGTGTGTGCACATTTGGTAGTGTGTGTGTGCATATTTGGTAGTGTGTGTGTACATTTGGTAGTGTGTGTGTACATTTGGTAGTGTGTGTGTGTACATTTGGTAGTGTGTGTGTGTGTACATTTGGTACTGTGTGTGTACATTGGTAGTGTGTATGTACATTTGGTAGTGTGTGTGCACATTTGGTAGTGTGTGTGTGCATATTTGGTAGTGTGTGTGTACATTTGGTAGTGTGTGTGTGTACATTTGGTAGTGTGTGTGCACATTTGGTAGTGTGTGTGTACATTGGTAGTGTGTATGTACATTTGGTAGTGTGTGTGTGTACATTGGTAGTGTGTGTGTGTACATTTGGTACTGTGTGTGTACATTGGTAGTGTGTGTGCACATTTGGTAGTGTGTGTGTGCACATTTGGTAGTGTGTGTGTACATTTGGTAGTGTGTGTGTACATTGGTAGTGTGTGTGTGTACATTTGGCAGTGTGTGTGTACATTGGTAGTGTGTGTGTGTACATTTGGTAGTGTGTGTGTGTATATTTGGTACTGTGTGTGTATAGTTGGTAGTGTGTGTACATTGGTAGTGTGTGTGTGTACATTTGGTAGTGTGTGTGTGTATAGTTGGTAGTGTGTGTGTACATTGGTAGTGTGTGTATGTACATTTGGTAGTGTGTGTGCACATTTGGTAGTGTGTGTGTGCATATTTGGTAGTGTGTGTGTACATTTGGTAGTGTGTGTGTACATTTGGTAGTGTGTGTGTGCACATTTGGTAGTGTGTGTACATTTGGTAGTGTGTGTGTACATTGGTAGTGTGTGTGCATATTTGGTAGTGTGTGTGTACATTTGGTAGTGTGTGTGTACATTTGGTAGTGTGTGTGTGCACATTTGGTAGTGTGTGTACATTTGGTAGTGTGTGTGTACATTGGTAGTGTGTGTGTATATTTGGTAGTGTGTGTGTGTACATTTGGTAGTGTGTGTACATTTGGTAGTGTGTGTGTGCATATTTGGTAGTGTGTGTGTACATTTGGTAGTGTGTGTGTACATTTGGTAGTGTGTGTGTGCACATTTGGTAGTGTGTGTACATTTGGTAGTGTGTGTGTACATTGGTAGTGTGTGTGTATATTTGGTAGTGTGTGTGTGCACATTTGGTAGTGTGTGTGTGCATATTTGGTAGTGTGTGTGTACATTTGGTAGTGTGTGTGTACATTTGGTAGTGTGTGTGTGCACATTTGGTAGTGTGTGTACATTTGGTAGTGTGTGTGTACATTGGTAGTGTGTGTGTACATTTGGCAGTGTGTGTGTACATTGGTAGTGTGTGTGTACATTGGTAGTGTGTGTGTGTACATTGGTAGTGTGTGTGTACATTTGGTAGTGTGTGTGCACATTTGGTAGTGTGTGTGTGTACGTATGGTAGTGTCTGTGGTGCGTGGTGTGCGTTTGTGTGCATGTGCGTGGGCATGGGGGCTGTCCAGGGAAGGGCACAGAGTCTTTCCTCAGTTCTGGTGTGTGGCTTCGGGGGTGGGGGTGGCAGTAGGTGGTGGTGAAAACTGTTGGGATCGGGTCCTCTTTCATCCCGGGCTCAGATGCAGGGCTGTTGGTGTATAACAAGGAAGTCTCTGGAAGGCTTTTATTTGGTTGTGATTGGTGCTTTGGAGGATATTAATTTCCTGGCAACTTGGAATGAATGGGAGAGTTAGAGGAGGCTCTGCATGAGCAGCTCTGAACCTGGGAACCACTGCGGGGTGCGCACCTGGGAGGCCTCAGGAGGCTGCTGGCGAGAGGGGCGGGCGGCAGTGCTGGAATCCCAACCTGGGAGGGCGGGAGCTCAGGGAAGTCTGGGAGGAGGCGGTGAGAGCCTCGGCCAGCCTAGGCGTGCGCTGCTCTCTCTGAGCTTTCAGAGGGAGCCTGGCTGGCTGGGAGTGTGACCGCTGTGCAGCGGGGGCCTGCAAGGACGGGGCACAGGCTGGCGCTCTGGAGGCCCATGAAGGACAGAGAGAAGGACCCGCCCCCCAGCGTACACAGACCCAGCAATGGGAAGCTGGCCTGGGAGGGAGGTGGGGCAGCACAGGGAGCCCGGGCCTCGGTGCCTGGAGGGAGGTGGGCAGCACAGGGAGCCCGGGCCTCGGTACTCGGGTCCCGTGTCCTCTCCACTGCCGGTGGGTGCTCCCCGGCTGCCTCTCCTGGCCTCCTCCCTGCCTCTCACGGAGCTCCAGTTGGTGTCACAGATGCCAGAAGTTTCCAGTGTGGCCCCTCCCGCCTGATCCCCTCAGAGTAGCGCCCCCTCCTGGGCATTTTCCTCCAGCTCTGAGCGCCCTGGGGAGTGATCTGCTGAGCACGTGTTCCCTCGTGCCGTGTTCCCCAGCCCTGAGGGGTGCGCCACGAGGCAGGGACACTGCGGGTGGGTCACTGTGTCCCTCCCCGAGGAGAGGCCGCTCGGAGAGACCAGGGCGTGCAGCGGTGCAAAGGATCGGACGCGCCCCTCTGCAAAGATGGCTGCTGACAGGGCCCAGGAGAGCCCCAAGGGTGGGCCAGGGAGACAGCCTGCCCAGGGCGCTCTCATCAGATTCCTCCGGAAAGGCCTTGCCCGCGTTGTGTGCATGTGCGTGGGCATGGGGGCAGGGTGCCTCGTCTGTTCTGGGCGGCCGACGCCCTGTCCTGGCCCTGCTCGCTCTGGAAGGGTGACACCAGTGCACGTGGGTCAGGCGGGGCTGCGCTGCATGGACGGGCAGCCAGGCGGCACAGACGGGGCTTGGGCCAACGTCCAGAACGTGTGGGGCCCCGGGAGCTACCGAGGTGCCTGCCCTCTGCCCAGGGGAGCCCCAGCGCGTCCCTAGGGCCTCACGGGAAGCCTCCTTCGGGACGCCTGGCTTTCTCGGGGGTGGGCACTGCACACAGGTCTCCTGAGAAGAAGGGGGTTCTGTTGGAGACGGCTTCTGGCCCCGGGATGGGGGCTGGCAGGGGCTCTCTGACCCAGCCAGGCCAAGCGCAGCGAGGAAGGCTGCAGAGGTGATCGATGTCCGTGCAGCGGCTTGGCAGGCCTGGCCAGAGTGAGGGCCTGTCCCTGGCTGTCACCGCCTGCCGCTGCGCTCAGACGGTCAGAGCCCTGGTGCCCAGGCGAAGCAGCAGCCCCGGGACAGGGCACGGGAAACCCCAGTGCCTCGCGCCTCGGCCTTCCGCCCGGTATTGCCGGGAAGAAACCCTGCGGAGGCCCTGTGTTCTGCTCTGGCCGGGGTGCTGGCCGGGGGTGCTGGCTGTGGCCCATCCTTCCCGACGTGTGCCCACCCTCGCAGGCTGCCGCGGGCAGGGTGGGTCCAGGGCGGGGCGGGCATGGAGACGTGTGTTCACACCCCTGCTTATGCCGTGAGAAGTGTCCCAGGCACCACGACAGGTCCGGGAGTGGGCAGGGTCTTCCTAGTGACAGGGCGGAGGCATGGGACTGGGGTGGGGGGTGGGGGGTGGCGGCGGTGGTGCCAGGGCCCGAGTGCAGCTGCTCTCCTATTGGGAACATCATGGACACCAGGCCGCGAGGAGACGGTTTCTCAGGCAGAGCCGGGTGCTAGAACTTTCTCTGAGAGTCGTCCTGTGCTGACCGTGTGGCAGCCACCGGCCAGAGGTGGCCCTTCAGCGCTTGACGTGTGGCTCCTGTGGCTGAGGAAGGGTGGGAAGTCACTGACCTCCCGGGAACCTGCTTGCCTGGCACTGGCCACGTGGGACGGAGAGCGCAGCCGCCACGCACCGTGCGGAGATGCGTGCAGCCCGGAGAGGGCGCGTGTGCGTGCGCGTGTGTGCGTGCCCGCGTGTGCGTGCGTGCGTGCGTGTGTGTGTGTGTGTGTGTGTGTGAGTGTGTGCGTGTGTGTGTGTGTGTGTGAGTGTGTGTGTGCGTGCGTGCGTGTGTGTGTGTGCGCGCGCGTGTGCATGCGTGTGTGTGAGTGTGTGTGTGTGCGCGCGCGTGTGTGTGAGTGTGTATGTGTGTGTGTGTGTGTGAGTGTGTGTGTGCGTGCGTGCGTGTGTGTGTGTGCGCGCGCGTGTGCATGCGTGTGTGTGAGTGTGTGTGTGTGCGCGTGTGTGTGTGTGAGTGTGTATGTGTGTGTTTGTGTGTGTGCATGTGTGTGTGTGTGCGTTTGTGTGCCCGTGCGGCGGGTGCTGCTGAGGACCAGGCGTGACTGTGTGCTCAGGAGCGGGAGGCGCAGGCGGACACCGGCCCTCAGCTGGCCTCTCTGGCTCCTGCTCGCGCCCCTCCCGCAGCGGCCCTGCCAGGCCCTGGCGGGCCTGGGGCCTCCCGGAGCGGGGTGGCAGCGTGGCCGGGTCGGGAGCGCCGGCCTGGGCGGCCACTAGCACAGTGTGCTCTCCCCGGTGCCTCTTCCCTTGGCTTCGACCTGCCACCGGCTCCTCCTTTCTGCCTGAGCCAGTGGGCAGGGTCCTGGGCGCTGCCAGCGAGCATGCTGGGCCATGTGTGCCCAGGCCAGGGGAGGAAGCTGCTGAGGCCCTGGCACGCTGGAACGGGCGCCCTGGCTTGACCAGTCACGCGTTTGCCATCTCTAGGCGGCTCTTGCTTGGGCCCTGCCATGCCCTCCCCACGGCCCCCAGGGGTTGGCTCTCTGGGTCAGCAGGTGCAGCCCCTGAGCAAAGCCGGGCACCTCTACTGAGGCCGCCAGGCCTGTGCGGTGGCTGCCTCACTCCTCCAGTTACAGATGAGCAGAGCGAGGCACAGCGGGTGGGTGAGCTGTCCCAGTCCACAGAAGGACCGGCTCTAAGTGCGCAGTCCATCAGGCGCTCGGACCTGTTCCGGGGCCTCCCTGAGGGTGGGGGGATGAGGAGGGGGGGCCACCTGCACACTGACCGAGGGCCAGTGTCCTAAGCACCCGAATCAGCACTGCAGGGCACTGCTCCTCCGTGGCTGTGTGTCCCTCTCAGACTGCTCTCCCCCGTCCGGCTGGTGAGAGGGCAGCCCAGTGGCCACACCCTACAGTGTCCGGGGAAGGGGGATCCCAGTGCCCGCTCCCTACAGTGCCTGGTGAGGGGGCAGCCCAGGCCCATTCCCTCCAGTGCCCGGGGAGAGGGCAGCCCAGGCCCTCTAGCGCCCGGGGAGGGGGCAGCTCAGTGCCGCTCCCTATAGGGCCCGGCGCTGGTGGAGCTTGGAAGTTGGTGCAGTGAGCATGGAGGGAACATTGGGAGAGAAACTGGTCGGGGTAAAAATCAGGTTGAATTTGGACTGTTTGCTTTTAAGTTTGATCTTGGGCTGACATGTGCCCCCGGCCAGGCGGGTGCCCTGGTGAGACTGGGCAGGCCTCGTGCCCTTTAAAGGCGAGGCTCAGCTGTGGGTCTCCCGGGGGGAGCTAGTTGCAGATATGGCCAGATGACGGAACATCCCAGGCCTGAGTGTCTTAGGGTTGAAACTTTGGGTTGCAAGTGACAGAAATCTAGCGGAACTTGGCTTTAGCTCATGCAGCTGCGAAGTCCCGAAGAGAAGCCTCAGACACAGCGGGCCCGAGGCTGAAATGGCGCCTTCGGGACCAGGCCCGCTGGGTCCTGCCCGCCGCTGTGGGCGCCTTTTGGGGCAGCCCCTGGGGGAGCCAGCTGGCCCGGGTGGGGCTGCCGCTGAGAGAATGGGCTCCGGGAGGGCTCTGGCTTCTCCTGCTTCCCTCCGCCCTGGGCTCCCTCAGCCACAGGCCAGAGCCGCCTCCGGGTGCCGAAGCGGACGCCTCCGGGTGCCGAAGCAGCCGCCGGTGTGCCTGGGAGAAGGGTCCGCTGCTGAGAGGGGAGGGGCGCTCAGGAACGTCAGGTCCTGCGAGCAGGAGGTCTGAGCGAGGGCTGGGCGTGAGGGTGTAGGCTGCTCAGTCACGGCTCCAGCAGGGACCAGCCTTCTGTCAGGGCAGTCAGTGGCCTCCTCCACCGCCGAGGGCCCAGCAGCCTGGGCGGGGGAGGGAGGGGGAGCCGGCAGGGAGGCAGGGCTGCCACTGGGGGGAGCAGGAGCAGGAGACGGAGCTCGCCGAGGACTCTTTCTGCCCCAGGACCTGCAGGAGGGCGCCCGGCCTCCGAGGTGCAGGGCCGGGCGGTGCTGGGGAGGGTGAGGCTAACCCATGGCCCGTTCTTATTCGGTGGGCAGGGCGGCAGACAGCCCTCACTCCCCTTTCCGCTTACAGATGGCTCTCCCCTCTTCTCCCACTGCCCAGATATCCGTGGTCTCCAGAGCTTCCTGGACCAGGCCTCTCGGCTCGGCCTCGATGTCTCTTTACAGAAGGTGGACAAGAACATCAGCCACGTGTTCACCAGCCTCTTCACCACCATGAAGACGGAGGAGCTGAACCGCTACCGGGACACGCTGCG
Organism: Pipistrellus nathusii; assembly: GCA_963693515.1. NCBI lineage: Eukaryota > Metazoa > Chordata > Mammalia > Chiroptera > Vespertilionidae > Pipistrellus > Pipistrellus nathusii. The sequence goes on from OY882871.1 coordinate 52,846,131, forward strand.
CCGCGCCATCCTGCTGCTCAGCCCGCAGGGGGCGCACTCCTTCATCAACGAGGTAGGTGGGCTGTGGCCACTCCAGTGGCTGCCCCCGTGCTCACATGGGCTGAGGCGTCGTCCGCTTGTCCTGCGTGGCAGAAGCACGTGGGAATCCCCGGGTGCTGGGGTCACGGCACACGGCAGGGTGGGGAGACCGGGCACAACGCGGCTCTTGCCCGGCTCCCAGCAGGTGGCCCAGGGCTTGCCCAGATACTGGGAGGCTGGGCAGCGGGTGGGAGACTGTTTACAGGTCCCTGGCAGAGGTGTGTGAGCAGCACTCAGGCTGGCTTCGTTGCTTTCCTAACGTTCTTCTGGGATTGGCAGTGTGAGCCCCGGGGCAGGCACTGTCCGGCTCTCTGCAGGGTGTGGGCACCTGCAGGAGGTGTGGCTACCTATCACCAAGTGACTCGTGGTGTATCTGTGCTTCGTTTTTGGTGGCTTTTTAAACCTGCATTAGGGGCCGGACCTTCCCATGAAGACAGGGCTCACACATTTAACAAAAGCCGTTCGTTTGAGGACAGACAACTAGAATGCTCTGGAGCTGGTGGTGGTGCCAGTCCTGGTGGTCTGCTGGCAGAGATGACAGCTGGCGTTGGGCCTCTCCGGCCTGGGCTGGGTTGGTGATGCGGGTGATGATGTTGGTGTTGGGTTCAGGGGTCAGGGGACATGCTGGGATACTGTGTGCCCGGGAGCAGAGCCAGCTGTGGGAGGTGGCGGCTGAGTGCTCCCTGCAGTTCCCCTCCAGCCTGCGCTTGGCCTCTGAGGGACAGTGAGTGAATGAGGGCAGAAACCTACTAGTTCCACCTAATGCACTCTGCTTGCTTGTTTGCTTCCCTCTCTAACGATCCTCCCTCGCGCGTCAGAGCCAGCACACCTGCTGGGGACCTCCCCCGGGGGCCGGGCTGGCCACAGCCCTGCGCGCTCCTCGCCTGCGCGCAGGCTCCGTGTTTCACAGGACCCGTTCCCGCACGAAGGGTTCGGCCAGTCCCGGAGCCTCGGTTGGCAGCGCCGATGGGTCCGGGCGTCCTCGGAACGTCCCCAGGGTCTGCACCCAGGGCAGCATTCCCGTGCCTCCCCGCCAGGGGGCGTCGGCTCTGGTGACGGGACTGACTGCTAATTCTGCCGCCAGCCGCCTCCCTGTCTTCTCGCCCCGTCCCTGGCTCCTGCCTCCCCTCCCCCCCCCCCCCCCCCCGCCTTCCCCCTGCCCCTGCTCTGCTGCTGAGCCTGGCAGGGAGAACACGGTTTGAGAGGGATGCCGTTTGGGCGGGTACCAGCCCCGCACCGTGGCCGTGGGAACCGCCTCAGGTGCGGAGGAGGAGGTGGAGTGGCTTCTCCAGAGGAACCATTCTCTCCTCACCGCGCGTGTTCCTCATGCCCCACCCGGAGATCCACACCCAACCCCACGGCCCAAACACGCCGTTCCGCTCCTGGCGGCTCCTGCAGCCAAGCTCCCTCCCCGGCCGCATGCCCCCGCTCGCTGTGCGGGGCGGCAGAGCAGGGCCCGGCGTGGCCACAGAGCCAGAGGGATGTGCCCCGGAGCTGCGGCTGGAGGCTGTGTGTGGAGCCACCCCCGGCGCCGCTGCCTTCAGCTCTGCCTGGCCAGTCTTGGTCTCTGGTCCCATGAGCCTGCCGCTGGGCATGGGGGCCATCGTTCCTGGGGTTCCCACCACAGGCGCCCTCCCCCGTTACAACTGAGGCCCCTGAAGACGGTGAGGGACGGGTGAGGTCATGCAGGGTGGCACAGGTGCTGGACCGAGTCCGGTCCGGATCTGACCGCTCCAGGGGCGCGGGTCCCCGTGGCCGGCCTGGCCACAGGACACGGGGATGGCAGGACCGTAGTGGTGGAGATGGCCGTGCTGGCTCCATGGGGGAAAGCAGGGCTCCGGGGTCTGGCAGGGGTTCCCAGTGTCCATGCCTGCGCTGTGAGCAGTAGGGAGGAACCCTGACCCTGGGGTGGACTGGCCCTGTGACTGGAGGCTGGCTAGCCCAGCGAGTCCCTGTGGAGACCGGGGATGCCGTCCCAGCAAGAGCGCTCTGTTCACTAACAAGGACAGACAATCGTCACAAGGCTGACCCCCTGCCAGGACGCGCCCTGATGTCATACAACTCAGAACGCTGCTATGGGCGGCGGGCTCCCCCTGCTGTGGATGACGTGTCCCAGCTGCGCCCGCTCAGCCGGCGTGGAGGCCCGGGAAAGCCGCGGCTATGGGGCCTGCCCCTGCCCCTGCCCCTGCCCCTGAGAAGCGTGCGATGGGGGGAGGGGCAGAGAGCTGTGCCTGCATGGTGGGGAAGGCTGGCGCTTACACTGTCATTCGTGACAAATTCGCACGACATAACGACGTGGCGCCTGGGACACAGTCCGTGTGCTGCGTGGGCTGCTGTTGGTCCTGCGCCCAGGGCAGAGGGCTCGTGTGGGGGTGTGGCCGGCCCGTTCTCCACGGCTTCTCTGGATCCACTGCATGGGGGGCCACCCTTCCCGGGGCCAAGGGCTGGGCAGCTTGGACTTGGCGGTGAGTGGCAGGGTGGGGTGGCGATGGGAGGTGTGGGGTGTGCCTGCGGGCTCCTCCCCCAGGCCCCACCTCAGATCTTCTTGGCTTGCTTCGTTCACTCTTGAGTCCACACCCCTTTCTCCGAGGTCTCCTCACAGTCCCAGCAACCACACAGCAGCGTCTACTCTGGGGACCGCTTAGGGTGACAGCGTCTGGTCTCGTGACCTCAGGTGCTGGGCCCGGGAGGGCAGGAGGCTGCCGCTCCGGGCGTGCCTGGAGCTCTGAGGAGGCAGGCAGGCCTCTAACTGGGGAGGGAGCGAGCCTTCGTCTTGAGCGCCCGGCTCCCTCTGGGCTTCTGGCTGCTGAGGGGCTCCAGGGGCAGCAACACCCCCTGATGCTGTTCCCAGGCTCCTGTCAGCTGGTCCGCCAGCCCCACAAGCACAAGGCAGGGAGCAGTGCCTGTGGCCAGGGCCAGGGCTCGGCCAGAGTGTGTGTGATGCTCGGGGCAGGGGACACTGGCTGGAACGAACCTTCATTCCCCACGGTCAAGGCGGGTGAGGTGGGCGGTCAGAGAGCCTGTGTTCAGGGAGGGGTGTGTGGTGCGCTTGTAGCACTGGGCGGGGTTGAGAATGGCCAGAGCTGAGGCTGGGATGTCAGCAGGAAGGGTCTCCCTAGTCCAGGGAGGGACCGGAAGTTCAGGACTGGCTTGTTGTTGGGGTCCTTCTCAAGGTCTTTGAGGTTAACAGCCTACAGTGCACGCCATAACCACAGCCCCAGGGCTGTTGGAGGCTGTGCATGGCTTTCTGTTCTTTCCTCTCTAGTTCCAGTTGGATGGGGAGATCTCCAGTTGACAGTCAATTTTTGCTCAGGGCTTCATCTTATCTTCCTGGGGGAGCGTCCACCCACCCATCCACTCTTCCATCATCCACCCATTTATCCATCCATCCATTCGTCCACCCATCCACCCATCACCCATCCACCCATTCATCCTTTCACCATCCACCCACCCATCTACTCTTCCACCCTTCCACCACCCACCCATTTATCCTTCCATCCATCCACCCATCACCCATCCTCCCACCCACCTATCCACCCATTCATCCTTCCGCCATCCACCTACCCATCCACACTTCCACCCTTCCACCACCCACCCATATATCCTTCCATCCATCCATCTACCCATGACCATCCACCCACCTACCCACCTATCCACCCATTCATCCTTCCATCATCCACCCACTCATCCATCCACCCTTTCACCATCCACTCATTTATCCTTCCTTCCTTCCTTCCTTCCTTCCTTCCTTCCTTCCTTCCTTCCTTCCTTCCTTCCTTCCTTCCTTCCTCCCATCCATCCATCCATCCATCCATCCATCCCATCCACCCCATCCACCCACCCACCCACCTATCTGTCCATTTGTTCACACAGCCCCCTCCCCCTAGCCACCCAATCGATAGGAACTGGGTGCCTAAGAGACTGGGAACCATAATAAGGGCCAGCGGGGGACACTGAGGTTCCCCACACTCCACAGCCATAGTCCTTCTGGGCCTTTCTTGCAGTGGCTCTCCCCCCCAAGGCCTCCTCTGGGCATGTGTGGGGCTAGGACTCTGTCCTTTCAATGGTTGTCCTTCCTGGGCCCCCACCTCCCTCTCTGCTTTTGTATCCTCTTTATTCCTCCTCCCTTCTCCTCCCTGTCTCTTTTGTTTCACTGGAAAGAATAGAAAAAGTGGACTCTTTTAAGGGGTAGTTGCAGCTGGACAGAGAGCAGTGAGCTCCCCTGTGGTGGGCGAGAAGGCCGGGCGGCTCCCCATTGCCTGGGATGGGTCCCCGCCAGCAGGCTGGGGAGAGTGGGGAACGGGAAAGACAGGGTGGGAAGGGCTGCTTCCTCCTGCCCTGCCCACCCTGCGCAGCGGCTTCCCCCGCAGGGAGCGTGCGGGAGGCATCGCCCTGTTCCAGGAGCTCAGCGCATTAACTCCTGGCTTCACGCACTGCTGCTCAGAATTTGCTGCCATGAGTGAGCTTCCCCACAATCTGAGTATGAAAACCATTCTTTTTAATATGTTTGTAGCGAAGGGGAATTAAGGAATCTCAGTGTTCTGTTGTCCCACATGACATATGCAAATACTTCTCACTCCACAGCTAAGTCTTTAGCAGATGACTTTATGGCTCAGAGTTAGGATAATTCTGTGCTATTTAAGTATCATTTACCAGAATATTTTAAATTACTAATTAATTACAGGAGATTAATTTTTAAATGTGGCCTCGTATTTGCATTTAATTATATCCTACTGTTTATGGATTTTAAAGCCTTAGCTCTTAGCAAGTGCTCCAAGTCTGAGAACTCATTTTTGGTCCCTTTAGAAATTCTTAGCGACGAGATACTGAGGAAGAGCTGTTCTCAGCGTGCACCCTGCAGGTCTGGGCTCCACGCTTGGGCCTGAGGTGGGAGGGGCACGGAGCTGCCCTGCCAGGCCTGTGTCCCAGACTCCACACGGCCACCGTCTCTTCCATTTCCACATGCCTCTCGCCCTCCAACCCCCCCCGGCCCCCCCTCCCCGCATAATGGGAAGCCCCTGTGGACGCCCTCTCTGGGCACCGACCAGCTCTGGTCTTCCCAGCCCTTTGCCCCTTCTCCCTGACAACACCTCAAGTCTTGGGCACCCACAGTGTTCTGTACACACCCCATTGCTGCCCCCTCCAGGGCCCGCACAGCACATTTGTGCTCATACCTCCCACCCATGGGATGGAGTGTGTGCGGCCACCTTGCTGAGGGAGATGGGCCGTGTCCCTCTTGCTCATGGCCTTTCTGGGTCTGTGGGCAGGGCTGGCATCAGCCTCCCAGGAGCTCTGACTTGCCCCTGCAGACATCCCCTAGAAGCTGGACTGCCCAACGGGCACATTGAGCACGTCCTGAGCCCATCAGCTAAGCAGGGACACGTGATTGTTCCACAAGTATTTGATGTTTCATTTTTTAAAATTTTCACCTGAAGATATGTTTTTATAGATATTAGAGAGAGAGTTTGAGAGAGAGAGAGAGAGAGAGAGAGAGAGAGAGAGAGAGATCCAGATATCCAGTGGTTGCCTCCCATATGCACCCAGACCAAGCATCTAACCCTCAACCTTTCAGTGTATGGGATGATGCTCGAACCAACTGAGCCCAAGGTCAGGGCTAATATTAGAGTTTTGCTCTTTCAAAGGAGCATCTGAGCCCTCATCAAGGGTGGTGACGAGGGTGATGTTGTTGGTGGTGATGAGGGTGATGATGGTGGTGATGAGGGTGGTAATGAAGGTGGTGATCATGGTGGTGGTGATGATGGTGGTGATGTTGGTGATGATGGTGGTGATAGTGGTGGTGATGAGGGTGATGATGGTGGTGATGAGGGTGGTGATAATGGTGGTGGTGATGATGGTGATGATGGTGGTGGTGATGATGGTGGTGATGTTGGTGATGATGGTGGTGGTGATGAGGGTGATGGTGGTGGTGATGAGGGTGATGTTGGTGATGATGGTGGTGATGAGGGTGATGTTGGTGGTGGTGAGGGTGATGGTGGTGGTGGTGATGAGGGTGATGCTGGTGGTGGTGATGAGGGTGATGCTGGTGGTGGTGAGGGTGATGGTGGTGGTGGTGAGGGTGATGGTGGTGTGGTGATGAGGGTGATGGTGATGTGGTGATGAGGGTGATGTTGGTGATGATGGTGGTGATGAGGGTGATGCTGGTGGTGGTGAGGGTGATGGTGGTGTGGTGATGAGGGTGATGTTGGTGATGATGGTGGTGATGAGGGTGATGTTGGTGATGGTGGTGTGGTGATGAGGGTGATGCTGGTGGTGGTGAGGGTGATGGTGGTGAAGGTGATGGTGGTGGTGGTGATGAGGGTGATGTTGTTGGTTATGATGGTGGTGGTGATGAGGGTGATGGTGGTGTGGTGATGAGGGTGATGGTGGTGGTGGTGAGGGTGATGGTTGTGGTGGTGATGAGGGTGATACTGGTGGTGGTGAGGGTGATAGTGTTGGTGGTGATGAGGGTGATGCTGGTGGTGGTGAGGGTGATGGTGGTGGTGGTGATGAGAGTGATGTTGTTGGTTATGATGGTGTGGTGATGAGGGTGATGGTAGTGGTGGTGGTGAGGGTGATGCTGGTAGTGGTGAGGGTTATGGTGGTGGTGATGAAGGTGATGATGATAGTGGTGATGGTGATGAGAGTGGTGATAGTGGTGGTGATGAGGGTGATGATGGTGGTGATGAGGGTGGTGATAATGGTGGTGGTGATGATGGTGGTGGTGATGATGGTGGTGATGTTGGTGATGATGGTGGTGATAGTGGTGGTGATGAGGGTGATAATGAAGGTGGTGATCATGGTGGTGGTGATGGTGGTGGTGATGAGGGTGATGGTGGTGTGGTGATGAGGGTGATCTTGTTGGTGATGATGGTGGTGGTGTTAGTAATGGTGGTGGTGATGAGGGTGGTGTTGTTGGTGATGGTGGTGGTGGTGGTGGTGGTGGTGGTGATGAGGGTGAAGTTGGTGATGGTGGTGGTGATGATGGTGATGGTGGTGTGGTGATGAGGGTGATGTTGGTGATGATGGTGGTGGTGATGAGGGTGATGATGGTGGTGGTGATGAGGGTGATGTTGGTGATGATGGTGGTGGTGATGAGGGTGATGATGGTGATGATGGTGGTGGTGCTGGTGGTGATGCTGGTGGTGGTGATGAGGGTGATGCTGGTGGTGGTGATGATGGTGATGATGGTGGTGGTGATGAAGGTGATGATGGTGGTGGTGATGAGGGTGATGTTGGTGATGATGGTGGTGGTGGTGGTGATGGTGATGGTGGTCGTGGTGATGAGGGTGATGGTGGTGATGATGGTGGTGGTGATGGTGGTGGTGGTGATGAGGGTGATGAGGGTGATGGTGGTGTGGTGATGAGGGTGATGATGGTGGTGGTGGTGAGGGTGATGGTGGTGGTGGTGATGGTGGTGGTGGTGGTGAGGGTGATGGTGGTGTGGTGATGAGGGTGATGATGGTGATGGTGGTGAGGGTGATGCTGGTGGTGGTGATGGTGGTGATGATGGTGGTGGTGATGAGGGTGATGCTGGTGGTGGTGATGAAGGTGATGATGGTGGTGGTGATGAGGGTGATGCTGGTGGTGATGAGGGTGATGGTGGTGTGGTGATGAGGGTGATGTTGGTGATGATGGTGGTGGTGATGAAGGTGATGATGGTGGTGGTGATGAGGGTGATGGTGGTGGTGATGAGGGTGATGCTGGTGGTGGTGATGATGGTGATGATGGTGGTGGTGATGAGGGTGATGGTGGTGGTGGTGAGGGTGATGCTGGTGGTGGTGATGGTGTTGATGATGGTGGTGGTGATGAGGGTGATGATGGTGGTGGTGATGAGGGTGATGATGGTGGTGGTGATGAGGGTGATGTTGGTGATGGTGGTGGTGATGAGGGTGATGGTGGTGATGCTGGTGGTGGTGGTGATGGTGATGATGGTGGTGGTGGTGATGATGGTGGTGGTGGTGGTGGTGAGGGTGATGCTGGTGGTGGTGATGGTGTTGATGATGGTGGTGGTGATGAGGGTGATGATGTTTCTCACCATGTGGGGTTAATGGCCCCTGTGGCTGTGGCTGTGGAGTCTGAATGAGCAGTTCAGATTGGAGATGGGACACAGCATCCTCCTTTGTCCCATGTGGAGCCAGAGTTGTCTGGAGGCTGGAGTCATGTTTGGCTCCTGGAAGAAGGACCAAGAGCTGTTTGTGTGCACAGAGGCTCTAATGCTGGGCCTTCCTTCTGGTTATTTATTGCTAAGAGATAAATGACTCCGAAACTTAGTGGCTTAAAATTAAAAAATCATTTTGTTCTCTCACGTTTTCCTTGGTCGGCGGTGGTTTGGTTTTGAGTCGGTGGAGCAGTTCTGGTCACAGTGCTGGGCTGGAAGAGCGAGGGCAGCCACACTGGGGCCTTGGCCTCCTGCTGTCGCCCGAAGGCTGGTTTGAGCTTCCTTACCGCCCAGCAGCCTCGTGGTGGTGAGACCGCCTGTGGCGTGGCTGCAGCAAGAATGCAGGAAGCTGGGCTTGTCTGCTCCAGGGTCCGGGGACCCGGGGAGAGGGGCTGTGGGGCACAGGGCTTTTGAGGTGCAGACATCCATGGTCCTACTGTTTGAGCGGGGCCTACTAGTGCCTGCCGGAGGCAGTGCTTTGTCATGTCATCAAAAGTGCCTTGAGAGTGACTATACATATTTTTTTATTGTATTTGAAAATTGTACTTATGTTGAAATTTAAAAAAATATATATTACAATATTATTTTTGCATTCTATGAAAATTTTTGTTGCTCCATATAGACCAAATTTTTAACCAATCCTCCCCCCCCCATCAATGGTGCCCTGCTTTACCAATGTTAAAATCTGGCCACCTTAGATTAGGGGTCTCTCTGGGCTGCTCTATGGGGACAGCCATGAGAGGGGAGTGTGGGTGCAGGAGGCGCCGTATCTGCGCACACGTGAGGCTCCCTGTCCCTAGCACCGGGCACATCGGAGGCGGAGGGTCAGGTCTCTCATAAGATCTGTCAGTGGGCGCCTCTGGGTGTTGGGCCCGTGAATACTCAACTTCTAGGTATTTTCTACAAGCGGGACATTGTGGAACCCTCCCCCCCAGATCCGGGACCTGGCCGTGCGCAGCCGGCACGTGGCAGCCCGGCCCCGCTCTGCACAGCCAGGCCTGGGGTGGCTCTGGACGCCTTCCCTTTGGCACCCCAGGGTGCCTTGTTCTCAGGGTGTACCCCCAAAAGCGTATCCGCGGAAACTGGTCTCCCCTTCACCAGCATCACCTCCAGGATGCGGGAAAGGCGTCCTCGTCCCGCCAGGAGCGGGCAGAGGTGGGATGTGAAGTAGGCGCTCTGGGGCGGTTCTGCCACCCGCCCCTCCCTCGCTCTGACTCAGCCGTGGTCATCAATCTGCATCGCATTCCTGCTTTCAGCCTTCCCGGGCTGTTTGTCATTCCTGGAGAGAGGTCTGCTGGCACATTTGGAGACCTCTGTCATAGAGGAGACGGGAACAAGACAGGTTTCAACTCAGACTAATTATGCCTCCAGCACACTGACGGTAAATAAGCCAGGGAAGGTAATTGGAAATTCTTGATGTGACACCACAGCGTCGAGGAAACAGATGCTCACCTGAGAGCCGGGAAGAGGATGCAGGTCCCTGCCACTGGCCGCTGAGATGGCTGTGGAGGCTGGGAGTGCGGCGGCCTCATCTTGCAGGCCTGGCTGCGGGTCCGGGCAGCCTTTCTGACTCCTGCTGGCCTGGCCTGTGCTGACAGGGATGGCTCCGGGGCTGTCACCTGAGGCATTCAGTGCAGCGCAGGCTGAGCTGCGGGCTCCGGGCAGGACCACGCCTTGATGAGGGTCCACTTGCTCACCCAGCAGGCAGCACCAGCACACGCCGCCTCCAGGCTTCCTGGGAGGATTTGATGAGACGATGTCTGCGACATGCCCCGAGCGTGGAAGGTTCTCCAGAAGTTTCCGTTTTCTTTCCAAAAGATGGTGTCCCTTCCTGAGCTGAAGGCGTGCTTCCTCCCCTCAGTGCACATGTTTGACCTTAAATGGTGAGACTGCGGGCCAGCACAGCTCTGCAGCCTCCCCCAACCCCACGCTCTGCCTGTGAACGCGCTCACCAAACGCAGACCGTGGAGCGCAGGGCGGCCGAGTCCTGGGAAAGCCCTGTTACCTCGCCAAGTGCCCTCTCCTCCGCCTGTCACGCGGGTGAGAACCCGGCCACGCAGACCATGAAGGAGACAGACATGTGTCCTTCAGCCGGAGAGACTCAGGTCCCAGGGACCGGGCACAGCCGTGCTGAGCGGGGTCTCTCAGCTGCTATGCCCCTGCACATGGGAGCTCCTGAGGGCAGCGGGGGCCGCGGAGCAGGTGTGCCCGGTCCTTCCTCACCTGCTGGGCATCATGGCGGGGGACTGGCTTCCTCGCGTTGGCTGGCGAGGGTGGTTTTGGCTCCCCAAGGGAAACCGCCTTGAAGCCAGGTAAACAGGAAGAAAAATGCGCGTTGGAAAGACGTTCAGTCTCTAACCAGGGCTGGTGGCGTGCTGGCAGAGAAGAGCAGGGAAAGGCAGGAGAGGAGGACAGCAGGGGCGGGAATGAGTGTGGGCTCTTTAGGGCAGGCATTCCAGCTGGGCCGAGGGGAGACGCGGATGATGGTGGGGAGGGAGGGCGGGCCTGGCTGGAACTGAGGACAAACAGAGGGTAGGGCTGCCCTGGAGCAGCCCAGACACCAGTGCTCACACTGCCAGCTCCCAGGCACAGGCGGCTTCTGAGGAGGGGCCGCCCCCGGAAGGTGCTGGTAGAACTGGAGGCGACCAGAGAGCTCCCCGTTAGCCACGGAAGGGGCAAGTCCAAGGACAGGGAATCAGGAAGCAAGTCGGTGAACACGGTGCCTGTAAGTCACCGTGGAGGAAAGAGAAGGTGGTGCAGGTGCAGGGAGGGCTGGTACTGCTCCTCGTCCTCAGTGGAGATGAGGCTGGGTTCTGGAATAGCCTCTGTGCTAGTGTGTGCACATCCACATACATGTACGCATGCACACACATGCATGGGTGCACACGTGTATGCATATACGCACACATATAGACATGGTACATGCACACGTGCATGTACTGTACAATCACTTGCACAGACATGCACACACATGTACATGTGCGCACACACGTGCATGCATATGTGTGCATGTGTGCCTCCAGGCCTGAGGAGAACAGGGCGGTTTGGTGAAGAGTCAGTGATAACCGGAATAACAGCGCTGCTTGTTGATGCTTAACACGGCCGGGCACGTTCTGAGCACTCCTGTGTCTTGTGTCATTAAATGCCCTCAGTACCAGGATGTGTGTTTCTTGTATAAAACCCACGCCTTTTTACTTGGGGACATGGAGATGCAAAGCAGGGAGGTAGCCTGGCCAGGGTTTGGGCTGCTGTCCGGCTCAAGGCGCCTGGCAGGCTAACTGCACAGCTTCAAGGGGCCCTTCCGGTGGTGGAAGGGCTAGCAGAATGGCTGTTTGTGGGGACAGCCTAACTGGGGTTCCCGCCAGGGCACAGTGGGAGGGGAGGTGCTGCGTGGATGCACTGAGTGGATGAGTGTTGGGGCCCGGAGGGTTGGCTGCCTGGAGCCCAGGGAATGCCCGGTGCTGCTGCGCGGGCATGCTCACACCGCCGTGCGTCTGGGAGGGACACGGGTGCCCTGCCTCGGTGCCCCGGCCCTGCCTGCCCAGGCCAGCCTCCTTCTCCGGGCCTGTCCTGCGGGATTCTGTGTCCGCTTGGGCTTCTGAAGGCAGGTTGGGCCCCAGCCCACCACAGGGGTCTGGTTCTCTCCCTCAGGATGCTCTTAGCCTAGAAGCCTTCTCTCCGGGGGGCTCCGTCCTTCACTACCCCCTTGCCTTCCTCAGTGCTTTTTCTCTGGACACCGTTACCTTTCACCTCCATTCCCAGCCTTCTTAGCTACCAATTCCTACGCCCTCATCCAGGAGCCGGGGAGCCCCTTAGCTTGTCTGCGCCCCTTGCTGGGCCTGGTGTGAGCACAGTAAGCATGCCCGTCCGGCCTGCTTTGTCGGGAGACCTGCACCCTGGAGGCCCAGGCAGGGGAGTATGAGCGATGCTCCCGAGGTTATTGAACCAGAAACCTAGGTATGTGCCCAGACTGGGAACCAAACCCAGCCTTTCTTGGTGCACGGGGGTGACGCTCCAGACAACTGAGCCCTGCCAGGCCTCCTTAGGTCTTTACCACATGATGCCCACCTCCCTGCCCTGCAGGCTGCTGCTCCTCCAGGCCAGGCTGGCTCCTCTTCCCCTGTGCACCTGCGCCCTGGCATCGCGCTGGCCAAGCTGGCGGAGCGGCAGCTGCCAGGGATGCTCCCGTGTCTCGGCAGGGCACAGGAAGGCGGTGCCTGCACCGGCATGCGCCAAGCTTTTGTTGGTGTGACATCTGGTAACCGCCTCTGCCACAGCAAGGGGATCGGTGCAGGCCGGCCCCGAGGGGTTGAGGAGTGAACGTTACCGATAAAGCTGCCGCCCCTTCCCGGAGGCTTCCCTGGCCTCCCTGCGGACACGCACCCGCCGACCTTCGCTGTCCCGCATCTGCTTCCTTGTTTTCCTCAGCCCTCGGGCTGGGGTGAGTCCGTGCACATTTTGTTTGCTGCTTTTATTTTGTTTCCCTCGCTGGAATGTGAGCTTCACCAGAGCAGGAGCATTGTCTGCTGAGTTCATGCTTCTCTCCAGCATCTGGAAAAATGCTCAGTAAGTGTTGGCGAAGGGATTGAGTGGGTCATTCTGATAAATTATGAGATGATGCATCAGACACGCTCAGTGCCGTCCTGCACAGGAGGGCTCCGTGCTCGCGGTCTAACAGGTCCATGGCCTGGGTGCTGTTCGGAGGGGCAGCCTCAGTCACGTTCGCGATTGCAGTCCCTCCCATGATGCTCCGTGAAGCAAGGGGTGCTTTCATTTGGTTGCAGAGAACAGGCGCTGGGGTGCCGACAGGCTGCCTGCTGTCGGGGTGTCTGGTGGGCCGGGCACCAGGGACAGACAGGCTGCCCACTGTCGGGGTGTCTGGTGGTCTGGGCGCCAAGGAGAGACAGGCTGCCCGCTGTCAGGGTGTCTGGTGGGCCAGGATCTCTTCACCAGGAGGTCATGCCTTCCCCAAGGCCCCACTACCTCTGTGCCTCTCTTGGACTCCAGGCGGTGCCTGTTCCCTGCACCAGAGTCACTGCTGAGTCAGAGTGAGTGGCAGGCACGGCGCTGCTCCGAGGTGCAGAGGCTGGCCCAGACACCTGGCGGCGCCCTGGAGCAGGTGCACGTGGACATCTGGCCCTGGGCATTGGTGGCTGCCCTGTGCCCTGAGACCCGGGGGGCAGCTCTCAGCAGACTCGGAGGTGGTCAGACCTGGGGTCGTGGCCAGGCCTCGGGCAGGAAGGTCACAGGAGCGCGTCGGCTCCGCTGCTGGGGCAGGCGGAGGGGGCCTTGCGGGTGGATGTGGGGACGTGTGGGAGTCACCCATTGGGTCTCATGGCCCCTGGTGGATGACACTGGGCTGGAGGAGTCAGACTGCTCCTGTGAAACTTCAGGAGGATGAATTGACTGCAGTGAGGGCCTCTGCCTGGCGAAGGGACAGGGCCGGGGTCATGCCGCCCACTGCCCGCCTGGGCTTCCGTGGGGCCCTGCCCGGGGCACTGGCAGTTAGCGGCGGGTCTGTCTGCTTCCCTGACGCACAGCAGACCCTGCTGCTCATGTCCCCAGGGCCCAGCAGAGTGTCCCAGGCATGAGCGGCTGTTTGTGAGAGGAGCCGTGTGCTCAGGCCGGGCTGGTGCGGGCACTGTGAGCGGCTGCTGCGCCCGCGCCCTCGTCGGACCCTCCACCTGCCCGGCACAGTGCTGTGTTCTCCTGCCGTCGCCTGTTCAAGGCGGTCCACGTGGCCAAGGCGGAGCTGGTTTGCAGACTTGGACTCTGACCACTGCACTGCCTTGCCTCCTGAAACTGAAGGACGCATTCTGCTCCAGCCCTGCTCGTTAGGGTTCCTGCGACCCCAAAAACCCAGCTATTCATCGAGTCTCTGCTTTCTGATCTGTAAAATGGAGATTACAGGCCCCATTAGTCTCACAAACAGGACTGTTGTGAAAACCAAACCCGCGTGTTTTGTGTTGAGCATAGATCTGCCATTTCTCAACTGTGACTGTTTCAGTGGCAGCAATGGCAGCAGCAAAGGGTGTCGCCACGGAAGCCCACATGGCCCAGGCGCGGCCACTCTCAGCAGGGCCTGTGCAGAGACACGGCCCGGCAGCCACAGGAGGCATGCAGCTGCTGAGCACAGGGCGGCCACTAACACGGGGTGCAATCAGAGCAGAGGGGTGCCACTTTGCCCCTTGGGTAACGTGTACTCACTCCTGTGACACGGCACTCGCCTCGCTGTCCTGGGCCTGGGCAGGGTGCTTTCTGGAAGATCACTTAGTAATGAGTGCTTACACCCTCTGACTTACTGATTCATTTTTAGGAATCTCTCCTCGGGGGTTATCATCCTAACTAAACAGAAACGTTCTGCAGGACGCAGTTAGAACCCTGGTGAAAATCTAATGAGCCACGGCCACGGTAAGGGCTAGGGAGCTGGGTCTCACGCTGCCACTGCCCTCACACGTCTGTCACATGCCTGAGATGAGCACAGACTGTGAGGGAGAGCAGGCACAGATGGCACATACCCTGGGGTCTGTGCCAAACCAAACCCAGAGGGAATTAAGCAGAAATGTGACTCATGGTTGCACCAGGTGGAACGAGTGGCAGACTTAATGTACGCATTTAGTGTATGCATGCGCTCCTCCCTTTGACTTGGGGCTGTAAGCGGAGGCCTGGGAGCCGCTGGGGTAGAGGTACGTGGTCAGCAGACTGGGCCAGGAAGCTGCCTTTTTATTAGGGATTATTGTTTAAATTCATCTTGCAGAAAACAGGAGCTGCTTTCTGATGAGTCTGCTGGAAAGTAACCACTTGATCACATTTCCTTCAGTCTGGAATCTGTTGGGTTTATTTTATATCTAGCCGGTCACTTTCTCTTTCCCTCTGTGTGTAACTGAATCTGTTCTGCTCACACGTTTAAGAGGCAGGTACCTGCATTTCAGTCATGATCCACCCCGTGCGGCCGGAAGGGAGCAGCACGGTCTCCCCACACCGGGAGGTCCTCACTGTCCACAGCTGGCTGCTGGGAAGGCCAGCAGGGTGCCCATCGGAGTGCAGGGAGGAGCTGTGCAGGGCCACTCTCTGCATGGCCCGACAACCTTCTCTCTCCCCTGGGAGGGAAAGGGGCTCCTGAACCAGAGAGAGCTGGCTTTTAAGGGCAGGAGTCCCCACCCCTGGTCCCTGAGGGGCCAACCTCATGCAAATGAAAACTCTGAATCCTCACTGGTTGATTGATCCAAAGGCATTGTTTTGATTGGTCAGAATAGAGCTTCTCTAATTGGCCAGCTCTGATTGGATGGGGAAAGCCTCAATCCTACTGGTTAAACTAGGATTCTAAGGAATCTTTCTAAGGGCTGCTCAGGTGGCAGAAACATTGCAGGCAGTTCAGTGCAGGCTTCAGTGTGAAGTAGGTTTGTGGGCGAGGTCCCTGTGCAGAAATGTCTGCCAGGCTCCCCTTCTTGCCCCCCTCTCCCCATTTTTGTTTAAATTTGCGCTCAGTCAGTCACCAGGAACCCTTCTTAGAAGGTATCTTCTTCACCCCCACCAGGTTCACGCCCTCCTCAGGAATTAGAATGTATCTGCCTTCTTTCCCCAACACATAGTGTCATGTCATGCAACTACACTTTATTCTTTTTTTAAAGGTTGGGTCAAAATATGCAATTTCCCCCATTTAGCAACATGCCTTGGACATTTTTCTTTGCTCATTTATATAGAAGTTGTAGAAAAATGTTCCCTGTCACACACTGTAGATTGGGGTGTGAATTGGTGTACATATGTTGGATGGCAGTTTAGTAATATGTACTATAATTTAAAATTCTCCTCTCTGATTCTATTCTGAGAATGTGACCTTCAGAAACGCTCTATGGGCTGAATGTGTGCCCCCTCCCCGCTCCCCGCCCCCCAATTCATAGTTGGAGTCTGAACCCGAAGAGGATGGTGTTGGAGGAGCTTTTGGAAGGTGATTGGTTGAGATGAGCCGCGAGGGCGGAGCCGGGGATCAGAGTTCCTGTGAGAAGAGGAGAGAGTTGCTCCCTCTCCCGGGAAGGGGCCCAGGGGCAGCCTCTTCGGCAGGAAGCGCTCCTGGACACACCTGCTGGCCCTGACCCCGCTTCCCAGCCCCAGGACGGTGAGCAGTAAACGCGTCGGAGTCACTTTGTTATAGCAGCCCGAGCTGATTAAGACACGCTTCCCACGGAGACACCTCCTGAGTGTGTGCTAGCCGGACTGGACTGGCACGTGGTGTCTGGAGAGCCCAGGCGGCTGCTCTGATGGGACGGAGGGGGGGTCTGGCATCCCCGGAAGGCTGCCACTCCGTTAGCTAATGAGCGCCCTCGTGTGGGGAGGGAGCAGGCGCCCAGGAGCACGCGGACACCCAGGACTGCCTGCCTTCTCAGCAGGCCTTTGCCAGTCAGAGGTGAGAGGGAGGAGCCTTTGCTGAGCACCCTGTGGACGGTGCCTCACGTGTGCCCTGTGTGAGCACAGACATGGCTCAGACGGATCTGGTGTAGATCCAGCTGAGCCCAGCCTGCGCCCAGGTTCCCTCCTGTCTCTGCCGCTGCTCCCTCCTGCGGCCTCCGCCCCCTCCTCCGGCCTCCGCCCCCTCCTCCGGCCAGAACTGTCTGCTCTGGAGTGGTGGAGGCGGCCACAGCAAGAGTCGGTGAAGGCTGAGATTGTCATTGTTGTAGTTACTAATGAGTCCGCCTGCGGACTGTGGGAGGAAGCGGCCTTATTAGCTTGTTCACCGAGCAAATAGAGCATTTCCTAGTAATCATGCTTAGGCTGTCACCCAGCATAGGAGAGCGGTGACATGATAAAATTAATAATTTCTAATCTTTCATCCAGGGCTTTGGCCCAGCTGAATGCAGGCGCGTGGTGTTTCTCTGACAGGCCCGGGCGCTGCACGCCGAGGGCTGCTGGGTGCCGCTGTCAGCGCCGGGCCGGAGACCCTTTGTTTGCCTCTGGGACCCAGGGGGGCAGTGGAACTCCCCTCTTCAAGCATTTCTCATAGTCAGAGCGGAAGCTGCACGGCAGAGAGTGTTCAGGCGGCTAAGTGCTGGCGTGAACAGAGTTCTGTCGTGTTGACGGCAGGACTCTGCATGCCTTTCAAGTGCTCATGTGCACCATGACCGCCAAGAAGAGCCTGCAAAACGCAAAGGTTCCCGAGCAAATCTGCTGCTGGATCCTTTTCCCCAGAGCAGCCGTAACCTGAGTTCCCCAGGGTGCACCTTGGCCAGCACTCTGTGGCAGTGTCTTCCTGAGCCAGAGCTCAGCCCCTCGGGTGATCTGCATCATCCGCCTCCTCTGGTCTCAGCCTCACGCCCTACCCTCCCCCCCCCCTTCCCCCCCCCCCCCCCCCGCAATCCTGAGGCAGGTGCTGTGATGGCAGCAAGGAGCAGGGGCCACCGAGGGACGCTGTGGGGCATCTCCTTCTCATCCAGACGCCTGGAGAAGTGGTGTTCTGGGGACATCAGCCCTTTCGTGTCCCCCCCCCCCCCCCCCTCCCGTGCATGAGCCTTGCTCAGGAGCTGGCTGGCTGCTCTGCAGCTGCGGAGGCCCATGCTGGTGGCTTCAGAAATGTTGGTTGGCATCCTGGGTTTCTCTCTGCTCTTAACTTTTCTAAATTAAACTTTTCTTGTGACATGATTGAAGATTCCAGTGAAGTTAAGATAATACAGAGAGATTCAGTGCACCTTTACCCGTGTCCCCCAATAGTAACATCTTGCAGAACTAGCAGTGTCACCCCAGGGCAGACCCAGAACGCCCCATTCCCGCAGGGTCTGTTCCTAGCCCATTCCCCTGTCCTGCTGAGCAGTGCCTCTGTGACGCCGCTGGCTGGCCCCTGGGCTCGGCTCCGTGCTCGCCCGGCTTTGGCCGGTACCGCAGTGCTCGGTGGGCGGCTGCGGCAGGTCTGTGGGACCATGCTGCCACTTCCCCAGGGAGAGGCTCGGGCCAGATGGTCAGTAGTTGCTTTTATTTTATTTATTTTTTATTTTTTAGAAACTGACAAACTGCCAAACTGTTTTCCAGAGTGGTTGTTCCAGCGTCTATTACCACCAGCAATGCATGTGTGATTGACTTCCTCCCGTCATGAGCACTGGCGTTGTCCGTGTTTTAGGCTAGCCACCGCACAGCTGTGTGGTGACGGTCACTGAGGCTGCAGTTTGCTCTCCCCAGTGGCTGACAGTGTTGAGCACCTTCTCACGTGCCTGTTTGTCACCCGTTTATCTTCTGCAGTGAATTCCTCTGCACGCCTTTTGCCCATCTTCTGAAGGAATTATTGCTGTTATTTTATCGTCGAGTTTTGCTGGTTTTTTATAGTCTGGGTAGGTACGCGTTTTGAAAAAATTTTCTCCACGTCAGCAGCTAATTGCCTTTATCCCCGGGCAGTTTGTGAGCCCCTGGATCGTTAGAGAGGAAGCTCTTCACTCTGATGAAGTCGTTTATCGGTTTTAACTGTGTGGATCATGCTTTTGGTGCTTAGGCCTACGTCCCGAGGGTTTTCTCCCATCCCCCCTAAAAGCTGTATAGTTGTAGGTGTTACACTGAGTCTGCGATCGCTTGGAGCTGATGTGTGTGCGCGCGGCGTGAGATGTGGTCCGAGCTCACTGCTGCCACCATGGCCGCCCGGCCCGGCTGCTCCCGGCTGCTGGTGAAAAGCCTGCTCTTCCTCATGAGGCGCTGCCCTCTCCCAGGGACCCACTGGCACGGGAGTGTGTGTCTGCCTCTGTTCGCTGTCTTTCCCACTGAGCTGTGTGCGTCTCCCCCATCAGCACAGGGGCTTGACACTGTAGCAGCATAATGTCCTAAGGCCGGCAGACTGACCATCCCCGGTATTCTTTCCCTTCAAAATTGTTTTAACTATTCTAGTTTTTTGCCTTTCTAAATAAATTTTAGATTAAATTTGTGTGTGTGTGTGTGTGTGTGTGTGTGTGTGTGTATATATATATATATATATATATATATATATATATATATATATATAAAGTCTTGTTTGGATTTTGCTAGAAATTATTTCAACTTATGTATCAGTTTGGGTAGAATCGATATCTGTACTGTGCTGGTTCTTCCAATCAATAAACACGACCCATCTCTCCGTTTATTTAGATCTCTCTCCTTTGGGCTATTCATCAGCATTTTGTAGTTTTTAGCAAACAAGTTCTGTCCAAACTATCCATGCTATTTTTAGATTTATACTTAGGTGTTTGTTTTGCAGTTGTAAGTGGTATCATATTTTTAATTTCAGTGTCTGTATATTCATTGCTAGCATTTCAAAATAATTGACTTCTCTATGTATTTATTTTGTGGCCTTGCTGATAATGTGTGCTTTTGGATGATAACTTATGCTTTCTAACTGTTTTTGTAGATTCCTTGTGAATTCTTTTTACACGTGTCAACTGCAAATAGACCAGTTTTACTTCTTCCCTTCCAGTTGTAGGCCTTGTATTTCTGTTTTTTGAGAACAGATATTCTTGCTTTGTTCCCCATCATATAAGGAACAGAGGGAAGAGGAAAGCTTTCGACCCTTTCACCGTTAAATATGATGGCCAGTCGGTTTCGGTAGATGCTCTTTGTCAAGCTGAGGAAGTCCTCCCCTCGTCCTTTTCCTGAGGTTTTCACCATGTGAGGACGTCAACATGCGTGGAACGCCCTCTGCACCGATGGGTGTGGTCATGCGAGTTTTCTCTTTAACCTGCTCACATGGGGGATTGACTTCTGAAGAGCAGAACACACTTCTCCTGGAATGAACAGCTTCGTCACGTCCCGAGTCCCTTTACGTACGAAGGGGTTCCACTACCGAGACTCCTGAGGGCTTCTGTTTTCTTCTTTGTGCTCTGTCCAGTGAGGTTTAGGATAATACTGGCATCATAAAGAGTATTTTCTTCTCTTTTAATTTTGAAAGAGATTGTGTAGAATTGGCATTATTTCATTTTTAAGCATTTGATAGAATTTATCAGTGAAACCAACTGGGTCTGGTGAATTCTTTTTGGGGTGTTTTAAACTTATAAATTCAATTTTCTTACTAGTTATAGGGCAATTCATGTCAACGAATTGTACAGTTTGTGCTTTTTGTCTGTTTCTCAGTTGTCAGGTTTATGTAAGTAGAGCTGTCCACCCCTATGCCCTCCTGCCGCCCCCAGGCCTGGAGTGGGCCCTGTGTCATCACTGATTCTGGAGTTTGTGTCTTCTCTTTTTTGTTGGTCTTACTAGAAGTTTGTTGATTCTATTGATCTTTCCTAGGAACTAATTCTGTTTTTAGTTACCTTTCCTACTTTCTCTTTTGTTAGTTTTCATTGTTTTGAGTTTTACTCTCCTTGTTTTGGGTTTATTTTCCTCTGTTTTTCTAGATTATTTCGGTGGGAGCTTAGTTTACTGATGGAGACTTTCCCCCTTGTTGATGTGCTTTAGATGGTACCGTTTCCTCTCATTACTCTCAGCCACGTCCCCGAGCTCGGACAGGCTGTCTCACTCCCGCCTCTTCTCCAGAGCCACTCCGGGCTGCTGCCTGGTTCCCAGTGTTCAGAGGTTTGAGCTACTTTCCTGTTACTAATTTCCAGTCTGATTACACTGCGATCAGAGCGCTCATCTGCAAGCTTCCAGTTCTTTTAAGTTAGTTGGCATATGCTGTACGGCTCAAGCTACGGCCTCGCCCAGTGTGTCCCCTGACCTGGATGGGCAGCTGCTGCTGACCGCTGCCATGGGAACCGGTGCAGTGGGCTGATGGCGCCGTGGCCCGTGGCTGACTTGGGGTCTCAGTACTTGGGAGAGATATGTTGAAGTCTCCAACGATAACTGTGCGTTTGAAAATGCATCCTGTTGCTTCTATCCATGTGTCTTTGCGTTTTGCCCTCTCTCGCTCGTGTGGCGCCTACGTGGGAAGGATGTCCTGCCTCCTGGACTGACCCCCGCTGCTGAGTCTTATAGCACCTCGCTTTCCTCTGACTGATGTGTGCGTGACACCGCTCTCATCCCTTCACCTCTACCCTCTGTGTTAGGCAGGAGTGACGCCCCCACAACATACAAAGTTTGTTATGGACAGTACATGTGGCTAATGCTTTTAGTCTGCTGGCTCTCTCTACCTTTGAGATGTTGTATTTAGACCATTTACATTAATGTAATTATTCATCTGTTAGAGCCTTCGTCTGCCATTTACTTATTGTTTTTTGTTTCTTGCTCCTGTTTCCTTTTTCCTGCCTTCCTCTACATTAATTGAACATTTTGGGGGATTTGATTTTGCTTAATACATAGAGGTTCATCACCTAGTTTTTGCTTTCTCTAGTCTTTCCTCTTTTGTGACACCCTGAACTACCTCCTTATCCCACTTCCTTCTGCCCATAGAGCTGCCTCCATCCCGTGGCCAGGCCCCCTGGAGGCTCTGCCTGCGGACGCTCCGCCTGCCCTCATTTCTGCGGGACGCAGCCCCGCCGGGCCATGGGCCTCCCGCCAGCGCTGGAAGCAGGGGCCGCCTCCATGGCCCCGTGGCTCTGAGGAGAAATCTGCTGATACTCAACTACGGTCCCTGGGCATTTCTTTGTCTGTAGTTCCTTCAGTTCCACTATGACGTATCTTGATATTGATTTTGAGGGGGTCTTCCTACCTGGGGTTCACTGAGCTTCTAAAACCCATAGACTATGCCGTCTGCCCGGTTGGAGACGTGCTGTTGTCCCCCAGTGCTTTGAGCCCCACCTGCTCCTCACAGCCGCAGCCCCGGCGGCCACGCCCTCGGCCGGCCTGCTGCCCTTGCTGTCAGGCGCTCTGGCCACGGATTCCCGCTCTCCCTCCAGCCCGCCGGGGACTCCCAGAGCTTTTCACTTTATCCTGGTGGCACTGCATCTCCTTCCCCAGCTCCCACTGGCGTTTCTTCCTGAGCCTTGCCGCCTTCCCTTTGTTTCACGCGTAGTCGCAGCTGCCGGGACCGGTGTTGGGAGGCGCTGCCGGGACGCCCTGCGGAGCCGCACAGCCCAGCCGGGCGGCTCAGTGGGGCGGCTCCCGGGCCTGCTCCCGGTTCTGGTGGAGCAGCTCCCCTCGGCGGAGCCGGCACGTTCGGGCTCTCGGCGAAGAGCTCTGGGCTTCCCGAACCGTCTGTTCCTGCCCGTCTCCATTGGGGTGGGGGCGGGCTGCTGGCTGGTGACCACCAGCAAGGGGCGCCCACGTCCTCCGTGCCCGCTGCTGGCATGGAGGCGGTGTCGGGTGCGACTACGGGCGGGCCTGGGGTCCTGGCCACACTGCGTGTGGTCCCCCCCACCCCCCCTGAAGGTGGCCTGCCTCTGCTCTCCGGCCCCTGTGGGCGGGGGCCTGGCCGGACTCCCCTCCGGCCTGTGGTAGGAGACAGGCTCCTCTCATTCATCCTGCCCGTGGGGGGTTGGGCTGGTGATGGGCTGGAATGTAGAGAGCCAGGCCTCAGCGGCAGCTGGCCCCTCCCCCGCTGGACTTCCTCGGCCTCTGGCTGTGCCTTGTCCTCTGCAGTGTTTGGGGTCTAAGTGCTCCGCGGGAATAGGGAAAGGAAGCCTGTTCC